>CM065699.1:49434871-49444871 GCA_017654935.2 Phymorhynchus buccinoides | reverse complement strand
TCTCAGGGGGTCCATTTGTATGGCCGTGCCTTCCTGTAGGCAGGTGGGCCTGATGATGGGGATGGTTGAGATAGGAGTGGATCACCACGTTGTCTACGGTAGACCCTGATATTACTATTATCAATCATATTACTATTATATTATCAATCATTACTATTATTAACAAACAGACTCTCAGGGGGTCCATTTGTATGTCTGTGCCTTCCTGTGTGTCAGGTGGGCCTGATGGGGATGGTGGAGGAGGAGTGGATCGCCACGCTGTCCACGGTGGACTCTGAGGACATCACCTTCATCGACTTTGTCCACCAGAGCAAGCACCTCGCCCAACAGCTCAGACAACAGGTGATCATCACCTGTATTTTTTTAATTTTGTCGGTGAAATTCAAGAACCTCGTATGTCAATTTTGGTAGTTTTGAGAAAAGAAACAAAAATGTTTTAAAAATTAATCGTGTTGACCACAATTGATTAACTATGATGAATAATATTATGTTGTTCAAGACATTGCGAGTTTAGTCCTGCATTTCGTTAAAATTACTTTAAATTTTTTTTGTTAGACTTGAAAAGAATGAAGATACGAGGTTTTTGTCCTTAACTGGATCTGAATTTGGGACTTATGAGTTTTTCTTCTATTTTCACAACCTCATTTACCCCAGATAGAAAGTCGTTAGAGATACAAGCTTTTGGTGGAAGGTGGCGGGGAAAGATTAGAGAGCTGACTATGTATCTAACTCAAAAAAAACAAAAATCGAAATACAACGTTTTTGAATTTCACAGACGATTTGTACTTTGTTTGGTATTTGGTATATTCTAGTCACAGAGATTTATCTCTGTGAAATTCGGGCTGCTCCCACCTGGAGAGAGCGCGTCATCGCAAGCACAGCGCCACCATTTTTTTTTTAGGAGGGGGGGGGGGGACACAAGGTGAGGAGGGGGTGGGGGCAGACTCGGGGAAACCTAGCTATCAGTTTTGGTCATACCAGGCAGCGGGATTTCTCCCTGCTCTTAGCGACTTTTAGCTGCCCGTGGGATAAAGCGCATGGGTAAGTCCCCCATCCTATTTCCCCCATCGGACTAGAAAGAAAGGGGCGAGGCCGGGGTTCGAACCCGGGTCACTCACGCATTGTAATTGGCAGGCGAATATCTGAACCCACTGTGCCTCCTTCCTTTTCATCTTGCCGCGTTTGTGAGCGTGTGTGCGTGTCTCTGTGACTGTGTTATTATTAAAGATCAGCCTGTCTGGGACATCACCTTCATGGAATTCGTCCAGTAGAGCAAACACCTCGCACAACAGCTCAGGCAGCAGGTCAACATTTCCTCGTATTCTTCTTCTTCATCGTTCGCTTTGTTGTTAGGTATTAGCTACTTTATAGTCACAGAAGCGTCTCTGTGAAATTCGGGTTGCTTCCACCTGGAGAGCGCGTCGCAGCCAGAGGCGCGCCACCCAATTTTTGTTTTTTTGCATGCGATGTGGAAGGAAAGGGTGTGTGTGTGTGTAAATTTGGACCAAATGACAACTTTTGCGTTGCCACTGGGTTTAACGTACTAAGTGCATGGGCACACAGGAACTCGGTTTATCGTCTCATCCGAAAGACTCCACGTTCAGACCGTAAGGCCTAGTGTAAAGTGAGAGGAAAAATCCCCTGTTCGAACACAGGTTTACTTGACACGAGGCGAACGCGATACCTCTGTGCCACTCTGCACCTCTTTGCTCTTTTGATTGGTACAATTTTACCCTTGTCTTTCTCAACCCTTCTAGCACCACGGGGTGGATACACTCCCACCAAATGCAAAGACATTCACTGCCAAGTACTACGTGCTAAGATTTGACGTGGTGAAAGCCCTCACATGGGCCTTAGTTGTCGACGGGGCTATGATTTTAATGTTAATCTTAACTGCCAAGTACCCTGCCATGTGTGCCAAGTACCCTGCCATGTGTTTGTCTATTTTTAGAGCTTACTATGTCGGTGATTTTTCCGTTAAAGCAACGCGTGCTTATCATAGCATTCTTTCCTTTCAAAGGTAACAGTTTAGAAAGCCTTAATTTTGCACACGTTGCATTTTCCAATACAGGGTGCGGATGTGGTGATAGCGTTGACCCACATGCGGTGGCCCAACGACGAGAAGCTGGCCGCGTCTGTGCCTGACATTGACCTTGTCCTGGGAGGTCACGACCACGACTACGGAATCCAACAGGTCAGACAGCGAGGTGAAAGATCAAGGTCAACTGCATTGTTGCTGTTGTTGACGTGCCATGGCTAATAGACTCTATTTATGAAAAAGACCCCCCCCGGTATCCCCACGGGGGGGGGGGGGGGGGCTTAACTCTTGTAGTGCCATGGATTTTTTGACGTTCTTGGTTGTCTGTTGCATCTCGACTGACAAGAGGGGGGTAACTGTCTTTTTTTTAGTGTGCATGCGTGGCTTTAACTAAAGAAAAAGTGACAAAAGCTTTGTTGTTGTTGTACCCTGGCTAAAAGACTCCAGGGATCATCCCAACAGCCGAAGCACTTGAACACTGTGGTACAAATGCACCAGCTAGGGATGAGAACACTACGTGTGCGCGTGCGCGCGACCGTTTTTGATTACCCCGCCACGTGGGCGGCCACACTCCGTCTTCAGGGGAACAGGTCAGACAGTGAGGTGAAAGGTCAAGGTCATCTGCATTGTTGCTGTTGTCGTTGTTGATGTATCATGGCTAAAGGACTCCAGGGATCATCCAAACAACCGAAGCACTTGAACATTTTGATTACCTCGCCACGCGGGCAGCCACACTCCGTCTTCAGGGGAATTTGCATTGGAAATGAGGGGAGAAGCGTAAGGCTGTAATCATTGCCGTGACCTTGTGCATGGACATGTATTGCGTTTCTCTTGAGGGGAAAGAGTGGGATGGTGAGGAAAAGATGTGCTTTGTGTGCTGGTTACCACCCCCCCCCCCCCCACCCCACCCCCCCCCCCACCCGTGGGGATACCGGGGGGTCTTTTGTATAAATAGTTCCCCTACCCTCTGGAAGTTCTGTGCTTGTAACTTCCTCTAATCTGTCACTCTCTTTGACTCTGCCTTTTCCCTTTGCTTACTGTCATCTACTGTCTTTCTGCTTTACCGGTCCATTCTCTTGCCTTTTTAAAAAAAACACTTTGAAAAAGATTTCCTCCAGTCGAAGTTTATTTATTACTATTTACTTTATTGGTATTTTGTTCATCATTATTATAAGGCCTATAGGTCTGAGTCTGGGGGGAAAAAGTATCGCCTTATAGTCCGTAAAATACGGTATTTGTTTTCTGAGTTTAAAAAATCTTCCAAATATTTTTTCTCCTTTGAGCTCCTCTGAAATCGGAATTTGTCGGCTGTACGCAGCGGGGAGACCAGCGAAAACTGAAAACCGGACACATACGTACCTTACCCTTTATGGCTACAGACAAACCTCTATTTTAAGACTTCCAAAATGTCCGGAAAAATCGGTCGTAAATTGGAGGGGTCGTATGACGGAGGTTTTCACTGGCAGCCGTAGAAAGAAAAAGTTCAGCACAGTTCATACTCTCTTCTTCATGCACACATATGACATATTAAAACTGGATTTGGGTCTTTCCAACTCCATAGGATTGTGCAATCGATGTATTACAGTTTCACTTCGCCGACTTCTGTTAATCACCTCCACTCTCGTCCAAAGTCAGTGGTTTTCTTTTTCAAAGTCAGTGGTTTTCGTGCTTTTCCTACGCTTTCCGCCATCTTTTCTACAACAAGGGAAGCGACTCCGCTTTCAGGCCCTTGACCGTGGTTGTTTCCCTTTGCTCGAAGTCTATGCAGACGACAACAACGGTCGTAAAAACCAACAAAATGGCGGTCGTAAGTCGCGTTTTAGAGGAAGTCGTTTAAGAGAGGTCGTTTACATAGTAAAATGCATCCGTGCCAACAACTCCGGTCTCAAATGAGAGGTGGTCGCTTAACAGAGGGTCGTAAAATAGGGGTTTGTCTGTATAAGGCCCGGGAACGCAGAAGATGAAGAAGTTTCAATGATTTACAAATGTTCAGAGCTACTTTATGTGTGTCTGTTAACTTTTTTTCTTTTTTTTAGGTAAATGGGACCTATGTACTGAAGAGTGGAACGGATTTCCGGAACTGCAGTAAGGTCACACTGACACCAGATGGCGCCGGCTGGCAGGTGGATATAGAACGCATGGACCTGACCTCCGAATTCCCCGAAGATCCCGACGTGAAGATGATCGTTGAAAAAATGCTCGGTAAGTCGCATGAATATGTTGATTTGATTTGAAGACGATAGTTGAAAAAATGACCAGTATGTCATGTGGATATTTTGATTTGATTTGAAGACTATCGTTTAAATAATTACCAGTAAGTTGCATGAATATGTTGATTTGATTTGAAGACTATCGTTAAGTCGCATGAATATGTTGATTTGATTTGATTTAAGGATGGAGTTGGAAAATAAATGCTCAGTATGTCCTATGGGTATGTGATGGACAATTTTGGAATCCGGGAAAATTTGGAATCTTCCGGAAATTGGGAAGATTCAGAATTTTCTTGACAAAATGTTTGATGGTTATTCTAAAGTTGAAAGTTAAGTGTGTGCCTCCTTTCATTCTCTGTCTTTGTTATTCTGTCTGTCTGTCTGTTTGTCCGTCTGTCTCTTTCTCTCTCTCTTTCTCCCCCTTCTTTCTTTTCTCTCTCTCACTCAATCTGTCTGTCTCTCCCCTCTTTCTCTTTTCTTGTCTGCCTTTCTTCTGTCTTTCTGTTTCTATCTCTCTTTTCATCTGTTTCTGTCTCTCTCTCTCTCTCTCTCTCTCTCTCTCTCTCTCTCTCTCTCTCTCTCTCTCTCTCTCTCTCTCTCTCTCTCTCTCTCTCTCTCTCTCTCTCTCTCTCTCTCTCTCTCTCTCTCCTCTCTCTGTGTCTATCTCTCTCTCTCTCTCTCTCTCTCTCTCTCTCTCTCTCTCTCTCTCTCTCTCTCTCTCTCTCTCTCTCTCTCTCTCTCTCTCTCTCTCTCTCTCTCTCATGATTTCTGTAGCTTGCAGCCACTTGCTTGGGAACGTTCAGAATGTTCCCGGATTCCAATTTTCACCATAACAGGTATGTTTACTTATTTTGAAGATTATTGTGGACAAAACATGCTCAGTAAGTATAGCATGGATAATATATTTCTTTGATCTGAATTCTCTAGCTTTGTGCTTTGTGCGAAATACGTCTCGGGTTGATGATTGATTTGTGCCGTGTTATAAAGCAGAGGGGGTGGAGAGCAAGATGGATGCTTTCCTGGGTGGTTTTAAAGAGAACTCTAGCCTTGTGCTTTGTGCAAAATGCGTTTTCTTCTTCTTCGATCGCTCAGACAGTTTCCTGTCAGTTATGAGCGCAGATGCGTCATGCTGCCATTATGCGCCTAACTAAGAAATAGTTAGGCCCAGCAAGTCCGACTTCGGCTGGAGGAGGAAATCCTTTTCAAAAGTGTTTTGTGAAAAAAAGGGCAGGAGAATGGACTGGTAAAGGCAGAAAGATAAGTAGATTGACAGTAAGCAAAGGGAAAAGGCAGAGTCAAAGAGAGTTGACAGATGAGAGGAAGTTGCAAGCTTCAGAGCTTCCAGAAGGTGGGGGGACTATTTTGCGTCTAGGGTTGATGGTTGATTTGTGGCGTGTTGTAAACCAGAGGGTGTTGAGGGCAAGATGGACACCTTCCTGGGGACGATGGGGGTCAACCTGGATGGACGCTTCACCTGTGTCAGGACCATGGAAACCAACCTAGGTAGGTACCTTCTTCTTCTTCTGCATTCCCATGCCATATGGCCATAATGGGTAAGGTACGTGTATGTGTCTGGTTTTCAGTTCTCACTGGTCTCCCCTCTGCACACAGCTGACACATTCCGATTTCGGAGGAGCTCAAAGGAGAAAAATTATTTGGAAGATTTTTTGTTTGGAAAAAAAAAGGCAGGAGAATGGGCCAATAAGTCAGAAAGATAGTAGATGACAGAAAGCAAAGGGAAAAGGCAGAGTCAAAGAGAGTGGCAGATTAGAGGACGTTGCAAGCACAGAACTTCAGAAGGTGGGGGAACTATTTTTTTTACGAAAGACCCCCCTCCCTGGTATCCCCATGGGGAGAGACTTGTGGAGGGGGCGGGGTCATCCAGCTCCCCTTATGGATGCACGAGGCATCCACCCACTGCCCCAGCATGTATGTATGTAGACTGCGTGTGTACATGGTATTTTCCTAATCACGAAGACTTGTTTCTAGGAAACTTAGTTATTTTGGTTCATACCAGGTAGTGGGATTCTCCCTGCTCTTATTGACTTGTAACTCCCGTGTTTTTTTATTTTTATTTGCGTGCATAAAGCTCACGGGTCAGACTTGCTGTAAGTCCCCGTCCGAAAAACTCGACGTTCAGTTCGATGTTCCCGTTGAACTAGAAAGAAAGGGCGAGGCGGGGATTCGAACCCGGGGTCACTCGCGCATTGTAATTGGCAGGCGAATGTCTTAACCACTCTGCCACCTTCCTTCTGGAAGTTTTTGGGTGTTGGGTGGCTTCTGCTTGTTGGTTTGTCTGTTTATTTACTTTACCTTGTCACTGAACCCGGTGTTTGCAATGACCGGGAATCGTTGAAATAAAGATCTGCTGTCCTCACTATCTGCTAGGTGATTTAACTCATTCAAGTCGTTCCGGACATATATGTTCGGAATTAATAGGTACAGTGGAACCTCTCTTATAAGACCTTCAAAAATCATCCAAAATGAGGTCTTTATAAGGGAGGGGTCTTATAAGGGAGGTAATTTTAATACTTACAAAGAAGGGCAATGTCTCAGAGAAGTAGGTCTTATGAGGGAGTGAGTCTTATAATGGGAGGTCTTATTAGGGAGGTTCCACTGTACCATAATTTTTGGACTATATGGCAATATTTTTTTCTTCAATTTTGACCTATGGGCCTAATAAACGAGGGTGCCCTATTAGTGAACAAAATCGTGAGAAGAGAGGCAACGATTGCCGTACTCAGTACAGTCTACTGTGAGTCACAACATCGAAAGTGGTCACGAGTTGCTGTTACGACGAATACTCACGTTAAAATGCTTCAAAATCCCTATTATCATCCGAGATACTGTCCAACAGATGCCATAACCCTTCATTGGATGTAAAAAGCATCGTTGTAAAGCTTAAAAAACCCGCCATAATTCTACCAGTTTTCGCTAAGAAAGGTCCAAACATAACAACTGGAAGTCGCAAAATCGGAAGTTCGATTATTTGAGAAGGGAGCCAACTCTCATTTATGACAGCAGTAATGACGGTCGGTAAGCATTTACAGGACGTGTACGGGCTTCAAACTTTGATTTACTTTTGCGAGGTGTGTATCGCCTTATAAACGAGGGCGCCTTTTACTTTCATTTTTTCAGATTTTTCCTGAAAATTGCCCTATTCGCCTTATGCACAGCAGCACCTAATGATCCCCAAAATACAGTAACTGTCAATTTGATGCATTTGCTTCAAGGGAAGTAAATCTGTGTGCACACAATACCTTGGTCACTTCTAAACTCTCTTCGTTCCCTTAGACCACAATTTTGCCTCTGACTTTGCTGTTGTAGTGGTTCGTTGTGGGGAAACCAATCGGTGTAGAGTTTTTCTATCTAAAGTCTATATATATAAAAAAAGTCTGATCTACCACTTCCCTATGTCTAAACCTGAAGTAAAAACCTGTAATCTTCTTTCATTTCTCCTTTTGTTTATGTCTGTTTTGTTTGTGTGTATGGCTGGAGTAGGCATGGTAGACCTCCGCGAATCGTGGAAAATCCGCGAAACAGTTTGAAACAAAATTAAAATTGAAATGGCATGAAAAAGTGAACATTTCACTAATTTATTGAATTTTATTGAATTTTCTTCGGCCCCCTGGACCCCCGGCCATTTTCCTTGAAAACCACTTTGCCCCCACTACCATGCCTGTGGAGTGATTTGTGAGTTTTTTTAATAATTCAAAATGGTTGCGATGCGAATGAGTTAACTACCGGTAATTTATTACTTGTGTAATTATACACCTTAACCCCTTCACTGCTACGTATATTTTTTGTTCTGTTTTTGCTGGCCCATCTTCTGGGCCATGCAGTGGCCTTGCTCCCGCACCGCTCATTCCGAGTCCCAACTCACATGCACACCCTGGCTTGTCAAGTCGCAGAACTGCCACATAACTTGCTACATCATTGGCTCGATGATGTCACTGATGACCTCGATCCTCCCTTCCTCCCCTCCTCCTGCCACTTTTCCGCCCTAAAACCCTGAAGCAAAAACAGAAATAGAAATAGGCCGTGTACACACATAAGCTGATACTCCATGCGGAAACCCGTGCGCAATCCATAAATAAGTGAAGCAAGGAATAGAAAAGATTTGCGCTCGTGTCCGAATTTCCCCATTATGCGTACACATCTATCCTTCTTTCTTCCACTTATTTAGGGTTTTCCGTACAGAACTTACGCGTCTAATGTGAACCCGGCCTTAAAGTATTGTTTTTTTGTTTTTATTAAAAAAAATAACTTTTTTCCTCTTTTTGTTTTTGTTGTTGTTGTTGTTGTTGTTGTTGTTGTTGTTGTTGTCCCATCTTCATCATTTTTAATTTTTTGGTCAGGAAATTTTGTGACTGACGTCATGCTGACGGCTACCTGCGCGGAAATCGCCATGCTGAACTCGGGGACTCTCCGCTCGGACCGACTTCACCCCAAGGGAGAGTTCAGGATTCACGACCTCCTGTCCATCCTGCCCTTTCCTGATCCCATGCTGGTGATTCAGGTGTCTGGTGAGTGCCGATGCTCTTGTGTTGGTAGGGCAAGCGCATTGGGTGTTTCTTTCTTAGGCCGTGTACACACATAAGCGGATATTCCATGCGGAAACCCGTGCGCAATCCATAAGCAAGTGAAACAAAGAAGGGAAAAGATTTGCGCACATGTATGAATTTCCCCTATATTATGCGTAATCTTTTATCCTTCTTTCTTCCACTTATTTAGGGTTTTCTGTACGGAACTTACGCGTCTAATGTGAACCCGGCCTTATTCTTCCCTTCTCGTATCCCATGTTGATTCTTCAGGTGTGGGGTGAGAGGGTGTGTGTGTGTGTGACTCTAAAGTATGTGCGTCAAGTCAAGTCAAAGTCATCTCGTATGTGTGTCAGTCAAGTCAAAGTCATCTCATATGTGTGTCAAGTCGAGTCAAAGTCATCTTGTATGTGTGTCAAGTCGAGTCAAAGTCATCTTATATGTGTGTCAAGTCGAGTCAAAGTAATCTTGTATGTGTGTCAAGTCAAGTCAAAGTCATCTCGTATGTCTCTCTCTCTCTGTCTCGCTCACTCTTGCTTATGTGTGCACTTTCGTTTCATTAACCTTAATTAAGTTATGTTGTGTATCCCCCCCCCCCCTCCTTACCCTCTCCCCACTGCCCTCCCCATACGGGAATACTCAACCGGGGACTAGCCACTTTTGTACAAATAGTTCCACCATGTTCTGGAAGTTCTGTGCTTGTAACTTCTCTAATCTGTTGCTGCTTACGACTCTGCCTTTTCCCCTTGCTAACTGTCATCTACTATCTTTCTGCCTTACCTGGTCCATTCTCCTGCCCCTTTTTCAAGAAACGCTTTCAACAAAGATTTCCTCCAGCCGAAGTCGGACTTGCTGGGCCTAACTATTTCTTAGTTCCCCCACCTTCTGTAAGTTCTGTGCTTGTAACTTCCTCTTGCTTCTTTCATTCTCTTTGACTCTGCCTTTTCCCTTTGCTTTCTCATCTATCTTTCTGACTTATTGGCCCTATTCTCCTGCCTTTTTTCCCCAAGAAAAACATCTTCCAATCTTGAGCTCCTCCGAAATCGGAATGTGTCGGCTGTACGCAGCGGGGAGACCAGTGAAAAATGAAAACCAGACACACACATACCTTATCCATTATGGCATTATGGCCTGGGAACGCAGAAGAAGAAGAAGAAGAAGTGTTCAGTGTTCACTCACTCTTGTTTCACACTACACTGCGGAGTCAATGA
>CM065699.1:49409871-49429871 GCA_017654935.2 Phymorhynchus buccinoides | reverse complement strand
TTAAAGGAAATTGCAAGCACAGAACTTTGGAAGGTGGGGGAACTATTTGTACAAAAGACCCCCCAGTATCCCCACTAGGATTTGAATCACAGCCTCATCCTTTCTTTTCCAGTTCGGAAAAAAAAAAAATCAATCTGAATTGTCGAGTCCTTTGGATGGGCCCATCAATTGGGACTTAAAGCAAGTCTGACCCATGTGCTTTACCAACATGAAAATCCCACGGCAGTAAAAGGTTGATAGGAGCAGGGACTGAGTTCTGATTACCAAGAGGTTCACAATACTAGGTTGCCGTTAATAGACCATTTTCTGAAAAAAATAGGGGAGAGCACTTCGTGAAAATTAGAGTTCTTTACCTCCATTACTCGGTCAAATACCATAGCAACAATGCAACAATGGCATTGAAGCTGAAAACCGCAAGATGCGAGTCAGCGACTTGCAAACATTTTTTTATAGAAAAATTAGGGGTGTCCAGTGGCCACAAACTGATAAAAAACTTGCAAAATGTGACGTAAAAATATAAATGACATCAATTGTAGAATGACGCACGGTGTTCTAAGTGCTGTATGTCTGCTCAAACACACGAGGCGAGAGCTGGGGATCTACCTGATGGTAGAGTAACTTCCCCTTGTTTGACCGATTGAATTAGGCAAGATCACTCCCACACACCATGAAATTACTCCCCTTAATTATTTCCGAACAATTCCTGTTGGGGTTTGTCTGTACAGTTATCCCCCTTCCACCCCATCCCCCCCACCCGATTTGTTTACATTACTTTTCTCCCCTCTTTGTTTATTTGACTTGTTGTATGCGCAGTGTGTGTGTGTGTGTGTGTGTGTGTGTGATACTCATTTGTTGTATTTGTTTTTTATATCTTTTGTAAAGCGCTACACCCCCGTGGGGATACCGGGGGATCTATTGTACAAATAGTTCCTCCACCTTCTGGGAGTTCTGTGCTTGTAACTTCCTCTAATTCTGTCATTCTCTTTGACTCTGCCTTTTCCCTTTGCTTACTGTCATCTGCTATCTTTCTATCTCACTGGTCCATTCTCCTGCCTTTTTTCTATAAATTCTTACAAAGATTTCTTCAGCCGAAGTCGGACATGCTGGGCCTAACTATTTCTTAGTTAGGCGCATAACGGCAGCATGACGCATCTATGCTCATATGACAGGAAACTGTCTGAGCAAACGAAGAAGAAGAAGTAAATCGCTATGAGGATGGCTTTGTCACCGAACAGCGCTATATTGGCCACTGCAACAACCATGTTTCTCTAGAGTGAATGCCCTTGGTAGCTGCTTGCGTATTGGCCAAACAAGGGCATAACTCTCGCCAATAACCCTATTTGAGGCCACTAAATGGCTGTCTTTCGCAAGAGTGAATGCCCTTTTCAGTACAGTGGAACCTCCCATTATAAGACTCCCTCTCATATAAGACCTACTTCTCTGAGACATTTCCCTTCTTTGTCAGTATTAAAATGACCTCCCTAATAAGTCTTATAAGACCTCATTTTGGATGAATGAAAATCCGTTTAACATCCTCCGGTCTGGAACAGACACATATGGGACATTGAGTAGATATAAAGATGGTGGTGGGAGCGATCCTGGAGGCAATGCCCGGAGGCAGTGAAACCCCAGGAAAGTCCCGAATTTCCAACGATGCAGATGTAAATCATTTTGGACGATTTTTGAAGGTCTTGTAATAAGGGAGGTTCCACTGTACTGACCATCAAGGGCTTCACTCTCACTGTCAAGGGCGTTAATAACCCTAGTTGCACAGGCCGAAAAGCTGTTATTTCTCATTACTGTCATTAGTTTTCGTTTTGTTGTTGTTGTTGTCATGTCGACAGTTGACGGACGAGCAGTGTCCCGCCCTCTCCACGGCGGTGCAGAACCACTTTGAGGCTGTGCAGATCTTCCGGGGGAAAAAAGAGTGCAAGTCGGGGCATCGCCAGTCCCTCGTGGCTAAAGTTAGGTCAGTGTGTGGAGGGGTGAGGGAGGGGGGGGGGGGGTGGAGAGGAGGGAGAGCGGTAGGGTGTGTGTGTTGGTGTGTGTGCAGGATCGTCCAGGGGGGGGAAAAAGCAGCAAATTGGGACATTGCCAGGCCTTTGGTGGCTAAAGTTCGGTCAGTGGAGTGTGTGCGTGTGCATGTGTGTGTGTGTTGGTGTGTGTTCAGATCGTCCAGGAAAAAAAAAGGTGTGCAAATCGGGACATTGCCAGGCCTTTGGTGACTAAAGTTTGGTCAGTGGAGTGTGTGCGTGTTGTTGTGTGTGTGTGTGTCTAATTGTGTGTGTGTTTAGGGGTGGGGGGATGTGTGGTGGGGGGATGTGTGTGTTCAGATCTTTCAGGGAAAGGAAGCATGCAAATCGGGACATTGCCAGGCCTTTGGTGGCTAAAAGTTAGGTCAGCGCAGTGGGGGGGGGTGTGGGGGTGGGGGGGGGGGGGGGGGGGGGGGGGGGGGGGGGGGAAAGGGGTGTGATGAAGATATGGGGTGGTGGTGGGATGTGTGTGTTCAGATCCTCCAGGGAAAGAAGGAGTGCAAGTCAGGGCATCACCAGTCCTTGGTGGCTAAAGTTAGGTCAGCGCAGCCTGTGTCTGTGTTTGTGTGACTAATGTGTGTGCAGGGGCGTAACATCCAGGTCAGGCCATCAGAGTTATTATTTAGTGCTTGTAACTTCCTCTAAGCTGTCACTCTTTGACTCTACCTTTTCCCTTTGCTTACTGCCATGTTGTGGATGCCTCGTGCCTCCATACGGGGAGCTGGACGACCCCGCCCCCTCCACGAGTCCCTCCCGCGTGGGGATACCGTTCGAGGGTGGGGGGGGGGGGGGGTCTTTCGTAAAAATAGTTCCCCCACTTTCTGGAAGTTCTGTGCTTGTAACTTCCTCTAATCTGTCACTCTCTTTCACTCTGCCTTTTCCCTTTTGCTTACTGTCACTACTATCTTTCTGCCTTACCGGTCCATTCTCTTAGCCTTTTTTTCTAGAATTTGTCCCCCCCCAAAAAAACCCTGATTTTTCTCTAGCCAAAGATGGACACGCTAGGCCTAACTATTTCTTAGTTAGGCACATAACGGCAGCATGGCGCATGCGCTCCCACAATGACAGGAAACTGTCTGAACAATCGAAGACGAAGAAGTATGTATCTTAATATATTATGATTTTTGTTGTTGTTGTTTCATTTGTTGTTGTTTTTTTCTCCCGCAGTAGAGCAAGAGTGGGTTTTTTTCTCCCAGAATGCAACGATGATTTAACTTAAGAAATGGGTCGTTCACTTCAGGAAGGACAAGCTGGTTCGACAGCAGAGTGGCGACCAACTGGACAAACCTCGGCATCTGGTGCGACAGGAGAGCGTGCATGACGCAGAGGCCGAGAGCTCCTTCCTGTGCCCTCACGTGGAGGGACGCATCTTCATCATCTCGGAGGAGGTACAGTGGAGTCCGGGTAAAACGAATTTTAACGGAACACAGACTCAGTTCGTTGTATCAGGATTTCGTTATACATGTACATGTACAATGTATGTTGAAAACAAAAACAGTTCAAACACTCACCAATGATAACCGAAAACATAAACTTGACCAGTTTGGATCGTCTGTCTTAATCACGGGATGTACAAGGCTTGAAGAAGTTCAGCAGTGTTGTCTGACGCTGATCTGTTTTGGCACACTTTTCAACAAGTTTGTCCATTAAGTGACAACACATCACACAAATTTAGTTTGTTATAGGCTTTCACGAACTTTTCGATCTTTACTTTGAGCGCGAATTGTAAAGCGACCTTGAGAAACCGAATTATCTGTAGGAAGCCTAGGCCTAGCAGACGACCCAGTGTGAATCTAAATGAGTTCACGCATGCGCAGTTCATATTTTCCAACTTCCTTCCTCTTGACAACACGTTCTAGCTTGGAGTTTGAAGGCCTAGGTTTTTGCAGCACATCGCACAGGCTGAGTTCGTTATAGGCTATTTTTCCAAGTAAATAAAATTATCCTGGGGCGTAGAACATGTGTTCGTAAAAAGCGGATGTTCGTTATTTCAAAAGGATTTTTTGTTCGTTATACCCATGGCTTGCAAGTGACAAATAGAAGGGCATTTGCCGGGAAATTGAAGTCAGTTCGTTAATCGCGAAATTTCGTTAAAAGCGAGTTCGTTATAGTTGGACTCCACTGTACAGTGGAAAATAACCTACTGATTTTTGTTGTAGTCTATAAGACGCAATTTTTGGCTCACTCGTGTTAGCAAAGTTAACCCTTTCACCACCAAAGTCGCAGTTTAGCACCACAGTGATTTAACACCTATGTCACTAAAAGGCATTCAAATTGGTGTATATTATCCAAAGAACCTATTGTCATAGTTTTGGGAAGTAAGGATAGACCTTATTTTATATATGTCACAGAGGAATCCCCAATACTGCAGATGGATTTTGTTCTCTACCCAGGTAAATTTAATGGAAAAATGGCTGACGGTGAAAGGGTTAACACGAAGTGAGTCTATGGTATGGTAGTTGTTCGGTTGTGTGTATGTATGTGTGTGTGTGTGTGTGTGTGTGTGTGTGTGTGTTGTGTCCATGGTCTAATCTCCAAACTTTAACGTTGGCATTTTCTCGGGAAATAGAAGGCGTACATTGTTCAAACTTTGCACACATATAGATGTCTATGCAAGCTTTCAAGCAATAATAATTTAAATAATTAAATACTTAAAACAACACTGTAAACAGATAACAAGCAGATCACATTTTAGATTAGTGGGTTAGAGAGTATTCAACAGGCAACATGAGTTAAGAAACTCATCAACACTGAAAGCCTCGATAGCTCATTGGTAGAGTGTCTGTCTGTCATGCCAATGGTACCAGGTCCGATTCTCAGCACGGGCACTTTTTAATTTTTTTGTATTTTTTAAAGTTGTATCCGTTAACGATAGTTTCATTTGTACTTTAAAATTGTATTGGCAATCTTGTACTTTAGACACCCCCCTCAATCTTTGTTTGTTGCTGTCCCACATGTTCCTGTTCGAGTGAGCCTTGAAGGCTTTGCCTCTTGTTATATTCTTTTATTTATTTGTTACTGTACATTGATCCTTGTGCCTTATCTACTGATAGTGTCTGATCTATGCTCCCCAAATAAAAATAAACAAACAAAAAAACTGGTGAACACATGACAAATTTGTTGCTCATATTATAACAGGTGTGATTTTTCTTAATTTTAAGCACGAAATGTTCTTTTATTTTTGTCTATTTGATTTGGATATATATGTGTTGTTGGTCAATAACAATTATTTAAGACCAAAATGTCTAACTGAATTTCAGGTGAATGGCACTTAATGATATTTAAGAAGAGCAGATATGATTACCGTAAAATGTGGACTATAAGCCGCTACTTTTTTGCTCAACTTTGGCCCATGCGGCTTATACACTGATGCGGCTTATCTGTGGATTTTTTCAATTCTATGTTTATCAGTATCATTAAATTTGTTTCCAGCCTACTCTATTTTCTATTTTGAGCTCTCAAAATTGGTTCTGACAATTAATCGATTCAAATCCCATGTTTAAAGTGTTTAAGAGTATCACATACTCATGTTGTAGTAGGAGAATGTTCACATTGTGTTCATCACCTGTAATAAAGCAGGCAAAATCTACTGCTTTTTTGCTTTAACTTTGACACCTTTTTGCAAATATCATTTTCTCTGCGGCTTATAAACTGATGCGGCTTATATGTGAATAAATACCTCATATTCTGTCAAGAGAGAAATAAGGCTTTACGCCCTCTTCGGCCTTTTTGCCATGTGGGGCTCTATTTTGTCAATTTAAGGGATGCGGCTTATATACAGGTGCGTCTTATAGTCCAGTGTTTACGGTAATAGCCTTTTTCGTTTTCTTTCTATACAATTTGGTAGCTTGTTTTTAGCAGTTGTTTTGTTGTTGTAAAGGTTCTTCGTCATCTTCAAAGAGGTAGTTTATGCCGCATGGAGTCTCACGAGTGACTGGCGTTACTTTTAAAATTAATTAAATTGTCATCATTATTATTATTATTATAAACGTCCTTCATTTCGCCGAGCGTGCTTCATAAAGACATGAGTCAAAATTGGTCAACTTCGATGTGTTGGACTTACCAGTTGATCAAGACAAGATACATCATCTAACGAAGCTGTAAAGCAGACCTGTTTACTCTACTCTTTTCGAGTAGTATTCTACTCAATTTGGACCTCTACTACTCTTCAAAATTGAAACAAATGCTCTAATTACTCATTTTCAGTGAACATTGTTTGATGGTTTAATGAATAAAACCACACATTTTGCACCAAAACTACTCATTTTAGCCATCCAGACTACTCAAGACTTGTGTAGGGAGTAAACAGGTCTGGTACAGCAACAATTTGCAAAGATAAGACACTGATGGCGACACTAAATGAAGAACAAATGACGTCATTTGACCTGAAATGATCTAAATATTGAGTTTGTCATTCCTCATGTATATTTGAAGTAGAAGAAAATATTTAAAGTGACGTCTTTTGACTTACGTCTCTTTGTTTTGAGCACCGCGGTTGGTGCCTTTTTTTGCTGCAATGTGTATCTATATTCTATGTGTGCAGAGTGTGAAGGACGTCCCAAACTCTGAGCCAAACCACAACCTCAGCATCATCAACACAGAAAGCACAGAAAGTCAGGAAAACGTCTAACAGCGTTTTTCGGTTTTGTTTTTTGACATAGAATCCAAATCCAAATCATCTTTATTATCTCATAACAAGAGAAATTGCAGCCAGGTGCACATAAGAAAAACAACAATAAACACATTTATCAACAACAAAGAATATGAACTAATAACTAATAACACTGCAATGTTGTAATTTACAAGCTGGACAGATATGAACAAATAGTCCATTAAAAGCAGAACGCATTTCTAAAATACATTTTAAATCAAGACATAATCAGTTGAAAAACGAGGCAAGAATAACGCTTAAAAATGCAGCAATAATAGTACCTACACCATCTCTACACAGAAGAAGTGTATAAAGTGACCAAGGTGTTGTTTAAAATGAAAAGGTGTGTCTTACACTTTTGTTGCATGTATGCGTTTTGTTATCAATCAAAGAAAGATTGGCTATATCGAAGCATTTACAAGTTTATGGAGATACGATTATCATTCTATTTATTGGTTTGAAAGACTGGCTATAACGAAGCATTTACAAGTTTGTGGAGATTATTCTCATTTTACATATTGGTGCGTGGATATAGATTTATATATTTTTGTAACCTTTCATTTTATGATAATGCTTGCAGAGACTTGTTTATGTGTATAAACTCCTGCTTATGAATGCATTTATCCCAACATATCTGCAAATTCAAGAGCTTGTACATGTATTTGATACACATGCAAACACACATGCGCGCACGCACTCTCTCACACACACGCACACAAACATACCCACCCTCATCAAAGAAGAAGGAACAAGCAGTAAAAGCAAAGCTTTCAAAGCCTTAAGCTGATCTAGATGAGATAAAAATAATAAATAACTGCAGGATTTCACAAAGTCTCAAGAAAAATGAAAAACAAAGTGGTGGGCTGGGGAAATCCAAAACACTAAACAACAGCAAAAATATAAACAAAACCGACGTTTCCGAGCATAACTCCTTCGTCTGGGTACACACACACACACACACACACACACACACACACACACACACACACACACACACACACACACACACACACACACACACACACACAAAGGAATGAAACCAAATATGTGTGTGTGTGTGTGTGTACCCAGACGAAGGAGTTATGCTCGGAAACGTGGGTTTTGTTTTTATTTTTGTTGTTGTTTAGTGTTTGGGATTTCCCCAGCCCACCACTTTATTTTTAATTTTTCCTGATCTAGATGAGCCTTTTTCTTTTTTCTTCCCAGCACTGCCAACAAAATAACAAAATGCGATTTGTTCAATGCCCGCTTTCGAGAGGAGATGAAAATCCGTTTAACGTCCTCCGGCCTGGAACAGGCACATGTGAAACATTTTTTAACTATGAAGATGGTGGGACGATCCTGGAGGTACTGCAATACTGGGGAATTCCCTAGTTTTGTGAGCGATAAAGATCTCGAATATTTTTAGATTCAAGAGGAGATAGCATTCCTAGTCATTTTTATGTGGGGAAAATGCTGGATGCTTTGATTGACTCAGGGAAATAGGCGTGTCATTTATTTTGTCCAGAAAAGTGTGTGTGTGTGCGTTTTCATTTTTTTTTAAATTCAGAACTTGATTTATTAATATTTTAGGTAAGTTTATAACATCCAATTTTTATGATGTTCATAGTTAGACATCCATATTTTAGATAGTTAAGCTTTTTTTTTATAATTACTGAACAAAAACATATACAATACTACTCGGAGAAAAAAAGTTTTAATCAATGATTACATCCTAATTTTCATCATTATAATGACTTTGTTTTAAGTTTTTGTTTAAGTGGCTTATGAATCAATGAAAAGGCGCCATTGCTATCTTTTTATTTTTAAAAAAGGAGATTGTCTCTTATTTAAAAAAATATATTTTGTTATCGAATAATGTTGACCGTTGAGTGTCTGTGATCATTGAATTTTATCAAATTAGTTTGTTTTATACCCAAAAATTTTACAAGTTAGAGTTTAATTGTAATATTTCTGTTTTAATTTTTTAATAACATGATTTTTTCTCCCAATGTCAACTGCTTTTATTATGTGGTCATAAAATTTGACTGATTTTTTAAAAATGGAAGGTTCAATGCATTCCAGGAACTGCTGCCAGGCCGTGGCATGTTGAACTTTCGTCATTGTTTGATACGTTCGTATATTTATAAATCTGTGATTTCATTTTCTCTTTAAGTCTGTTTTACGTCTCCCGACCCGCAACACAGGCACATATGAGACAAATGTAATAGATTAGGATTGAGATCCCCGTGGGGATACCAGGGGCTCTTTCATAAAAAATAGTTCCCCCACCTTCTGGAAGTTCTGTGCTTGTAACTAAACTTCCTCTCATCTGTCACTCTTTTTGACTCTGCCTTTTCCCTTTGCTTGCTGTCATCTACTATCTTTCTGCCTTAAACCGGTCCATTCTCCTGCCCTTTTTTCACGACACACTTTCAAGACAACCCTCCTGGTCTTCTCGGAATTCATGTGAAACTCCCGGATTTCGAAATTTCCAGCTTGGATGACCTCAGAAACAAGTGTTATGAAACCCGAAAACTGAAACTGGGTTTCAGGAAGCTTCGTGCAGCAGAGTTCGTACTGCACATGTCGGAAGCGGGGGCTACTTCCTCCTGCAGTCCTTTGTTTGGCGGTCTTTAGGCCTGTCTCACGCCGCCATTGCATTTTTGCTGCTGGTAAACTTTAACTTAGAATGACTTCGGTGAGCCTCCTGAGGGCTAGTTTTCACATTTAAAAGAAAAGAGTTTCTCAGCTTCAGGGGGCTGTGCCCCCTGACCCCCGCTCTGGGAGGGGAGATACTTCCCAAACCCACCTCCCTCCAGGATTTTGTTTGGGAAAAATTGGCAGCTATGGATTTCCTCCTCCAGCCGAAGTCGGGCTTGCTGGGCCTAACTATTTGTTAGTTAGGCGCATAACGGCAGCATGACGCATCTGCGCTCATAATTGACAGGAAACTGTCTGAGCGATCAAAGAAGAAGAAGAAGAAGGAAGGAGAGGGGTGGGGGGTGTCATGTACCAGAACCAAAAGCAATAAATCTGTTATTTTTCGGACTATGAAGTGCGTCATATTAAAGGGCGCACCCCCTTCAAAGTTTACACAACATTCTGATTTTGTTGTTATAGTTTGTTGTTATTTTAATAATAATATTGTAAGGTGGAGGGGTCTTGGTCTGGGAAAAAAAAGTACTGCCCTATGGTCTGTAAAATTAAATGATCTTCATTCCTCCAAAGTCTGCCCACGTGGCGGGGTAATCAAAAACGGTCACACACGTAATGTTCTCATCCCTAGCTGGTACATTTTAGACACTTCTTCAGCTTCTTCTTTGTTCCCAGGCCATATGGCCATAATGGGTAAGGTGTCTGGTTTTCACTGGTCTCCTCGCTGCATACAGCCGACAGAAGGTAGGGGAACTACTTGTACGGAAGACCCCCCAGTATCCCCACCGGGGGGGTATTTTGTCTCCGCATTGCTATTGCTGTTAATGAAAGTTTAATTCATAGTGTTCAGGTGCTTCGGCTGTTGGGATGGATGATCCCTGGAGTCTTTAAGCCAGGGAACAACAACAACAAATGATCTTCACCAATGTTATTGTTTGATTATTTGATAGAGGAAGCAACCCTCCATAGTCGCTCTGTTATCCCCCCACAGAATGGTACTTTTGGTATTTGGTATACTAGGGTCAAAGAGACTTGTCTGTGAAATTCAGGCTGCTCCCACCTGGAGAGAATGTCGCCACTAGTGCAGCACCCCACCCCTCCCCACCCTCTTTACCAGTCACGAAGCGAGACTGGTATTGTTTTCACTTTGTCCGTCCGTCCGTCCGTGTTCAAATTTGCTAAAAATGCATATTTTGGTGTAAAATGGCCTCACATACAGTTATCAGTGTGTTTCAACGAAAAAAACAAAGGTTTGTTTGTTTGTCTGTCTGTCTGTCTGTCTGTGACAGCGATAACTCGAGAACGCTTGGATATATCAACATGAAAATTTACAGGTGGATACTAGGGGTCAAAAGCTTGGACAAGTTCGAATTTGAGCAAAATCGGGTTAAGGGTTTAGGTTAAGATTAGGGTTAGGGGTGCAAGCGTGTGTCGCGACTGGGTCAGTTTACGCAAGTACTCTATTTTTTTTTACATGCATTTTTTTTTTATGTGTGACTGATGGGGAAGGGGGAGGAGTCCATTTTTTTACCAAGCGACTACTCCTTTGCTGCTGTTGTCTGTTTTTTAACCCTTTCACCGCCAGCCTTTTTTCAGCCAAAAAAATACCATGAAATTTAACTGGGTACAGAAACAAAAAATGTATCTGTAATATTGGAAATTTATCTGTGACATGTACATTTGTAATGATTATTTGTTTGCCTTTAATGTTCTTGTTATCAATGTAAAGCGCACTGAGCTCATGTGAGAAAGAGCGCTATATAAATTCCCATTATTATTATTATTATTATTATCCTTACCTCCCAAAATTAAGAAAATAGGGTCTTTGGATACCAGGCCCTGATTTGATGTCTCATGGGTGTTAAACCATTGTGGTGCATAAATGCGACATTGGCGGCGAAAGGGTTAATGTGCGTGAATCGCGAATGGTGCGACCATTGTGATTTCTACAGTGTATTTAGAGACAATCTTCAGCTTACCAAAAAATCAAAATCCTGATGGGCTGCTTTTTTTTCTCTTTTTTTTGTGCACCCTTTTTTTAATTATTGACGATGTGGCTTTTTTGTTTGTTAATGGCATGTTTTGTTTTATTTTGCAATAATCGTTTTCAATTTTCTTTTAAAAGAGAAAAAGAGGACCATTCCATTGTTCTGCCATTGTTAAATGAAATTCTGCTTAACGTCTTCCGGTCTGGAACTGACACATACGGGACATTAGTAGATATAAAGATGGTGGGAACGATCCTGGAGGCAATGCCGGAGGCAGTGCAAACACCAGGGCCTGTATTCACGTTGAGATAGCATGAGACTTAGCATCATGCTAACTTAGAAGCTCTTCCAAAAGTCCTATTAAATCCTACAGGACATTGGAAGAGCTTCTAAGTTAACATCATGCTAAGTCTCATGCTATCTCAACGTGAATACAGGCCCAGGAAAATACAGATGTGTATGCCATTGTTAAAAACAGTTCAGAACAATTTATAACCAAGCGGTGTATTGGTGAACTGAGTGGCAGTAGTGAGAATGAATGAAATGTTATATTTACTGCTTCATGCGTTTAAGAATATTAGTGGTGTTTGATTTTATGTGAACGTCAATTTGATTTTAACGAACTCTTGCTACCTCAGATCATTTCTCCACACAAAGAAAGGAAAGTGTTTGTACCGGTGAATGATTTGTCGGTCTTTTGACTGGTAAAGGGTTAACTCTGGCATTTTTCTTATCGTTTTGAACTGAAACTGGAATGAAGTTTCTCAAAAAGGTGAATGATTTGTCAGTCTTTTGACTGGTAAAGGGTTAACTCTTTGGCATTTTTCTTATTGTTTTTAACTGAAACTGAAATGAAATTTCTCAAAAAGGTGAATGATTTGTCGGTCTTTTGACTGGTAAAGGGTTAACTCTTTGGCATTTTTCTTATCTTTTTTTAACTGAAACTGAAATGAAATTTCTAAAAAAAGACTGACATAATACTGAATGCAGAAGAGAAACAAGGGATTAACCCCTTCACTGCCAGTGAAAATTTGAGAAATTGAGAAAAGGACATTAAGTGTCAAACTGACCATTCTGTGAAAATTATACATTTGAAAACTTCAGACAATTCTCTTTCTAATGATACAAGAACCATTCTTGTACCTTTTTCCATTCCAGAGTTATGAGGACTTAAAGTTAGTAAGGTCAGCGTCGGACATTTTGAGAAAACACAGTCTAAAGTCTAGCCTAGCTGAAGAAAAGACACTGACCTACTCGTTTTAAAGCACTTGTCAGACCATTTAGAGACCATATTAAAGATTGTCCTTTATAATAATGATAGATAATATGTTAGTGAACACAAAAATACCCATAACTCAAAATTGACAAAAAATTAGATTTTTGACTTTGCAAGCCTGTTGTGAGAAACTAGCCCAGCGACTTAATGTCCCTTTCGTGGTGCTGGGTCACAATTATGAATTTTCTTGTTATAAAATTTAAAAGAGACTATCTGATATTTTTTTTCTTCTTCTTCTTCGATCACTCGGACAGTTTTCTGTTAATTATGAGCGCAGATGCGTCATGCTGCCGTTATGCGCCTAACTAAGAAATAGTTAGGCCCAGCAAGTCAGACTTCGGCTGTAGGAAATCGTTTTGAAAGTGTTTCATGGAAAAAGGGCAGGAGAATGGACCGGTAAGGCAGAAAGATAGTAGACGACAGTAAGCAAAGGGAAAAGGCAGAGTCAAAGAGAGTGACAGATTAGAGGAAGTTACAAGCACAGAACTTCCAGAAGGTGGGGGAACTATTTGTACAGAAGACCCCGTATCCCCACGGGGGCATATGAGAAAACGGTCTAGAGATATGTCTTTCCCAACTTGTCTAAGCCAAAAAAACATCATTCCAGGGCTATGACATCATAAGTTATGACATCATCAATGACATCACACACCCTGTAGTAGACATGGGGCTAGGCAGCAAAAAGTGTGGCGAAGTGTAATTAATAACACTTTCTTTGTATGACTGTATGAAGAACAATCATTCCTAATTTTGTACTTCGAAATGTTGTTACCCCAAAAAATGTTATATATATTTTTAATTCACATATTGCTGTTACTGATCATGCTTTTGCCATTTCGTTTTGATGTTTATCTCTTTTTTGTATGGAACTTTTTCTTATGTTTTTCTTCTGCATTCCCAGTGGCCATGTTTAAATCTTTAGTCCAGTCCTGACGGCGAAGTCTGCTGTCTTTTGTAGCGCCATTGTTGGTCCCCACAGCTTCTCCTGGAGCTCCACTCTCACCGGCCAGGTTTGACAGCGAATGTCTTGGTAAGTAGGGCAGTCCTGGAGGATATGCTCAGGAGTCTGGATGTCAGTGCCACAGGGGCACTCACTTGTGTGTGACAGGTTTATCCCGTGGAGATGTGACAGGAGTTGGCAATGGCTTGTTCTCAGTCTAAACGATATCACCTGGCGCTGACGACTGAGGCCCTGTAGATCATCGTTGTCATTTTTCTTACGTTCAAATTATGTTACAAACAAATTTGCCGAGGCTCTCTTTTGTTCTCACACATGATGAATCAACAATTCGATCACAATACTTACCATATACAGGGCAGCAATTCATTATAGAGAATATTCAATTCAAAATTCTCAATTCAAAATTCATGATTTCAGCAATGAATTGGCATCTATTTTTTTTCCATTATATTTCTTTTTACATGCTGTTTTTTTAAAACTCTTCTAGCGCCATAGGCGAATACATTCGCCCAGTACATCACTCTACACTCTCGCCAAATGCAAAGACTTTCGCATTGCCAAGTACCCTGCCATGCGTTTGTCTATTTTAGGGCTGATGTCAGTGATGTTTCCGTTAAAGCCATGCGTGCACACTCAGAAACAAATAGTTCCCCCCCCCCCGTCTTGTCGGTTGAGATGCCACGGACAACCAAGAACGTCAAAAAATACATGATGCTAGAAGAGTGAATACAGTGGGACCTCCCTTATAAGACCTTCAAAAATCATCCAAAATGAGGTCTTATAAAGGAGGGGTCTTATAAGGGAGGGGTCTTATAAGGGAGGTCATTTTAATACTTACAAAGAAGGGCAATGTCTCAGAGAAGTAGGTCTTATGTAGGAGGGAGTCTTATAATGGGAGGTCTTATAAGGGAGGTTCCACTGTACTTACAAAGAAGGGCAATGTCTTAGAGAAGTAGGTCTTATGTGGGAGGGAGTCTTATAATGGGAGGTCTTATAAGGGAGGGTCCACTGTATGTGATTTCAGTTGTTGCACTTGTGGTTTGTCGCATGCTGCTTTCATTTTCCATGCTTTATCGCAGCTTATGTGCATGGTGATTCTATAGGGTGATCATGGGAATTTGTATAAACATAATGACATTTTTGACAATCATGGGAGCTTTACTTAACCTTTTCGCCGCCAGCCGTTTCTTAGCCAAAATTATCCAATAAACTTACGTAGGTAAAGAAAAAATTTTGTCTGAAATATTGGGGTTTCCTTTACTACATGTTTAAAAAAAAAGGCCTATCCTTAACACCCAAAATCAGGAACGCAAAAACCATTGGATAACAGACCCTGAATTCAAGGTTTTTAATGACACGGGTGTTAAATCATTGTGATGCAAAAATGCGACGTTGGCGGCGAAAGGGTTAATATAGATTGAGCTTAACAAGATAGTGTGTGTATGAATGTGTGTGTGTGCGCGTGCATGCATGCATGTGTGTGTGTGTGTTTTTGTTTGTGTGTGTGTGTGTTTGTATGCTCAAATTTAGCGGTACTACTTTTTAGCATTTTTACATTCAAATTCCTTGTCATATTTGGTGGATGCTTTAGGTTTTATCTACTACACCAGGGCCTGTATTCACGTTGAGATAGCATGAGACTTAGCATGATGCTAACTTAGAAGCTCTTCCAATGTCCTGTAGGATTTAATAGGACTTTTGGAAGAGCTTCTAAGTTAGCATGATGCTAAGTCTCATGCTATCTCCATGTGAATACCGCCCCTGCTTTTTATTTTTCTTTGCCTTTCGACTGTAATAACCAGAATGCATCTCCCCCGCGGGCTTCCACATTGTAGTGGTGGGGGAGCTTTAAACTCTCCATCATTTACAATTTATGACATGCCAGGTTTTTTTTAATTGTTCACTGGCTTTCACTTGTGAGACCTTACGCACTTGAGTAGGCACATGTTGCCCATTCTGCAGTGCATATTTGCCTATATGGC
The DNA here is from genome assembly GCA_017654935.2 of Phymorhynchus buccinoides. Lineage (NCBI taxonomy): Eukaryota > Metazoa > Mollusca > Gastropoda > Neogastropoda > Raphitomidae > Phymorhynchus > Phymorhynchus buccinoides. The sequence continues at coordinate 49,414,343 of CM065699.1, read as the reverse complement.
CGTTTTTAAATATTGTTTTACTAGAATGTGTTTCTTATCCTTTTTTACTGTTTTTTTAAAACCTGGATCCGATAAGTAGAGTAGAGTGGCTCAACGTTTCCAGCACTGTGTGAAATCATGAGCTATAGGCTACAATGATGAAGATGCCATGTCGTGAATTGTAGTTTATTTTTTTTCTTCAGGTTTTTGGACATTGTTAAGAATCATTGAAGTGTGTTTTGTTATGCGTGGTCGAACTTTACGCGGTGACAGTCCTGAGATGACCATAGATGTTGACGGGACTCTGACAGACTAACTAACTAAATAACCAGAATGCATGTTTTCCGGTTTGGGATCACTGCCCGTTTTGCCCTTTTAATTTCTTGTTTACGTGACAGTGACTATCATTTTACACATCAATTTCAATACGCCAATGGGGAATTCAATATATTGTTACTTTGTTCTCTCTCTCTCTCTGTGTCTCTCTCTTTGTTATTTTATTTTTTAACTCTTTTAGTAGTATAGACGAATACATTCGCCCAGTACATCACTCTACACTCCCACCAAATGCAAAGACATTCACTGCCAAGCACCCTGCCATGTGTTTGTCTATTCTTACAGCTCATGTCCGTGATTTTTCTGTTAAATCAATGCCTCTTGCCCCCTCAATTTCAATTTATATTTTCTTGTTGTTGCTTGCTTGTCCGTGCACATTATGTTTGCTATCATTTTCATGATCACGTTCTGCTCCAGTCTCTTATTACTTGCGGCAGCCAATATTGTATAATCTACTTGTGTTTGAGTGCCTTGCATAAGCTCTAAGCTTGTGCTCGTTCCCATTTGTTGATGTTGCTGCTTTTCTGTGTGATTTTCAATAAAAATTCGTTTAAACCAAAGCAACGCATGCACACACCCCCCTCAAAAAAGGAGTTACTCCCCTCTTGTCGGTTGAGATGCCACGGACAACCAAGAACGTTAAAAAATACATGGCGTTTGAAGAGCTAAGATGTGTGAATGCTTACAGAAAAGTTGAAGTCCATTCCATATAATCTGTGATAATGAAAATAGAAATTGTTTTGCATCATCGAAAACAATTTTTGGTAATTTCTAAAATATGATTTTGGGTTTTTAAAGATGGTAGATAGAGAATGTATGGGTTACGTACTAACAGGGTTTGAAGAAAATAAATTATAGATTTTTATGAACATTCCGCATTTTGTATATAATTTATTTTAAGCAATATTGCTATTAGCTTATACTTAGAGGTTTTGCATTTTTAATATTTGCTAAATTAAAAACTTGACCACTTGTTCATTGTGTGTGTGTGTGTGCGTGTGTGTGTGAAAGTATATGTATATATATATATGTGTGTGTGTGTGTGTGAAAGTATATGTATATTATATATATATGTGTGTGTGTGTGTGTGAAAGTATGTATACATATATGTGTGTGTCTTCTTCTTCTTCTCCTTAGGCAGCCAACTTCAACACGCTGAAGGTTCTGCTGCACTGAAGGTTCTGCTGTGTGTGAAAGTATGTGTGTATTTGTGTGTGTGTGTGTGTGTGTACAGTGCAGAACTGATAACTCAAAAAACACTGGATGACTCACAATACTATTTAGGTCCCAATATAATGATCGCTATATGTTGAGAAGTCTTTTTAACTCAAAATATTGGCTATCTCAAAATAAAATGTCAGTCCCTTCAGTTTTGACTTAAAGGATTCTTACTGTATGTATGTTCACAAAACTGAAAGAAGCAGACTTTGAGGTTCGTAAACATGACGAGGGTGACAAAACTACATCTTTGCATTATGCTCTAGGCTAACATCTGACGGCAAGAAAGAAAAAGAAATCGGAAGAAAAAACAAGGGCGACAACTTTCTTCCTTCACGTATGAAGAGGTCTCGTGTTCGCCGAACAAGAAACTTGTTCACAGAACACGACATGTGAACGAGATTCGGGCCGAACGGCTGTTCGGCGAGCAAACCAACAGCTGTTCGGCGAGCATGTTCGCGGGCTATTAAGGGAAAACCCGGTTCGGCCGAACATTTCAGTTCGCCGAACACCGGTTCGGGCTGTTCGCCGAGCAACCGTTCGGCCAGCTAAGGGTGGCTTTAAGCAATGCTTGCGTGCTTGTGTTGTGAGCTTGCACACTTGTAAGTTAGTTGTTATGTACCTGTGTGCATGCACATACGCAACTGTCAATATTTATAATGCATTCACCCACAGCTATTATGTTTGAGGGAAATTTTACGCTACAGGAATGCCCCGAGATCCGGAACAAATCTTCTTCTGCCTTCCCAGTTCTCGTTCTCTTCTGCGGCCATATGTAGGAGATTAGTATGTGTCCAGTTTTCAGTTTTCACTGGTCTCCGGTCTCCCTGCTGCATTCAGCCGACACATTCTGATTTCGGAGGAGCTCAAAGGAGAAAAGTTATTTAGAAGATTATTTTGAAAAAAGCCAATAAGTCAGAAAGATAGTAGATATGACAGTAAGCAAAGGAAAAAGGCAGAGTTAAAGAGAGTGGCAGATTAGAGGAAGTTACAAGCACAGAACTTCCAGAAGGTATTTGGTATTTGTATTGGCATTTGGTATATTCTAGTCACAGAGACATCTGTGAAATTCGGGCTGCTCTCCCCCAGAGAGAGCGTCGCCGCAAGAGCAGCGCCTACCCAATTTTTTTAATTTTTTGTGTATGGGAGAACTATTCCCACAGGGAGAGACTCGTGGAGGGGGTGGGGTCGTCCAGCTCCCCGTATGGAGGCATGAGGCATCCACCCACTGCCCCGAGATGGCAAACAAATCTTCTGCGTTCCCAGTTCCCGTTCTCTTCTGCAGCCATATGGGGAAGATTTGTATGTGTCCAGTTTTCAGTTTTCACTGGTCTCCGGTCTCCCTGCTGCATTCAGACGATACATTCTGATTTTTCGGAGGAGCTCCTAGGAGAACGTTATTTGGAAGAGTTGTTTTTGGAGAAAAAAAGGCAGGAGAATGGACCAGTAAGGCAAACAAAAGTAGATGAATGTAAGAAAAGGAAAAGGCAGAGTCAAAGACTAATAGATTAAAGGAAGTTGGGAGAACTATTTGTATTGAAAGAGTCCCGTATGTTCTCATGGGGAGCTCACAGGTTCTCACAGGTTCCTTTCCGCTGGAAGGCTAGCAGCCTGTAGCGAGTCTTGGAATTCGTCTCCTTTGTTGGTCAGGTCGGTCAACATTTCGGGAGCCTCTTGCTGAGGGTGGATGGTGGCTCTAGGCTATGCTGGACATTTCTGTAGTACCCGTCTAACCTGCCCTTAAACGCATTCAAAGAGGGTGCATTGGCTATTTGATCTAGCAGATTATTCCAGCTAAGGAGCTAGCTAAGGTGGGTACATCCAGCTCCCTGTACGGAGGCACGAGGCATCCACTGTGACCCACTACTACTGGACCAAACAAATCAACTGGAGGGAGGCTTAGGTTACAAAATCAAACTGAAAACACGTGAACATGGCTTGTGAAATGAAACGTGTCATAGATGCAAAGACTCGATGCAAAGACGACTTAATACTTTTAGAAAATTATTGATACTTTTAGAAAATTATTGATACTTTCAGAAAATTATTGATACTTTTAGAAAATTATTGATACTTTTCGAAAATTATCCCTACTTGGCATGGCTCGATTCCAAAAGGATCAATGCAAGAGGATTGAGTGTTTCCGAGTTTTTGCATAGTACCTCAAAATGTACACATATCAATTTGGAATTAGAAATTAACTGAAACTGCCCTTGCCAAAGCAGCACAGATTATTTGGTGGGAACAGCAGAAACTACCCCCACTGCAAACCAGAAGAAAAGAACGTCTCACCCTGTTTTTCAAGATCATCAGGGGTGAGGTACCGGCCTTACCAGCGGAACAATTCCTCAAACCTGTGGCCCAGACAAAAAGAAGGACCACATAGCAACTGACGTGGTATCCAGCATGGCTAGAAACAACAGCCAGTGCTTTGTGGTTGAGAGATCAAATACCATCATCTTTAGAAATCCCTCCTTTCCACGGACAACAACTGAGTGGAACAGCTTGCCAGACGATAGTCACCCGGCCGGCCTGTCGTCGGCCAGTTCTTCTTCTTCCAATATAGTTGTCAAAGTCAGTTCTGACTATTATTACAACTGAAAAGGGCGAAGAGGTCGAAGAGAGAGAAAAAGAACAGAGAGAGAGAGAGAGAGAGAGAGAGAGAGAGAGAGAGAGAGAGAGAGAGAGAGAGAGAGAGAGAGAGAGAGAGAGAGAGAGAGAGAGAGAGAGAGAGAGAGAGAGCGCTTTGATGGGTAGACAGCCAGACAACCGGCTAGACTGGGACAGTTCAGGAGGGCTGTGTCTGATCCCAGGCACGGCCAACAACAAACACACTGTACCCATGTACCCCCAAGGGGCTTTCGGAAATAAACCTTGAAACCTTGAACTCAAGGTGGGAGCCCCAGTTACCATGCTGGATGAAAAGTGAATCGTGGTAG
>CM065699.1:49399871-49404871 GCA_017654935.2 Phymorhynchus buccinoides | reverse complement strand
CGTCCCTAGCTGATGCATTTGTATCGTAGTGTTCTAAGTGCTTCGGCCGGTGGGATGATCCCTGGAGTCTTTTAGCCAGGGTACGTCAACAGCAACAGCAACTGAACCATTTTAACCTCTTCACTGCCCCGTCACGGATATTTCCGTCAACTTCCGGTAACCTATAAACTGCCCCATCACGGAAATATCCGTCATAGGGTTATTCTAACAGTTTCCCTTTTTCTATCCATATGCTTTCTGCAGTATGTTTGAATGCATGTAAGAGTGTTCTCAAATGATAGTATATTCAATTCCCTTTGAGAAAAGCATAGGTTATATGCACTTTTATTAAAAAACATTTGCGATAGACTCTGCAACCTAAAACGGCTTGGCAAATAGTTGCCCTGGAACCGGAAACGGGCTTGGCAGTGAAGGGGTTAATCCATTGAAGCTGTTGTTTTTAGACGGAGGGCACTGTTAAGTAACTAAGAGAAGCCACCACAAACAAGAGCGGAGGAGTGGGCGGATGAATGATTTTGGTGTGGTGTGTGTGTGTCACATGCTACAAATTTGTTTAACCCCTTGACTGCCAGAGAAAATTAAAGAAAAAAATAATTGGGCAAATCATGCCATGAAAAAGACAACTGATAGAGCCAATCTGGCAAAATGGTCTGGGGATATAACTCTCTTGACTGTGTTAGAGCAAAAGCCAGCGTATCAGGGTTATTCCTCTTCATCTGATGACGTCATCAGTGATGTCATCAGATCAGTAGGCTGGCAGTCAAGGGGTTAAGTGTAGATTTCTGTTTCATACCTAGACCCTGTGTCCAACTTCTTGCGAAGCGTGATTTCTTGTCCTTTTTCTTCTTAGTTTTGTTTCCATTTTTAATGCATGCAAATGTTTTTCCTTGATTGTATTGTGCTTGTACGAGACCACACTGTAATTTCACCTTTCGTGCTAATAAAGTATTTTTGACTTTGACTTGATATTTTCAATTGATTTCAAATTTTATTATTTTTTTGCTTTTTATATGTTAGTTAACATGGTGGAAGACAGTTTTCCATACATGTACATTAATGTACAACAGACGATAAATTAACTTATGACTTGCGACTCATGACTAACCAGGAATACACTGCCAATGAGTGTCTAGATCAAAAGTAAAACAACATGGGCATTGTGCTATTGTAAACAGCCGGTAACGCATTTCGCATTCCTTTGCAGACACTTGCATGCTCAAGCACAAGGTTATTCATTCATGGCAAACACTCTCAGACGTTTGCTTGAACGTGTACTATATGTAGTGGGTCATTTTGACCTAATGACAGCACACATGTATGCATGTACGCAAACTTGCACAACACACATGGGTTCCTTAATTGTAATTTTTTTTTCCCAACCACATTTAAAGACACAGAGACGCCATTAACAATCCACATACACACACACGCGCACGCGCGCACACACACACATACATGCACAGAGAGAGAGACACACACATGCATGCACAGAGAGAGAGACACACACATACATGCACAGAGAGAGAGACACACACACATGCATGCACAGAGAGAGAGACACACACATACATGCACAGAGAGAGAGACACACACATACATGCACAGAGAGAGAGACACACACATACATGCACAGAGAGAGAGACACACACATACATGCACAGAGACACACACATACATGCACAGAGAGAGACACACTCATACATGCACAGAGAGAGACACACACATACATGCACAGAGAGAGACACACACATACATGCACAGAGAGAGAGACACACACATACATGCACAGAGAGAGACACACTCATACATGCACAGAGAGAGAGACACACTCATACATGCACACAGAGAGAGACACACACACATACATGCACACATACATACATGCACAGAGAGAGAGACACACATACATGCACAGAGAGAGAGACACACATACATGCACAGAGACAGAGACACACTCATACATGCACAGAGAGAGACACACTCATACATGCACAGAGAGAGACACACTCATACATGCACACACAGAGAGACACACATACATAAAAAAAAAAGAAAAAAAAGATACATGCACAGAGAGAGAGAGACACACACACATACATGCACAGAGAAACACACACACATGCACACTGAGAGAGACACACGCGTACTTGCACACATGCACACACACACACACACACACACACACACCACACGCACACACACACACACACACACACACACACACACACACTGTGACACTCTTATAAATTGTATACAATACACGGTTTTGTACAAATGAAACATCAACATGTGTTTGTTAATCATTTTACTCACTCATTCTTATTTTGTTACAGGTCAAGAATGTCAAAACCTTTGATACTAACAGATTGTTGAAGACTAAAACAACAAGCAAAACAACACAAGATGTGAACTCGTGAGTAATCAGAATCTCTGCATCTGGTGTTAGCATCAACAACTTCTTCACGATAAAGACCGTGACAGATGAATCTGTGAAACATTTTGAAGTTGAAACCCACGACTGGATTATTATTATTATTGCAGGCGCCTATGAAAATGAATGACTGTCAGCGTCAACTGGAGAATCAAAACTGTGGCCAAATTATAGCTGGAAAATAATGACTCATACACACAGAACATTATTGAAAACGAAAGTTGAAACATATAAAACGCTGATGATAAAATGATTTGGCTGTGAGCTGTTTTAGGATGAAAATCAAAATGGTGATGTGACTGTGAGTGTGAAATACTGAAAATTTGAAATAAAACGCTGATGATAAAATGATCTGGCTGTGAGCTGTTTTAGGATGAACAAAATGGTGATGTGACTGTGAGTGTGAAATACTGAAAATTTGAAATGCTGACAGGACTACAAAGTCTTCGTGGTGATTTCAGTGCTGTGAGTGAATTATTCAGGCTAGAAAAATGGTGATCAAAGCAACTTTTGAAGCCTTGAAGAATGAAAAGGGGGCGTATGATTAAAAAGTATTGACCAAAATATGATGGCAAAACACTAAATGATAGTGTCAAAGATAAATACGATTTTGAAGCATCGGTACTGGTTGAAGCAGTGACGTTAAGATATCGGCATGTGATTAATTAAGACACTTTGACCATGAACACAGTGCAGCTCTATCAAAGATAAAGCCGGCATACTTGATGCTGAGAACAGTGATGTGAAGATATCGGGATGTGACTAAGACCATGAACACAGTGCAAGCTGTCGAAGATAAAGCCGGCATAATTTGGGAAGCATTTGTGACGAGAACGGTGATGTCATGTGACTGATGCAGCGTCGAGGAGGATGAAGATCGAGGCCTTTGACATCCGTTTCGACAACGAAGACGCCGTCTTCACGGCAGGGCAAAACATCACGGGGACCGTCATCCTTAGACTCTCCAAACCCGTCCACATTGTCAGTAAGTACCAGTACATCAGGGCTCCCAGGGACCCCCATTTGGGGGTCTATGAAGCACTAAAATTCTAAAGGACCCTCTAAAAGAATGTGCTGGGGGTCCCAGGGATCCACTGGAAAAAATTCTTTTTAGCATTCGCAATGCCACTGGGACCCTCTATCCCTCCTCTAGGACCCTCTATACTGTAAGTGAAGGAGTCCCTGGGACCCCTTGTTTTGCAGGACGATTGGGAGCCCTGACATGTCACTTTCTTTGTCACCCTGTGGAGATGCCGGGGTGTGGGGTGTGTGTGTGTGTTCTTCTGTACAGATAGTTCCCCCACCTTCTGGAAGTTCTGCGCTTGTAACTTCCACTAATCTGTCTCTCTCTTTGACTCTGCCCTTTTCCTTGCTTTGCGCCATGAATCTACTATCTTTCTGCCTTTTGGGCCCATTCTCCTACCTTTTTTCCATATATAATTTTCTCCTTTGAGCTCCTCCGAAATCGGAATGTGTCGGCTGAATGCAGCGAGGACACCAGTGAAAAACTGGAAAACAGACACATATACATGTACCCATTGTGGTCTTATGGCCCGGGAATACAGAAGAAGAAGAAGAAGAAGAAGAAGAAGAAGTAAGAACTTTCTCTGTATCTCTGTATCCCATGTGAGTTTGTCTCCCCCTCTCTCTGATTCTTTCTTTCTGTCGTCCTCAGACTTTCCATCCTCGTCCACATTAGCTAAGCACAGTGGAACCTCCCTTATAAGACCTCCCATTATGACTCCCTCCCACATAAGACCTACTTCTCTGAGACATTGCCCTTCTTTGTAAATATTAACATGACCTCCCTCAGGTTCCACTGAACTCCACCGAAGTGACTCAGCAGAAGTGCAGTGTCTCCTCGGTTGGTTGTCTCCTGATGGCCGAACATGGATTCGCTCCCCTTGGACTGCTGGTCTCGGTTTCTGCGACTTGAACAAACCCGGGTGTAGCTGTGAATTGGGATTCGGAACGAGCGGCGTGGGAGCAACGCCACTGTACAGCCCAGAAGATGGGACAGTAAAAAACACACAAAAAAACCCCCAAACATTACCTCCCTTATAAGACCCCTCCCTTATAAGACCTCATTTTGGATGATTGTTGAAGGTCTTATAAGGGAGGTTCCACTGTACCTCGTATGTATGTTCATTTCTGTCAATTTCTGTTTAGACTATTTTGTTTGTATGCCTTCTGCCTTTCTTGAGACACCTCTCTCTCTCTCTCTCTCTCTCTCTCTCTCTCTCTCTCTCTCTCTCTCTCTCTCTCTCTCTCTCTCTCTCTCTCTCCCTCTCCCTCTCTCTCTGTCTCTCTCTCTCTCTCTCTCTCTCCCTCTCTCTCTCTCTCTCTCTCTCTCCTCTCTCTCTCTCTCTCTCTCTCCCTCCCTCCCTCCCTCTCTCTCTCTCTCTCTCTCTCTCTCTCTCTCTCTCTCTCTCCTCTCTCTCTCTCTCTCTCTCTCTCTCTCTCTCTCTCTCTCTCTCTCTCTCTCTCTCTCTCTCTCTCTCTCTCTCTCTCTCTCTCTCTCTCTCTCTCTCTCTCTCTCTCTCTCTCTCTCTCTCTCTCTCTCTCTCTC
>CM065699.1:49377371-49392371 GCA_017654935.2 Phymorhynchus buccinoides | reverse complement strand
ATGACACAAACCAGCAACAACGCATATACAAAGCAACTCTGCACACACACACACACACACACACACACACACACACACACACACACACACACACACACACACACACTTATCGACACCGACTCATTATTCATCTTTCATTCAGTAAGCCATAGCAACTGAGTTGCACGGACTGACCACATACACCAACACACATAAAACAAACGTGGTTAGAGGATGCACATACAAATACACTCACACACAACGTACACACGCAGACAGACATACACACATGCATACAGACACACACACACACACACATACACATGCATGCACACACAACACAAAACCAAAACGGCATCCAATAAAGCGCGCACAGCACCCCCACCCCACCCCACATACACACACTCCATGTTGACTGCTTTCCCACTCAAAAACTGGTCAGGATGGGAGGGGGGTGGGGAGGGAGCTAGGGGGAAAAGGCATGGAGAGGGGGTGGGGGTGGAGGGTTTATTGTCAAACATTTATGTCAAATGTGTGTTCGCTTTGTATTGCATTTTTGTTTGAATGCGTTATGAATGCTAGCGTGTGTGTGCACTTTGATTTGATTTATATCAAGATTCAGCACCGTATAAATACTGTATGTTGTTGTTGTTGTTGTTGGAGGGTGAGTGGCTGTAAATATATGAACACTAAAAAAGACTAATCATAAATAATTTACCAACATGAAATGATGACTACTTGCTAATATATTCCTATCCTGCAAAAGTGAAGCGAGAGCTGTCGATATCATTTTATAAATCATTCCTGAGCGGATCAATTTCAGGCAGGTGGTTTTTCCTTTCTTTTTCTTTGTTTTTCTTCTTTGTCTTTGGCATCCCCCCCCCCCCCCCCCCCCCCCCCCCCCACCACCCCCCCTCATTTTCTTTTCCTTTCTTAACGACAGCAGGGAGAGCAGAAGACTAAGGCATATACTTAGACGATCTCTGAAACTTGACACCCTTATAAAAGAGGAGGGAGGGGGGAGGTGGAAGGATGAGGGAGGGAGGGAGGGAGGATCAAGTCAACCGTCACAAGACACACGCTGTTGACACCCATAACTCTGCTTGGCAGTGAAGTTGTCTAGGCAACGGGTGCGTCATTCCATCTGTCAAGGGAGGGATAGTGATGATGATGATGATGATGGTATGAAGGTGATCTTGTTTTTTGTCTTTTCAAGGTGAAAGTGTGTGTGTGTGTGTGTGTGTGTGTGTGTGTGTGTGTGTGTGTGTGTGTGTGTGTGTGTGTGTGTGTGTGTTGTAATGACTTGAGTTTTAACTCGATACATTGACACTTTACAGTACGTAATGCTTATAATTTCATTATTTGTAAGCATGATATTATTGCTTATGATTGCATTAGTTGTAATCACGATATTATTGCTTATGATTGCATTAGTTGTAATCACAATATTATTGCTTATGATTGCATTTGTTTTGATGAAGCCAAGTCGGACGAGTCAACAAGTCTTTATGCGAAGCGAGTTATTCCAATAATTGTACGTAAGCATACCGTATGCTGTGGAAATAAACTGGGAAAAAAGAAGAAAAAAAGGAATAAATTGATCATATGAATGATGACTGTGTGCATAATTCTGCCAAAGAAGATCAGTGAGGTCCATGCTAGGAACAGTTTTAGCAAGCACATGTAAGATGTACGCTTACACACACATGCACGCATGTACGCACACACACAAGCACATGTACACACACAGACTTTTTCTTTTTCTCCCTCTCTGTGTCTGTGTGTGTCTCTCTCTCTTATCTACACATGCATGCACACACACACACGCACATGCATACACACACACAGAGAGACTTTCTCTCTCTCTCTCTCTCTCTCTCTCTCTCTCTCTCTCTCTCTCTCTCTCTCTCTCTCTCTCTCCCTCTCTGTGTCTGTGTGTCTCTCTCTCTCATCTACACATGCACACGCACACTCACACACACACACACGCACACACACACACGCGCGCGCGCGCACATGCACATGCGCACGTCTCTGTATGTGACTATCTCTATATGACCCCATCTCTATATGTCCCCAACTTATATCTATCTGTCTCTTTGTTTATTCTAACCCTTACCCAGCGCACATGCACATGCACACACACACACGCACACATGCACATGCACACACACACACACACACACACACACACACACACACATGCACATGCACATACGCACATGCACACACACACACACACACACACACACACACACACACACACACACACACACACACACACACACACACATGTGTGACTATCTCTCTATGTCCCCATCTCTATATGTCCCCAACTTATATCTATCTGTCTCTTTGTTTATTCTAACCCTTACCCAGACACTAACCTAATCCTAAACCTGCGGGGACACATAGAGACACGGACACATAGAGATGGAGACACATAGAGATGACACACAATGATGGAGACACATAGATATGGTGACATGTAGAGACGGTGACACACAACGACGGAGACACATAGAGACAGGGACATATAGAGACGGTGACACACAATGACGGAGACACATAGAGATGACACACAATGATGGAGACACATAGAGACAGGGACATGTAGAGACGGTGACACACAATGACGGAGACACATAGAGATGACACACAATGACGGAGACACATAGAGACAGGGACATGTAGAGACGGTGACACACAATGACGGAGACACATAGAGACAGTGACACATAGAGATGGTAACATGTAGAGACGGTGACACACAATGACGGAGACACATACAGATAGGGCTACATCGCACTAATCCCACCCCCGGGGGGATACCGGGGGTGGCGGGTGGGGTGGGGTTTCATCTTCAAGCATGAAAATGTATAAAGGAAGGTGGAAAATGGACTGCAGTACCTTTTGGAGATACGACGTAAGAATGGTGGGTAGAGAAAACAAGTTACCTGTGAAAGGGAAAACTCCAACGTTCCGTGCCTTGGGCACTTAGTCATGAAGTCAGGAAACGTTGGAGTTTTCCCTTTCACAGGTACCTTGTTTTCTGTACCCACCATTTGTACGTCATGAAAATATATGCCCCGCATCATAAAATGCTAAGAAAGAGGAGACCAGTGAAAAGTGAAAACCGGACACATACCCATTATGGCTGTATGGCCTGGGAACGCAGAAGAAGAAGATGAAGACTAAAAAATTTGGTGTCGCGGGCAGCAAAGTTTTCTTTGAGTACAGTACTTTTTTTGATTTGGGCCTTATCACGTCCCGGTTTCTGCTCCGTTTTCAGGAGCCCACTCTGGCTACGAAGGAGGAGATCTACGAAGGGTGTTGCTGCGATTCTGGGATGGTGTCACGTCCCGGGTTTCTGTTCCGTTTTCAGGAGCCCACTCTGGCTACGAAGGAGGAGATCTACGAAGGGTGTTGCTGCGATTCTGGGATGGTGTCACGTCCTCGTTTCTGTTCCGTTTTCAGGAGCCCACTCTGGCTACGAAAGAGGAGATCTATGAAGGGTGTTGCTGTGATTCGGGGATGGTGTCACAGTTTTTTGTTCCGTTTTCAGGAGCCCACTCTGGCTACGAAGGAGGAGATCTACGAAGGGTGTTGTTGCGATTCTGGGATGGTGTCAATTCCCGGGTTTCTGCTACGTTTTCAGGAGCCCACTCTGGCTACGAAGGAGGAGATCTACGAAGGGTGTTGCTGCGATTCTGGGATGGTGTCACAACCCCGGTTTCTGCTCCGTTTTCAGGAGCCCACTCTGGCTACGAAGGAGGAGATCTATGAAGGGTGTTGCTGCGATTCTGGGATGGTGTCACAACCCCGGTTTCTGCTCCGTTTTCAGGAGCCCACTCTGGCTACAAAGGACGAGATCTATGAAGGGTGTTGCTGTGATTCGGGGATGGTGTCCCGGGTTTCTGTTCCGTTTTCAGGAGCCCGCTCTGGCTACGAAGGAGGAGATCTACGAAGGGTGTTGTTGCGATTCTGGGATGGTGTCAATTCCCGGGTTTCTGCTACGTTTTCAGGAGCCCACTCTGGCTACAAAGGAGGAGATCTACGAAGGGTGTTGCTGCGATTCTGGGATCGTGGTGTCCAAGTTCAGTTTGCGCAAAACGGGGTTGGTCCCCGGGGAGCCCATGATGTTTGAGGTCTCCATCGAGAACAAGTCCACCTCCTCCCTGGTTGGCTTGTGCATTCAGCTGATACAGGTATGTGTGTGTGTGTGTGTGTGTGTGTGTGTGTGTGTGTGTGTATGTGTGTGTGTGAAGTCAAGTCAAGTCAAGTCAAAATGATCTTTATTGACGATAAAAGAGTAAGCTTGATAAAGCTCTTTTACATCCTGTCATAAATAAATAAGAAAAATAATTAACGCAAATAAATACAGCATATACTGGAGAAAAATCAACCACAATCAAAATCATGGGGAAAATACATACACTTCATACAAGCACAATACAAAGATTATGTATACATATGTACAAATGTAATCATAGTGGTAGAATAAAAGGAAAGCGGAAGATGGAGTTGGGGAAAATAATAATGACTGAGACAAAGAGACAGAGAAACAACAGAGACACCAGAATCGAGAGATAAGAACAGAGAGAGAGAGAGAGAGAGAGAGAGAGATTGATTGATTGATTGACTTTTATTTATAGAGGGTAATAGAGTAAGCAATAACATGCTTTTTTTTTTACATCCAGCCCTCTGGACAAAATACATATATAAAAGTAGAAAATGAAAAACGAAAATAAACACATACAAAGTAATATAAAGCATGCAAAAAAACATCCCTATATTGTAACACATCAATAACAAAATCAAACCTATTATTATTAACTATACTAATTATTAACATTCAAAATGTGTGAAGTAAGCGCATACGCACGGGAAAATAAAACCCAATCCTACTTTTCACACTCATCTTTAAACATTCAAAATAGAGAAGTGCACAAACATAAAAAATACCTCAATCATACTTCATCATTAAAATATACTTATTTGAAGAAACCCATGCATATAATAAGTCAAACATAGTATTACTTTACCTACTCATCTTAGCATGCACAATTAAAAATGTAAATACATGTACCCATGGCAACATGAAACCTATTCCTACATTCCATTATTCATTTTTAGCATGAACATATTAAAAAGTAAACACACACTCATAACAAAAGCAAACCTAGTCAGAGAGAGAGAGAGAGAGAGAGAGAGAGAGAGAGAGAGAGAGAGAGAGAGAGAGAGTCATAGTTTACTCGGACATGAGAAAGAAGAAAAATATCCGTGTGTGTGTGTTTCTGTGTGTGTGTGTGTGTGTGTGTGTGTGTGTGTGTGTGTGTGTGTGTGTGTGTGTGTGTGTGTGTGTGTGTGTATCCATTGAGAACAAATCCACATCCTCCTGTACAGGTCACACAGACAGACAGAGACAGAGAGAGAGAGAGAGAGTGCTAGAGGGGGTAGGTAGGTAGAGAGGGAGGGAGAGAGAAGGACAGAAAGGGAGAGGGAGAGACTCGGAGAGAGAGAGGGGGAGAGAGAAAGTGAGAGAGAGAGAGAGGGGGAGAGAGAGGGAAAGAGAGAGAGAGAGTGTGAGTCACTGTGTGTGTGTGTATGTGTGTGTGTATGTATATATATGTGTTTATGTGGTAAGATTTCATGTGGTGACAGCCCTGACATGGCCTTAGTTGTCGACGGGGCTATAATTCTAATCTTAGTCTTAATGTACTGTATGTGTGTTGTGTGTGTGCAAGCTTAGCATTTTATAATAAGAAAATCAATAATTTCTCAATTTTTCTGTGTCAGTGTTAGGAGTTAAATGCATAATGTGGTTGTGTGTGTTTGTCTGCCAATCCACATATGTGTTTATGCTGCTGTTTCATCACTACACAAAGACTATCCCGGTCAAGGGTAAGCATTAACTTAATAGCGATTGCACCTTACGACTGCAGTAGTGATCCAGTCATGTATACAATTTTGAAAATTTAATGTAAATTCAGAGCGAAATCTTTCCTTTTCTTGTCAATGAAACAAAATATTTTATTTCTCATTCATCGGAGATTTGTGTTTACCAGCCAATCGCCTCACTTTCATTCTTTAAAAAAACCCTTTTTATGACGAATTTTGTTTGTGTTAATGTGTAGCGTTGTGATGTTTTTAGTTAAGAAAACACAGATTTTATTGTAAGTGCAGAACACTCTCTTCTTCCATTGCCACCAAATATCAGACTCACTGGGAGTCTCCTGACATAACCAGCCATCCTGTTTTTTTAGTCCAATCAAAAACAGACATCAGACTCACTGGGAGTCCACTGACATAACCCACCACCCTGTTTTTTCCATCAACGCAGACATCAGACTCACTGGATGTCTCCTAACGTAACCAGCCACCCTGGTTTTTTTGTCCAATCAAAAACAGACATCAGACTCACTGGGAGTACTCTGACATAACCCACCACCCTGTTTTTTCCATCAACGCAGACATCAGACTCACTGGGAGTCCACTGACATAACCAGCCACCCTGTTTTTTTGTCCAATCAAAAACAGACATCAGGCTCACTGGGAGTCCACTGACATAACCCGCCACCCTGTTATTTATTTATTTTTTGTTGTTGTCCAATGAACGACGCAGACGGTGCGCTACACGGGCTACTCGGACAGCGTGTTCTCGTCTGGGAACCCCAAGTTCCACGACAAGGTGAACGCCTGGGTGCTGTATGAGATCGAGGACGAGGTGGAGGCCCACAAGACATACTCCTTGCACAACTACGCCCTCATTCCCGCCGTGGCCCCCTCCCTGCTGGAAGGCTGTGGCATCATATCTACCATGTATGAAGTCACGGTCAGTTGTATGTGTGTGTGTGTGTCTCTGTGAGTGTGTGTGGAGGCCCACAAGACCTCCTTGCACAACTACGCCCTCATCCCTGCCGTGGCCCCCTCCCTGCTGGAAGGCTGTGGCATCATATCTACCATGTATGAAGTCACGGTCAGTTGTATGTGTGTGTGTGTCTGTGAGTGTGTGTGGAGGCCCACAAGACCTACTCCCTACACAACTATGCCCTCATCCCTGCCGTGGCCCCCTCCCTGCTGGAAGGCTGCGGCATCATATCTACATGTATGAAGTCACGGTCAGTTGTGTGTGTCTGTGTGTGTGTGTGTGTGTGAGCATATGTGACCCAGCAACACGAATGGGACATTAAGTCATTCGGGTTTGATCTTGTTTTACCTTGTGTTTTTATCTCTTTTTAATACGTGGTGAGATTTAACGTGGTGAGATGTAACGTGGTGACAGCCCTGACATGGCCTTTGTTGTCGACGGGGCTATAATTTTAATCTTTCTTAACTCATTCGGGTCCACGACAATTGCTCCTCGACAATTGCCTCGCAACAATTACTCCTTGATAATTGCTCCTTGGGATACTTGCTCCTGGACTAATTGCTCCTTGAACAATTGCTCCTCGTACATTAGCTTCTTGGTTTTTTTTGCTCCTCAGACAGTTGTTCCTATTTTTCTTTATTTTTCTCGTCCATTGCTATGAAAGGTATCTAAATAAAAGGCATCTTTGAGGGGGTGGGGGAGGGGTGTGTGTGTGTTATTGGGAGTGGGACAGCTTTACTCGTTAGCAACATTTGTGAACGATAATTTTGAGCGATGTAATAAATAGAATAAATGTAAGCATTTTCACTCTGCTACAGTCTTTAACTTTCACTACTACTGTTAAATGGAAAAGTATGATTGCATGTATGTGGGGTGAGGGGGAGGGGTGGGGTGGGGTGGGGTTGGGAAAGGAGCAATTATCACACAGACGAGGAGCAATTGTTTGAGGGGCAAAAATCCAAGGAGCAACTGTCCGAGGAGCAATTATCCAAGGAGCAAATGCTTCGGGAGGAATTCCACCTAGGAGCAATTGTCAAGGGGGAATTGTTGGGGAGCAAAGGTCGAGGAGCAATTATCAAAGAGCAACTGTTACCCAACTCATTCAAGTCGTTCCGGCCATATATGTCCGGAATTAATAGACAGCTGTCAATTTGATGCATTTGCTTCAAGGGAAGTAAATCTGTGTGCACACCATACCTTGGGCACTTTTAAACTCGCTTCGCTCCCTTAGAGCACCATTTTGCCTCTGACTTTGCTTCTGTAGTGGTTTGTTGTGGGGAAACCAATCGGTGTAGAGAGTTTTTCTATGTAAAGTCTATATATAATAAAGTCTGATCTACCACTTCCCTATGTCTAAGCCTGAAGTAAAAACCTGTAATCTTCTTTCATTTCTCCTTTTGTTTATGTCTGTTTTGTTTGTGTGTATGGCTGGAGTGATTTGTGAGTTTTTTTAATAATTCAAAATCGTTGCGATGTCACTGGGCCAGTTTCTCATAACAGGCATGCAAAGTAAAAAAAATCGTTTAAAAAAAATCAATTTTGAGTTATGGGTATTTTCGTGCTCTCCCATCTTTCATATTTTATAAAGCACAATCTTTATTATGGCCTCTAAATACTCCAAGAAGTGCTTTAAAATGAGTTGGTTGATGCATTTTCTTCAGCTAGGCTAAACTTCAGACTGTTATTTCTCAAAATGGCCGACACTCACCCTACCAAATTTTAAGTGCTAATAACTCCCAAATGGAAAACAGTTACAAGAACGGTTCTTGCATCATTTGAAAGAGAATTGTCTGAATATTTTAACTGTCCTTTTCGTGGTGCTGGGTCACATATTTGCGCTTGTGTGAGCGATCCTATGTGTTCGTTGAACCTTCTTGTTGTTAATTATTTTGTTAAGTGCATAGTGCTCGGCATTGGATGGAGGAGCGTGCTGTGCTATATACTGTATTTTACGGACTAAGGCAATACTTTTTTCCTAGACTGAAACCCCTGCGCCTTATAATGTGACTGATATTCTGCATTTTGTGTAAAATTTGGGGGGTGCGCCTTATAATCAGGGGCGCCTCGTAGTCCGTAAAATACAATGAATGTTTCACTATTATTATTATTATTTGCATTTTTTATGACACATATTGAAATATTGACCAAAGAATATATCACTGAAGAAATGGTGGGGAAAGAGGGCAGGGTCGAGTTTCTCTAGATAACGGTCACCGTGGGAATAACGCTTACGCCAAACGGGTTCTAAGAAACACTTTAGAAAGCGTTTGCGGAAGAATATTACAAGCTCTTGTCTGATTGGTCAATTTTTTAAAATTATTTTAAACAAACTTTAATGGACCAATCAACAACAAGAAACGTATTCACGCCCTACTAGTTCCGGATAGTTCGCCGCTTGCTCGGTGTTTGGCAAGAACAAAACGTCACGCGAACTATCGGCAAACGAAGGGTGTTTCTTAGACTGTTTTTGCCGATTTGCGCTCATTTGTGTTGTGAAATGGCCCCCTGTTCTTAACGTGTTGGGGTAGTTGCTTGCATCTACTCTAGTTATGTCCAACTTCTTGCGATGCATAATTTCTTGTCCATTCTTTACCTTAGTTTTGTTTTCATTTTTTGATGCATGAAAAAGTGTGTTTCTTTGCTTGTATGGTGCTTGTACGAGACCACACTGTAATCTTTCCAAACGGGATAGTAAAGTATTTTTGACTTTGACTTTGACTTTGATGTTCCAGTTACGGATACCGGTGGGCTGGCGCACCACTGACCTGTCCTCGGGGGTGACCATCGGCACCGTCCCTCTGAGGGAGTTTGATCCTTTGCTCAGCATAGGGCCCCCCATGCGAGCCAGCATGATTGACCGTAAGTCCACCCCTTTGCCTTCTTCTGTTCTAAGTTACTTCCATTGTCATTCTAACCCTTTCACCGCCAGCCATTTTTCAGCGAAAATTTCCAAAAAAACAACAACAACAAAAACCCACCTGAAACAGACTGCAACGTCACTGGAACATACAACAAACAAACACCTACACGACACGTGTAGTACCTGGGTAGAGACAAAAATTATGTCTGTAATATTGAGTATTCCTCGGCAAATGTTAAGAACAGCTCCCTCCTTTCTAGGTTAATCCTTCCATTCATTCCTTTCAGGCTGTTCCGTTGACCACCCGCTAGCGAGGCATGACTATCAGGCATGACTATTCCTCTGTGACATATGTAAAGTAAGGCCTATCCTTACCTCCCCAAATGAAGAGAACAGGGTCTTTGGATAACAGGCCCCAATTTGATGCCGTTTAGTAACATGGGTGTTAAATCGTTGTGGTGCAATAGTGCGACTTTGGCAGTGAAAGGGTTAATGTCTTCGAGTCGGTCAAATTAGAGAAATTGAGTGTGTATGCGTGTGTGTTTTGTATAGGAATGAGTGTGTAGTATGTTTATGTTGCTTGTCGTGTGTACGGATAGGTATGTGTGTGTGAGTATGTGTGTGTGTGTGTGTGTGTGTGCACCAGCGTTTTCTATTATTCCGTTGCATTATTGTATATTGTATCCGCGTAGCCCCCTCCCTCCTACAAGGAATATGTTTTTTGGGGTCACATGGCCCCCATCTGTCCTCCTGCTCATAAACGTGCGCTCGCAATCTGCACGATTTATCGCTGCATTTCACATGAATATTCATAATTTCCCGCAGCCCCGCCCTCTTACGAGGAGTGCGTGTTCGGTCACATGGCCTTGCAAAGCGGGGAGAACGTGGACACCGAGGAAGAAGAGGCGGAGACCTCCCCCGCGCAAAACGCCGACGGCAGCAGCAACACCCCCCTGCAGCAGAGGCGCCACCACCAGTTCCGGCGCATCCCCAGCTACCCCTACTACAACATGGTCGCCTCCGGAAGCAACGGCAACAACAACAACAACAACGCGCAGACTTCCAACGGCGGAACGTCCCCTTCCGTCCCCACCACCTCCCAGCCTGCTTCTCTGCCTCCCCCCCTACCACCCCCCACCCCCTCCTTCTTCTTCTTCTTTGGAGCAAGGGGGAGCATCCTTCTCCTCTCACGCCCCTCCTCCTCCGAATCCTCCTTCCCCCTTGCAGCCTCCTCCCCCCAGCTACGATTCTCTTGGTCCCACGTAAAAAAACAAAACACAAAAAAAGCGGTGATTTTCCTCTTTGTTCTTAACACAATCATGTAAAGTTCTTCTTGAAAACCCCCCACAAAAAGCCCCAACACAGACAGAGTGCTACATTGGCAGGGGGAACTACCATGAACGATGAAACGCACAGAGCAAAGCGGAAGAAAAAGAGCGAATAATAATAATAATAATAATAATGACAATTTATATAGCGCTTATTCTCCTTAAGCGCTTCACAAAGAAGTTAAAAATCTGAGAGCCAAAAAAAAAAAAAGGAATTAGGGCAGGAAGGAAGAAAAAGAAGAAAAAAATCAAGGAAGGAAGAATGAGCGAATAGAGGAAGGAAGGAGGGCGTCGAGGAAGAAAGAAGAAGGGTTGGAAGGAAGAAAAGAAGGATGGAGGGAAAGAAGGAAGGGGAGAAAGGAAGAAACACAGTCGTGTTAAAACTGACATTCTGTGTTTTGCCTTTGTTGGGACAAATGTCCCGTTGATCTTGTCAGGAGTCACCAGTGATGTCCCAAGGCCCCCGGTCATAGGACATTGACCTAATTGAAAATTGAAAATGTCCGGTTGTGTTCTTCTCCCCTGTCAGGACAAATGTCTGATTAAAATGTTGTGACACTGACACGCTTCGTCTGATTGATATTCATCATTGCCCCTATTGATTTCTCTTGTCTCGGGACAGTTTGTCCTACCACTTTCTGATCCTGGTTAAATCGCCACAGGACAAAATATCCCACAGGAATTTACCACTGACGGACTTTTCTTCTTCTTGTTCTTCGCCTCAGGCAGCCAACTTCATCAGGCTGAAGATTCTGCTGCACTTTGGGGGGCAGTAAGAAGACAAGAAATTAGAAAGCTGAGGAGATAGAAGTAGCCTACTGGAAAGGAAAGGAAACATAGAATAAAACCTAGTGTGGATCTGTTTTAAGTGGACCATAGCCTTTATTTTGTAGTATCTGGGCAAGACCAATCCGGCTACCGTAGCGGTCCCCGGGGGCGAACCCCGACCGGCACAGCTCCTGCCCTTCATTTACCATGACTTTGATCTATGGACCCTAGTTCCTTGGTTTTAGTTACAGTTGAGATGTTTGTGGAGGCCTCTTTTGAATGCCTCCAATGACTGAGAGGAGGCAACTGCTTCTGGGAGGCAGTTCCACTGAGGGATGGTGCGGGGAAAGAATGTGGATTGTCTGTACTGTGTTCTGTGGCTTGGAATGTTGATTTTTGTCTTGTTGATATCTGCAACTGTCAGGACATTTTGTCCTATTGGATTTTGTTTTCTTCAGAACGGTTTGCCTTATCCCTTTTCCACCTTTAGTGCATCATTGAAAGAGACATGATGGAGAGAGAGAGAGAGAGAGAGAGAGAGAGAGAGAGAGAGAGAGAGAGAGTGTGTGTGTGTGCGTGTGCGTGTGCGTGTGCCTATGATTTCTTTGTCTTTTATTTTCCGCCAGGTTTTATTAGTAATCAAAGGTTAAAGAATTCTCCATCCGTGAAAGGCACCAGGGCTCCCAGGGACCCCCATTTGGGGGTCTATGAAGTACTAAAATTCTAAAGGACCCTCTAAAAGAATGTGCAGGGGGTCCCAGGGATGCGCTAGAAAAATTCTTTTTAGCATTCGCGATGCCATTGGGACCCTCTATCCCGCCTCTAGGACCCTCTATTCTGTAAGTGAAGGAGTCCCTGGATCCCTTGTTTTGCGGGACGATTGGGAGCCCTGGGCACACAACTATTATCAAGACCACCTACGGCACCTATTCGCCTAACACAGCGCGGGAAAGCTTTGTTTATTGGTTAGTCTTATGCTCTGTGAGCCTCTTTGTGTTCGTGTTTTTACCAGATGCTTAAGCGGAGGTCCTGAGCGACGAGTGTGTGTGAGAGCTGCTGGACATTCGCAAGGATTCTGTGAAGTATCTGAGAATCGTTAGAAATTTTAGGAAGTTGTGTGAGGGTTCTTGTGTCAGAATCATTCAAAATTTTTAGGATATTTTGTGTGAGAATTTTGGTCAAAGCCAAGTGTTGAAATTGTTGGAAATGTAGGGCATGTTTGAGAATAGACGATTTTCGAAAAAAAACAAAAACTAGGGGAGAGCACTACGTGAAAATTAGAATAGTCTACCGGTCGCCCCCGTCTTCCTCTTCTTCGATCGGCTCAGGGCCAGAGCTTGAACAGTTTGCCTGTCAATTATTGAGCGCAGATTCGTCATAGCCTGCCTCTCTGCCGTTATAAAAAATAATGTGTGCTCCTAACTATAACTAAGAAATAGTCTGGGCCCAGCAAGTCGGACTTCGGCTGGAATAATTGTTTTTGAAAGTGTCTTCTCGTAGAAAAAGGCGAGAGAATGGCCGGAAAATGCACCAAAAAAGTTTGAATAAGTAATAGTAGAGTACACAAGCAAGCAAATGGAAAAGGCAAAGACGAAGAGAGTGGCAGATTGGAGGGAAGCTACAAGCACATAACTTCCAGAAAGTGAGTGAACTATTTATACAAAACGAATCTTCTCCCAACCTGATTATAGAAGGCAATACATAGAGAAGTGCTGATCAGACTTTTGTTTATTACATAGACTTTAATATAGAAAAACTCTCCAACAAACAACAACCACTTGGTTCTTAGTCACCCACACCTAGGTCTAAGCAAAAGCCATGTCAGAGGCAAAATTGTGGCCTAAGGGAAGCAAAGCCAGTTTAGAAGAGACCAATGTCTATGGTGTGTGCACACAGATTTACTTCCCATGAAGCAAATGCATCCAAATTGACAGTTATCTATTATTAATTCTGGAACATATATGGCTTGGAACACGACTTGAATTAGCATAACAATTAACCCCTCCTTTCAATTTCTTGAGAAATTGTCGATTTTGTTGGAAAGTTTAACCCTTTTTCAAACCTCACACCGCCAACGATATTTCAATCAACAAAAATGTCGATTTCAAATGTACATGGATATAGAGAGAGACAAAATCCATCTGCAGTATTTTGGGATTCTGCTGGTTGACACATACATAAAATAAGGTCTATCCTTAACTCCCAAAACTAAGACAAATAGGGTCCTTTGGATAATATACCCTGATTTGATGCATTTTAATGACATAGGTCTTAAATCACAGTGGTACTAAACATGCGACTTTGGGCGTGAAAGGGTTCTTAAGGCGAGGTTCCTGTTGCACTCAATACTGAGAAAACTGGGCCAGCGACACCACGCCTTTCCTGACTTGTCTGGAATCAAAAACCAGCATTCCAGGACTATGAAATCAGAAGCTATGACATTATCAATGACATCACACACACCCTAGTAGACATGGGGCAGGCAGTGAAGGGGTTAATTGTTAGATAGTTTTGAGGTGTTGGAATAAAGTCGCTCGTTGTTCTTCGATGTGGTACGCATCAGTGCATTTGCAGTGGTATTGTGTTTGGAGAAGTGGGTTTTTTTTGGTGCGTTTTTGTATATTCTAGTCACAGAGACTTAGCTGTGAAATTCAGACTGCTCTAACTCAAAACCTCTAAAAATTGAGTTACGAGGTTTTTGAATTTCAACGACGAAATGACCCTAAATAAAAAAAATGATATTTTTGGGGTTGTTCACTATTTTTGGCTTTTGCTCAAAACACTCTGAGCGACTTCTGTCGGTTTTTCCCAATGCACATCACATTAGTATTCACCGGTGACTTGCACAAGGTTCGACATTAATATTGTAAACAGTGGTGTTTGTGACATCTGTAAGATCCAGATATTTAAACAAGGATTCCTCATAGAAATTAGCATAGCGCATAGACTTCTAAAAAAAAAAAGCTAACTTGAGGATTTTGCCTTTTATTTTCTGACTGAATTGTCTTTTTTTTAAATCGGTAAGGTAAAGAGTGTCACCCCCCCTGCATTCTGGTTAATCCATTTTTCCGTTTTGCATTTTTTTTTTTCTTACCAAACATTAAAGCGTATTTTATGAACCTTTTCAGCTAATTCTCTTTTGGAATAATCCCCTAACCCTAACCCTACCCCCCCTTCCCCCTCCGTAACGACGG
>CM065699.1:49374248-49376871 GCA_017654935.2 Phymorhynchus buccinoides | reverse complement strand
CTGTCGACATGATAACAAAAACAAAACGATAAACTAAGACAGTAATGAGACACAACAGCTTTTCGGCCTGTGCAACAGGGTTATTACGCCCTTGACAGTGAGAGTGAATCCCTTGATGGTCAGTACAGTGGCACCTCCCTTATTACAAGACTTCAAAACAAAAAAAATCGTCCAAAATGATTTACATCTGCATCGTTGGAAATTCGGGACTTTCCTGGGGTTGCACTGCCTCCGTGGCAGTGCCTCCAGGATCGTTCCCACCATCTGTACATATACTAATAAATGTCCCATATGTGTCTTTTTCCAGACCGGAGGATGTTTTAAACATATTTTCATTCATCCAAAATGAGGTCTTAAAAGACTTATAAGGGAGGTCATTTTAATACTGAAAAAAGAAAGGCAAAGTATCGGAGAAGTAGGTCTTATATGAGAGGAAGTCTTATAATGGGAGGTTCCACTGTACTGAAAAAGGCATTCACTCTCGCAAACGACAGCAATTTAGTGGCCTCAAATAGGGTTTTTGGCGAGAGTTATGCCCTTGTTTGGCCAATACGCAAGCAGCTACCAAGGGCATTCACTCTAGAGAAACATGGTTGTTGCAGTGGCCAATATAGCGCTGTTCGGTGACAAAGCCATCCTCATAGCGATTTACTTCTTCTTCTTCGTTTGCTCAGACAGGTTCCCTGTCATATGAGAGCAGATGCGGCATGCTACAGTTATGCGCCTAACTAAGAAATAGTTAGGACAGGCATGTCCGACTTCGGCTGAAGAAATCTTTGGAAGAATTTATAGAAAAAAGGCAGACAGAAGAAAGGACCAGTGAGATAGAAAGATAGCAGATGACAGAAGTAAGCAAAGGGAAAAGGCAGAGTAAAAGAGAATGACAGAATTAGAGGAAGTTACAAGCACAGAACTCCCAGAAGTGGAGGAACTATTTGTAACAATAGATCCCCCGGTATCCCCACGGGGGTGTAGCGCTTTACAAAAGATATTAAAAAAAACCCACAACAAATGAGTATCACACACACACACACACACACACACACTGAGCATACACAACAAGTCAAATAAACAAAGAGGGGAGAAAAGTAATGTAAACAAATCGGGTGGGGGGGATGGGGTGGAAGGGGGATAACTGTACAGACAAACCCCAACAGGAATTGTTCGGAAATAATTAAGGGGAGTAATTTCATGTGTGTGTGGGAGTGATCTTGCCTAATTCAATCGGTCAAACAAGGGGAAGTTACTCTACCATCAGGTAGATCCCCAGCTCTCGCCTCGTGTGTTTTTGAGCAGACATACAGCACTTAGAACAAACACCGTGCGTCATTCTAAAATTGATGTCATTTATATTTTTACGTCACATTTTGCAAGTTTTATCAGTTTGTGGCCCACTGGACACCCCTAATTTTCTATTTAAAAAAATGTTTGCAAGTCGCTGACTCGCATCTTGCGGTTTTCAGCTTCAATGCCATTGTTGCATTGTTGCTATGGTATTTGACCGAGTAATGGAGGTAAACAACTCTAATTTTCACGAAGTGCTCTCCCCTACTCTTTTTTTTCAGAAAATGGTCTATTAACGGCAACCTAGTATTGTGAACCTCTTGGTAATCAGAACTCAGTCCCTGCTCCTATCAACCTTTTACTGCCGTGGGATTTTCATGTTGGTAAAGCACATGGGTCAGACTTGCTTTAAGTCCCAATTGGTGGGCCCATCCAAAGGACTCGACAATTCAGATTGATGTTTTTTTTTTTTTCCGAACTGGAAAAGAAAGGATGAGGCTGTGATTCAAATCCTAGTGGGGATACTGGGGGGTCTTTTGTACAAATAGTTCCCCCACCTTCCAAAGTTCTGTGCTTGCAATTTCCTTTAATCAGACACTTTCTTTGACCCTGCCTTTTCCCTTTGCTTACTGTCATGCTACTGTCTTTCTGCCTAACTAGGGTCCATTCTCCTGCCTTCAATCTTTTTTCCCCAAGAAATTCTTACAAAGATGTCCTCCAGCCGAAGACAGACATGCTGGGCCTCAGACTATTTCTTAGTTAGGCGCATAACGGCAGCATGACACATCTGCGATCATAATTGACAGGAAAATGTGCCTGAGTGACAGAGCAAAGAAAAAGAAGAAACCCCAGTCACTCATGAATGGAATTGCCTTCTTCTTCTTCTTTTTCTCCTTCTTCTTCTTCTTCTCCTTCTTCTTTTTCTTCTCCTTTTTTCTTCGTTTGGATTTCTTCTTCTTCTTCTTTTTCTCCCTTCTTCTCCTTCTTCTTCTTCTTCTTTTTCTTCTTCTCCTTCTCCTTCTTCTTCCTTCTTCCTCTTCTTTTCTTCTTCTTCTTCTTCTTTCTTCTTCTTCTTCTTCTTCTCCTTCTTCTTCTCCTTCTTCTTCTTCTCTTCTTCTCCTTCTTTTTCTTCTTTTTTTTTTCTTCTTCTTCTTCTTCTTCTCTCTTCTTCTTCTTCTCCTTCTTCTTCTCCTTCGTCTTCTTCTCCTTCTTCTCCTTCTTCTTCTTCTTCTCCTTCTTCTTCTTCTTCTTCTTCTCCTCCTTCTTCTTCTTCTCCTTCTTCTTCTTCTTCTTCTTCTTCTTCTTCTTCTTCTTCTTCTCCTTCTCCTTCTTCTTCTTC
>CM065699.1:49339248-49369248 GCA_017654935.2 Phymorhynchus buccinoides | reverse complement strand
ACTCGACTTGACACACATATAAGATGACTTTGACTCGACTTGACACACATACAAGATGACTTTGACTCGACTTGACACACATATGAGATGACTTTGACTTGACACACATACGAGATGACTTTGACTTGACTTGACGCACATACTTTAGAGTCACACACACACACACCCTCTCACCCCACACCTGAAGAATCAACATGGGATACGAGAAGGGAAGAATAAGGCCGGGTTCACATTAGACGCGTAAGTTCCGTACAGAAAACCCTAAATAAGTGGAAGAAAGAAGGATAAAAGATTACGCATAATATAGGGGAAATTCGGACACGTGCGCAAATCTTTTCCCTTCTTTGTTTCACTTATTTATGGATTGCGCACGGGTTTCCGCATGGAATATCCGCTTATGTGTGTACACGGCCTAAGAAAGAAACACCCAATGCGCTTGCCCTACCAACACAAGAGCATCGGCACTCACCAGACACCTGAATCACCAGCATGGGATCAGGAAAGGGCAGGATGGACAGGAGGTCGTGAATCCTGAACTCTCCCTTGGGGTGAAGTCGGTCCGAGCGGAGAGTCCCCGAGTTCAGCATGGCGATTTCCGCGCAGGTAGCCGTCAGCATGACGTCAGTCACAAAATTTCCTGACCCAAAAATTAAAAAAGATGAAGATGGGACAACAACAACAACAACAACAACAACAACAACAACAACAAAAACAAAAAGAGGAAAAAAGTTATTTTTTTTAATAAAAACAAAAAAACAATACTTAAGGCCGGGTTCACATTAGATGCGTAAGTTCTGTACGGAAAACCCTAAATAAGTGGAAGAAAGAAGGATAGATGTGTACGCATAATGGGGAAATTCGGACACGAGCGCAAATCTTTTCTATTCCTTGCTTCACTTATTTATGGATTGCGCACGGGTTTCTGCATGGAATATCCGCTTATGTGTGTACACGGCCTATTTCTATTTCTGTTTTTGCTTCAGGGTTTTAGGGCGGAAAAGTGGCAGGAGGAGGGGAGGAAGGGAGGATCGAGGTCATCAGTGACATCATCGAGCCAATGATGTAGCAAGTTATGTGGCAGTTCTGCGACTTGACAAGCCAGGGTGTGGCTGTGAGTTGGGATTCGGAATGAGCGGTGCGGGAGCAAGGCCACTGCATGGCCCAGAAGATGGGCCAGCAAAAACAGAACAAAAAATATACGTAGCAGTGAAGGGGTTAAGGTGTATAATTACACAAGTAATAAATTACCGGTAGTTAACTCATTCGCATCGCAACCATTTTGAATTATTTAAAAAACTCACAAATCACTCCACAGGCATGGTAGTGGGGGCAAAGTGGTTTTAAAGGAAAATGGCCCGGAGTCCAGGGGGCCGAAGAAAATTCAATAAAATTCAATAAATTAGTGAAATGTTCACTTTTTCATGCCATTTCAATAATTTTGTTTCAAACTGTTTCGCGGATTTTCCACGATTCGCGGAGGTCTACCATGCCTACTCCAGCCATACACACAAACAAAACAGACATAAACAAAAGGAGAAATGAAAGAAGATTACAGGTTTTTGCTTCAGGTTTAGACATAGGGAAGTGGTAGATCAGACTTGTTTTTATATATATAGACTTTAGATAGAAAAACTCTTTACACCGATTGGTTTCCCCACAACGAACCACTACAACAGCAAAGTCAGAGGCAAAATTGTGGTCTAAGGGAACGAAGAGAATTTAGAAGTGACCAAGGTATTGTGCGCACACAGATTTACTTCCCTTGAAGCAAATGCATCAAATTGACAGTTACTGTATTTTGGGGATCATTAGGTGCTGCTGTGCATAAGGCGATTAGGGCAATTTTCAGGAAAAATCTGAAAAAATGAAAGTAAAAGGCGCCCTCGTTTATAAGGCGATACACACCTCGCAAAAGTAAATCAAAGTTTGAAGCCCGTACACGTCCTGTAAATGCGTACCGACCGTCATTACTGCTGTCATAAATGAGAGTTGGCTCCCTTCTCAAATAATCGAACTTCCGATTTTGCGACTTCCAGTTGTTATGTTTGGACCTTTCTTAGCGAAAACTGGTAGAATTATGGCGGTTTTTTAAGCTTTACAACGATGCTTTTTACATCCAATGAAGGGTTATGGCATCTGTTGGACAGTATCTCGGATGATAATAGGGATTTTGAAGCATTTTGAGTATTCGTCGTAACAGCAACTCGTGACCACTTTCGATGCTGTGACTCACAGTAGACTGTATTGAGTACGGCAATCGTTGCCTCTCTTCTCACGATTTTTGTTCACTAATAGGGCACCCTCGTTTATTAGGCCCATAGGTCAAAATTGAAGAAAAAAATATTGCCATATAGTCCAAAAATTATGGTACAGTGGAACCTCCCTAATAAGACCTCCCATTATAAGACTCACTCCCTCATAAGACCTACTTCTCTGAGACATTGCCCTTCTTTGTAAGTATTAAAATTACCTCCCTTATAAGACCCCTCCCTTTCAGACCTCATTTTGGATGATTTTTGAAGGTCTTATAAGAGAGGTTCCACTGTACCTATTAATTCCGAACATATATGTCCGGAACGACTTGAATGAGTTAAATCACCTAGCAGATAGTGAGGACAGCAGATCTTTATTTCAACGATTCCCGGTCATTGCAAACACCGGGTTCAGTGACAAGGTAAAGTAAATAAACAGACAAACCAACAAGCAGAAGCCACCCAACACCCAAAAACTTCCAGAAGGAAGGTGGCAGAGTGGTTAAGACATTCGCCTGCCAATTACAACAATGCGTGAGTGACCCCGGGTTCGAATCCCCGCCTCGCCCTTTCTTTCTAGTTCAACGGGAACATCGAACTGAACGTCGAGTTTTTCGGACGGGGACTTACAGCAAGTCTGACCCGTGAGCTTTATGCACGCAAATAAAAATAAAAAAACACGGGAGTTACAAGTCAATAAGAGCAGGGAGAATCCCACTACCTGGTATGAACCAAAATAACTAAGTTTCCTAGAAACAAGTCTTCGTGATTAGGAAAATACCATGTACACACGCAGTCTACATACATACATGCTGGGGCAGTGGGTGGATGCCTCGTGCATTCATAAGGGGAGCTGGATGACCCCGCCCCCTCCACAAGTCTCTCCCCATAGGGATACCAGGGAGGGGGGGTCTTTCGTAAAAAAAATAGTTCCCCCACCTTCAGAAGTTCTGTGCTTGCAACGTCCTCTAATCTGCCACTCTCTTTGACTCTGCCTTTTCCCTTTGCTTTCTGTCATCTACTATCTTTCTGACTTATTGGCCCATTAAATTCTCCTGCCTTTTTTTTTCCAAACAAAAAATCTTCCAAATAATTTTTCTCCTTTGAGCTCCTCCGAAATCGGAATGTGTCAGCTGTGTGCAGAGGGGAGACCAGTGAGAACTGAAAACCGGACACATATACGTAACTTACCCGTTATGGCCATATGGCATGGGAATGCAGAAGAAGAAGAAGGTACCTACCTAGGTTGGTTTCCATGGTCCTGACACAGGTGAAGCGTCCATCCAGGTTGACCCCCATCGTCCCCAGGAAGGTGTCCATCTTGCCCTCAACACCCTCTGGTTTACAGCACGCCACAAATCAACCATCAACCCTAGACGCAAAATAGTTCCCCCACCTTCTGGAAGCTCTGAAGCTTGTAACTTCCTCTCATCTGTCAACTCTCTTTGACTCTGCCTTTTCCCTTTGCTTACTGTCAATCTACTTATCTTTCTGCCTTTACTGGTCCATTCTCCTCCTGCCCTTTTTTTCACAAAACACTTTTGAAAAGGATTTCCTTCCCCAGCCGAAGTCGGACTTGCTGGGCCTAACTATTTCTTAGTTAGGCGCATAATGGCAGCATGACGCATCTGCGCTCATAACTGACAGGAAACTGTCTGAGCGACCGAAGAAGAAGAAGAAAACGCATTTTGCACAAAGCACAAGGCTAGAGTTCTCTTTAAAATCACCCAGGAAAGCATCCATCTTGCTCTCCACCCCCTCTGCTTTATAACACGGCACAAATCAATCATCAACCCGAGACGTATTTCGCACAAAGCACAAAGCTAGAGAATTAAGATCAAAGAAATATATTATCCATGCTATACTTACTGAGCATGTTTTGTCCACAATAATCTTCAAAATAAGTAAACATACCCGTTACGGTGAAAATTGGAATCCGGGAACATTCTGAACGTTCCCAAGCAAGTGGCTGCAAGCTACAGAAATCATGAGAGAGAGAGAGAGAGAGAGAGAGAGAGAGAGAGAGAGAGAGAGAGAGAGAGAGAGAGAGAGAGAGAGAGAGAGAGAGAGAGAGAGAGAGAGAGAGAGAGAGAGAGAGAGAGAGAGAGATAGAGAGAGAGAGAGAGAGGAGAGAGAGGGAGAGAGAGAGAGAGAGAGAGAGACAGAGAGACAGAGAGAGAGAGAGGAGAGAGAGAGAGAGAAGAGAGAGAGAGAGAGAGAGAGAGAGAGAGAGAGAGAGAGAGAGAGAGAGAGAGAGAGAGAGAGAGAGAGAAAGAGAAACAGATGAAAAGAGAGAGAGAAACAGATGAAAAGAGATATCAAGAAAGGCAGACAAAAAAAGAGAAAGAGGGGAGAGACAGACAGATTGAGTGAGAGAGAGAGAAAGAAAGAAGGGGGAGAAAGAGAGAGAGAAAGAGACAGAAGGATGAAAACAGACAGACAGACAGACAGAATAACAAAGACAGGGAATGAAAGGAGGCACACACTTAACTTTCAACTTTTGAATAACCATCAAACATTTTGTCAAGAAAATTCTGAATCTTCCCAATTTCCGGAAGATTCCAAATTTTCCCGGATTCCAAAATTGTCCGTCACAATAGGACATACTGAGCATTTATTTTCCAACTCCATCCTTAAATCAAATCAAATCAACATATCCATGCGACTCACTGGTAATTTTTTCAACGATAGTCTTCAAATCAAATCAACATATTCATGCAACTTACTGGTAATTATTTCAATGATAGTCTTCAAATCAAATCAACATATTCATGCAACTTACTGGTAATTATTTCAATGATAGTCTTCAAATCAAATCAAAATATCCACATGACATACTGGTCATTTTTTCAACTATCGTCTTCAAATCAAATCAACATATTCATGCGACTTACCGAGCATTTTTTCAACGATCATCTTCACGTCGGGATCTTCGGGGAATTCGGAGGTCAGGTCCACGCGTTCTATATCCACCTGCCAGCCGGCGCCATCTGGTGTCAGAGTGACCTTACTGCAGTTCCGGAAATCCGTTCCACTCTTCAGCACATAAGTCCCATTTACCTAAAAAAAAAAAAAGTTAACAGACACACATAGAGAACATTTGTAAATCATTGAAACTTCTTCTTCTTCTGCGTTCCCGAGCCTTATAGCCATAAAGGGTAAGGTACGTATGTGTCCAGTTTTCAGTTTTCGCTGGTCTCCCTGCTGCGTACAGCCGACACATTCTGATTTCAGAGATTTGAAGATATTTGTAACTATTTTACGGACTATAAGGCGATACTTTTTCCCCCCAGACTCAGACCTATAGGCCTTATAATAATGATGAACAAAATACCAATAAAGTAAATAGTAATAAATAAACTTCGACTGGAGGAAATCTTTTTCAAAGTGTTTTTTGAAAAAAGGCAAGAGAATGGACCGGTAAAGCAGAAAGACAGTAGATGACAGTAAGCAAAGGGAAAAGGCAGAGTCAAAGAGAGTGACAGATTAGAGGAAGTTACAAGCACAGAACTTCCAGAGGGTAGGGGAACTATTTATACAAAAGACCCCCCGGTATCCCCACGGGTGGGGGGGGGGTGGGCGGTGGGGGTGGTGGTAACCAGCACACAAAGCACATCTTTTCCTCACCATCCCACTCTTTCCCCTCAAGAGAAACGCAATACATGTCCATGCACAAGGTCAGGGCAATGATTACAGCCTTACGCTTCTCCCCTCATTTCCAATGCAAATTCCCCTGAAGACGGAGTGTGGCTGCCCGCGTGGCGAGGTAATCAAAATGTTCAAAGTGCTTCGGCTGTTGGGATGATCCCTGGAGTCCTTTAGCCATGATACATCAACAACGACAACAGCAACAATGCAGATGACCTTGACCTTTCACCTCACTGTCTGACCTGTTCCCCTGAAGACGGAGTGTGGCCGCCCACGTGGCGGGGTAATCAAAAAACGGTCGCGCGCGCACACGTAGTGTTCTCATCCCTAGCTGGTGCATTTGTACCACAGTGTTCAAGTGCTTCGGCTGTTGGGATGATCCCTGGAGTCTTTTAGCCAGGGTACAACAACAACAAAGCTTTTGTCACTTTTTCTTTAGTTAAAGCCACGCATGCACACTAAAAAAAAAAGACAGTTACCCCCCCCCCCCCCCCCCCCTCTTGTCAGTCGAGATGCAACAGACAACCAAGAACGTCAAAAAATACATGGCACTACAAGAGTTAAGCCCCCCCCCCCCCCCCCGTGGGGATACCGGGGGGGTGTCTTTTTTCATAAATAGAGTCTATTAGCCATGGCACGTCAACAACAGCAACAATGCAGTTGACCTTGATCTTTCACCTCGCTGTCTGACCTGTTGGATTCCGTAGTCGTGGTCGTGACCTCCCAGGACAAGGTCAATGTCAGGCACAGACGCGGCCAGCTTCTCGTCGTTGGGCCACCGCATGTGGGTCAACGCTATCACCACATCCGCACCCTGTATTGGAAAATGCAACGTGTGCAAAATTAAGGCTTTCTAAACTGTTACCTTTGAAAGGACAGAATGCTATGATAAGCACGCGTTGCTTTAACGGAAAAATCACTGACATATTCAGCTCTAAAAATAGACAAACACATGGCAGGGTACTTGGCAGTTAGAGGTTAATATTAAAATCATAGCCCCGTCGACAACTAAGGCCCATGTTAGGGCTTTCACCACGTCAAATCTTAGCACGTAGTACTTGGCAGTGAATGTCTTTGCATTTGGTGGGAGTGTAGAGTGATGTACTGGGCGAATGTATCCACCCCGTGGTGCTAGAAGGGTTGAGAAAGACAAGGGTAAAAGACAAGGGTAAAATTGTACCAATCAAAAGAGCAAAGAGGTGCAGAGTGGCACAGAGGTATCGCGTTCGCCTCGTGTCAAGTAAACCTGTGTTCGAACAGGGGATTTTTCCTCTCACTTTACACTAGGCCTTACGGTCTGAACGTGGAGTCTTTCGGATGAGACGATAAACCGAGTTCCTGTGTGCCCATGCACTTAGTACGTTAAACTCAGTGGCAACGCAAAAGTTGTCATTTGGTCCAAATTTACACACACACACACCCTTTCCTTCCTCATCAGTCACACAAAAATCGCATGCAAAAAAACAAAAATTGGGTGGCGCGCCTCTGGCTGCGACGCGCTCTCCAGGTGGGAGCAACCCGAATTTCACAAAGACGCTTTTGTGACTATAAAGTACCTAATACCTAATAACAAAGCGAACGGTGAAGAAGAAGAATACGAGGAAATGGTGACCTGCTGCCTGAGCTGTTGTGCGAGGTGTTTGCTCTACTGGACGAATTCCATGAAGGTGATGTCCCAGACAGGCTGATCTTTAATAATAACACAGTCACAGAGACACGCACACACGCTCACAAACGCGGCAAGATGAAAAGGAAGGAGGCACAGTGGGTTAAGATATTCGCCTGCCAATTTCAATGCGTGAGTGACCCGGGTTCGAACCCCGGCCTCGCCCCTTTCTTTCTAGTCCGACGGGGGAAATAGGATGGGGGACTTACCCATGCGCTTTATCCCACGGGCAGCTAAAAGTCGCTAAGAGCAGGGAGAAATCCCGCTGCCTGGCATGACCAAACTGATAGCTAGGTTTCCCCAAGTCTGCCCACACCCCCTCCTCACCTTGTGCCACCCCCACCTCCAAAAAAAGGGTGGCGCTGTGCTTGCAATGACGCGCTCTCCGGGTGAGAGCAGCCCGAATTTCACAGAGATAAATCTCTGTGACTAGAATATACCAAATACCAAACAAAGTACAAATCGTCTGTGAAATTCAAAAACGTATTTCGATTTTTGTTTTTTTGAGTTAGATACATAGTCAGCTCTCTAATTTTTCCCCGCCACCTTCCACCAAAAGCTTGTATCTCTAACGACTTTCTATCTGGGGTAAATGAGGTTGTGAAAATAGAAGAAAAACTCGTAAGTCCCAAATTCAGATCTAGTTAAGGACAAAAACCTCGTATCTTCGTTCTTTTCAAGTCTAAAAAAAAATTTTTTAAAGTAATTTTAACGAAATGCAGGACTAAACTCGCAATGTCTTGAACAACATAATATTATTCATCATAGTTAATCAATTGTGGTCAACACGGTTAATTTTTAAAAGTTTTTTTTTTTTTTCTCAAAACTACCAAAATTGAGATACGAGGTTCTTGAATTTCACCGATAAAATTAAAAAAATACAGGTGATGATCACCTGTTGTCTGAGCTGTTGGGCGAGGTGCTTGCTCTGGTGGACAAAGTCGATGAAGGTGATGTCCTCAGAGTCCACCGTGGACAGCGTGGCGATCCACTCCTCCTCCACCATCCCCATCAGGCCCACCTGACACACAGGAAGGCACAGACATACAAATGGACCCCCTGAGAGTCTGTTTGTTAATAATAGTAATGATTGATAATAGTAATATGATTGATAATAGTAATATCGGGGTCTACCGTGGACAACGTGGTGATCCACTCATATCTCAACCATCCCCATCATCAGGCCACCTGCCTACAGGAAGGCACGGCCATACAAATGGATCCCCTGAGAGTCTGTTCTTTGATAATTGACAGGAAGGCACCGCCATATAAATGGACTCCCTGAGAGTCTGTTCTTTGATAAATAATGTTAGAAAACATGGCAATCCACTCCTACCTGTAACCATCGCCATCAGGCTCACCTGCCCACAGGAAAGCACGGCCATACAAACGGACCCCCTGTGAGTCTGTTTGTTAATAATAGTAATATGATTGATAATAGTAATATCATGGTCTACCGTGGACAACGTGGCGATCCACTCCTATCTCAACCATCCCCATCATCAGGCCCACCTGACACACAGGAAGGCACGGCCATATAAATGGACCCCTGTGAGTCTGTTTATTAATAATAGTAATAGGATTGATAATAGTAATATCGTGGTCTACCGTGGACAACGTGGCGATCCACTCTTATCTCAACCATCCCCATCATCAGGCCCACCTGATACACAGGAAGGCATGGCCATATAAATGGACCCCTGTGAGTCTGTTTGTTAATAATAGTAATATGATTCATAATAGTAATATCGTGGTCCACCGTGGACAGCGTGGCGATCCACTCCTCCTCCACCATCCCCATCAGGCCCACCTGACACACAGGAAGGCATGGCCATACAAATAGAACCCCTGTGAGTCTGTTCTTTGATAAATAATGTTAGACAACGTGGCGATCTACTCCTACCTCAACCATCCCCATCATCAGGCCCACCTGACACACAGGAAGGCACGGCCATACAAATGGAACCCCTGTGAGACTATTCTTTGATAAATAATGTTAGACAACGTGGCGATCTATTCCTACCTCAACCATCCCCATCATCAGGCCCACCTGACACACAGGAAGGCATGGCCATACAAATGGAACCCCTGTGAGTCTGTTCTTTGATAAATAATGTTAGACAACGTGGCGATCTACTCCTACCTCAACCATCCCCATCATCAGGCCCACCTGACACACAGGAAGGCATGGCCATACAAATGGAACCCCTGTGAGTCTGTTCTTTGATAAATAATGTTAGACAACGTGGCGATCTACTCCTACCTCAACCATCCCCATCATCAGGCCCACCTGACACACAGGAAGGCACGGCCATACTAATTAACTCCTTGAGAGACTGATTGTTAATGATAATAATCATAGTATTATAATCACTGATACTAACATAAACATGATACTTGTAAATGGGGTAGAATGAGTTAAAGAGTGGATTGGATTGAGAGAAAACAAGCGCGAAATCGCAATAGTTTGTGGCACGCGGTCTATTTTTACCACTCCAATCATGAGTCACCTCCCCTGGCTTTTCAATAATTTTAATCTGTAAACCAGAATGTTATCTCTGCACCATTTCGTAACTTTTTATATCTTTTGGAAAACATTTAAAACTATGTATCCTACTTATACTCATCAAAAGAAGCACCGCATACTCGTCGTGTCTGTTGTAGTGTCTGTATTACGTATGTTTATTATTTTGTACGCTTTTAAAATACATCATTTTAAAGAGCGGCCTCAATTTGAAGTGTAGCCTCGATTTGAAGTGCGACAATTTTGGACCGACCGACCGACAGACAGACTGACTGACCGACCGACAAAGTGAGTTACAGGACAAAGTGAGTTACATGTACACATCTGTAGAACCCAGTGACAGAGAAATGTCTACCCTTTCTTTCTTTAGAATTATGGTAGGTAGGTAGGTAGGTAGGTAGGTATATAGGGACAGGTTTTCATAGCCTTAGGCCTCGCGGATGAGTACTTTTTATGAATTTTTTGGTCTGGTTGCACGCCTATAAATAATAATGTTCAATGCCATCCATTAATCAAAATTTAAAAAAAAGATCTTTGAATTTTGGACTTGTATCCAAAAGGTTCTTGAATGTATTAGTATTAGGTGCAAATTTCATGTTTGATGATAAACAATTCCGGTGATTAGCAACTCTGTGTGAATAAGAAAAAAATTATTTTATTAGTTCTACAATACTTGACATAAATTTTACTCTCAGAATTTCTGGTGTAGTAACATGTGAAACACAAAAGATGGAATCAATTGAAATATTATTTATACCATTGGAAATGTTGTATGCCTGAATAAGGTCCCCTCTCACTCTTCTTCCTTTCAGAGAATGTAAATTCAAATAGCATAGCCTTTCATAATAAGTCATATTTATACATTCTTTAACAGTTTAGCGGCACGCCTTTGGACATTTTCTGTTTGTATTGGCCACTGCAAGTAGGGTTATCAACGCCCTTGACGGCAAGAGTTAAGCCCTTGTTGATCAGTATCCAAAAGGGCATTCACTCTTGCAAAAGGCAGCCATTAAGTGGCCTCAAAATAGGGTTATTGGCGAGAGTTATTCCCTTGTTTGGTAAGTACTCAACCATCTTCCTCCACTCACCAAGGGCATTCACTCTAGCAAAAGGTGTTCCTTAAAGTGGTCAATCGACTTTAAAAATGGATTCCTTACTATGTTAGCAGACTCTAAATGAGGTCGAACAAAGGATTTATAAAGTTTCAGAAACACATCTTTATTCAAATGACAAAAGCTTCTCTTAATAATACCCAACATTTGATTTGATATGGCCAAAGAAAACTAAATAGATTTAGGGTATTTATACTGTACAAAGTTCTAAGAAAATGCACAAATGACTCTCAGGTAAAGAACTGGAAAATCCATCGACTTACTTTGACTCCGTTGTGCTCTATCATGACAGTGATCTCCCCTTTGGCTAACGGCTCCTGGTTGACGTTGTCTGTAATGTTGCTAAGCAACCACGGGAATGTCGTCTGCTTGACGAAATTTTCCAAATGATCCACCCCAAAGTCTGTTGAAAATGAATCCATCAATGTAACAAAGTAAAGTGAAACACAATAATAATAATAATAATAATAATAATGAATATTTATATAGCGCGATACCCCATAGTGGGTTCATCGCACTTTACAAAGGCATCACACAAATATTGGGGGGAAAATAAATACACAAATTATTTAGGCACATATTAATTTTGATACTTAGCAGTAAAAAAAATTCTTTTTTTAAACACAGATTAAAAAACATCAAACAAGACCTAAACCTGTATAAAATAGCACAACACACACATATACGCACACACGGGTGGGCGGGCACACAATCACACACACACAATACAAATTAAGCATACGATTTATGCTTTAGCTTTCACCTTCGAACATGCATGCGTTTTTACGCAAAGCATACACTGTACACTAAAAGCGAAACTGACATCCATTACCCGTGATCTTTTTGTAGTACATATGGTTTACATAACACATACAAATATTTGTATCTGACATTTGTCCTTAGACGATTTATCATCAAAGATACTCTCTCTCTCTCTCTCTCTCTCTCTCTCTCTCTCTCTCTCTCTCAGTCGTGATTGCCATGTTCCATTTATAAATGCAAAATCCAAACCGTGATGTGGAACCCATGCCACGATGAACTGTTTTTTTGTTCTTTTTTTTCTCGCATAATTTATTTTGTTGATCGATCCCCTTTCCCATTGGGTATGGGCCAAAATGGATTAACGCAATAAACCATTCATTCTCTCTCTCTCTCTCTCTCCGTCTCTCTCTCTCTCTCTCTCTCTCGTATAATCAATTATGCTCATAGTGGATGTATGCTCGCCGTATGTTTATGCTGTCATTGTTATTATTATTTTTCTTTCTAATACTTGTCTTTATTTTGCGGTTAGTATATGTGTGTTCATTTTGTTTCGTTCTTGTTTTATCAGTTATTTTCGTGTGCGTGTTTGTCTACATGTCGTTGTACATGGGTCAATAGCCAAGGTACATTAAACATGTGAATCCTGAACTCTCTCTCTTTCTCTCTCTCTCTCTCTCTCTCTCTCTCTCTCTCCCTCCCACTGTCTGCTTATTTCGTTTCCCTCGTTAAAAAACAAACATTTGTTCTTTCGTCCGTTCGTTTGTTTGTTCTGCCTAACATTGAGATCAGATGCGTAGTTTGTTGTTTGTTGTTGTTTTCGTTCCCCAGCTTAAACGCTCTGGGGGCACACCCAGTGCCATGTGAACATTTCACATGGCCTTGGGTGGGAAGATTACGTGTATGGCTGCTTTAAAAGGGACCCCGCCACATGGGCGGCCATACTACGACTTTAGGGGAAGATGCGTAGTAATTTTTTGCTTCTGCATTTTTCAGACTACAAGGTACACCTTGTCATAAGGCGCACCCCCCAAATTTTACACAAAATTCAGATTTTTGTAATTAGTCCCCGAGCCGAAGGTTCGGGGAACTATTGTTTTTGTCTGGTGGTCCGTCCGTCCGTCCGGCTATTCGTCCGTTTTTCTCAAAAACTATTCAGTCTATCATCATCAAATTTGGTATACTAGTTTGCCAAGATGCAAGCTATCCACTGATGTATTTAGTTTTACATTACCCGCTGTGCCCTAGGCCCTTTGTGTCACAGGCCCGCTATTCGTCCGTTTTTCTCAAAAACTATTCAGTCTATCATCATCAAATTTGGTATACTAGTTTGCCAAGATGCAAGCTATCCACTGATGTATTTAGTTTTACATTACCCGCTGTGCCCTAGGCCCTTTGTGTCACAGGCCCACTATGTCCCACTTCTTTCCGGACGTCCATGTCCGTGTGCGTCCTGTTTTCAGTTCTCAATGGTCTCCCCGCTGTGTGTACAGCCGACACATTCTGATTTCGGAGTAGCTCGGCGATGCTGTGAGGGGACTTTGCAGCTCGGCGATGCACTTGTTATGTTTCCTTACTATTTTATTAGTCATTTTATAAGATGCAGGGGTCTGAGTCTGGGGAAAAAAAAGCATCGCCTTATAGTCCTCTTCTTCGATCGCTCAGACAGTCTCCTGTCAATTATGAGCGCAGATGCGTCATGCTGCCGTTATGCGCCTAAGTAAGAAATAGTTAGGCCCAGCATGTCCGACTTCAGCTCGAGGAAATGTTTTTGAAAATTATTTCTTGAAAAAAGGGAGGAGAATGTTCCGGTAAGGCAGAAAGATAGTAGATGACAGCGAGCAAGGGGGAAAGGCAGAGTCAAAGAGAGTGACAGATTAGAGGAACTTCCTCTAATCTGTCACTCTCTGGAAGTTACATGCACAGAACTTCCAGAAGGTGAGGGAACTATTTATATAAAAGATCCCCTGTATCCCCACGGGGGGGGGGGGGACCCCATAGTCTGAAAAATATGTTAGTTTCCAAACTCACCAAAGTCGTGGTTTCCCATCACAGCGCAGTGCACCCCGATGCCATTGAGCACAGGAATCATCTGCTCCCCCTTCAGGTAAATGCTCACTGCGAAGACACAACCAACATACCGTAATTTACGGACCATAAGGTGACACAGCGCATAAGTGCGCACCCCCTGCTTTTTAAAAAACATTGTAATTTGAACAA
Source organism: Phymorhynchus buccinoides (assembly GCA_017654935.2). Taxonomy (NCBI): domain Eukaryota; kingdom Metazoa; phylum Mollusca; class Gastropoda; order Neogastropoda; family Raphitomidae; genus Phymorhynchus; species Phymorhynchus buccinoides. Next base: position 49,355,067 of record CM065699.1, on the reverse strand, counting down.
AGATAGGGCGCATACACCCGATAAGGCGCAAAGGAACCAAAGAAATCCAAAAAAAGGAAGAACGAAACGATCAGCGTGTCCGATTGTGATCACGGAAGAGATACGATCGTGAAGCGAAAGTGCAATGTGAGTGAACTGTTGTCGGTTTGTTGTGGAAGCTACCAGAGCATGGTGAGTTGTTCATTTCAAATCTCGACCCCCTTACTTTTTTCTGTTTAGAGTATAGAAAGGGCGCATGCGCTGGATTGGGCGCAGGGGTCAAAGTTCAGTAAAAAAGAAAAAGAAAAAAAGAGTTGCGCATAATAGGCCGTAAATGACGGTAGTACAAACGAATTCAAGACAAAGTTCAGCTCAATATGTTACTACAGTCAAACCTCTATTATAAGACCCTCCGTTAAAAGACCTCCTCTCATTTAAGACCGATTTGTTTGGAACAGAAGCTGAACTCTTCCTATAAAAACGACCTCCGTTATAAGACACCCTCCAGTTAAAGACCCTTTTTTCTGACTGTTTAGAAGTCTTAACCCTTTCACCTCCAAAGTCGCAATTTAGCACCTCAGTGATTTAACACCTATGTCACTAAAAGGCATCAAACCAGGATCTGTTATCCAAAGGCCCAATTTTCTTAATTTTGGAGAAAGGATAGACTATACTTTATGTCACAGAAGAATCCCCAATATTACAAATATTCCTCTCTACCTAGGTACGTTCAATGGATATTTTTGGCTGAAAATGCCTGGCGGCGAAAGGGTTAAAATAGAGATTTCGCAGGGCTCCCAATAGTCCTGCAAAACAAGGGGTCCCAGGGACTCCTTCGCTTACAGTATAGAGGGTCCTAGAGGCGGGGTAGAGGGTCCCAGTGGCATTGCGAATGCTAAAAAGAATTTTTCTAGTGCATCCCTGGGACCCCCTGCACATTCTTTTAGAGGGTCCTTGAGAACTTTAGTGCTTCATAGTAGGGGGTCCCTGGGAGTGGGAGTCCTGGGTTTGATTGTATGAATAGGGTTCAACTAATTATGGTTTATTTGTACAAATAGTTCCCCCACCTTCTGAAAGTTCTTTGCTTGTAACTTCCTCTTTCCCCGTGGGGATACCGTGTGTGGGGTTTCTCGCACAAATAGTTCCCCCACCTTCTGAAAGTTCTGTGCTTGTAACTTCCTCTAATCTGTCACTCTCTTTGACTCTGCCTGTTCCCTTTATTTACTCTCATCTACTATCTTTCTGACTTTTTGGCCCATTCGCCTACCTCTTTTTCTAAAAAAAAACTTCCAAATAATTTTTCTCCTTTGAGCTCCTCCGAAATCGGAATATGTTGGCTGTATGCAGCGGGGAGACCAGTGGAAAACTGAAAACTGGACACATATGTACCTTACCCATTATGGCCATATGGCATGGGAACACAGAAGAACAAGTAACTTCATCTAATCTGTCACTCTCTTTGACTCTGCCTGTTCCCTTTGCTTACTGTCATCTACTGTCTTTCTGCCTTACCGGTCCATTCTCCTGCCTTTGTTCTAGAAACTCTTACAAAAAAATGTATCCATCTGAAGATGTACATGCTTGGCTTAACTCTTTCTTAGTTAGGCGCACAATGGCGGCATGACGCATCTGGGCTCATATGACAGAAACTCTGTAGCATAACGGCAACATGATGCCTCTCATATGATACATTGACAGGAAAATGTCTGAGCTCTAGATTAACTCTTCCAGCACCATGAGTGAATACATTCGCCCAAGACATCACTCTACAGTCCCACCAGGTCAGGTCAGGTCAGGTAGGACGACTAGGCCTTGCGGCCTCTCAAACATTCATTCTCTTGATTGGGATTTTGGTGTTTTTTTAATTCAGTTGGTAGGTAGGTATAGGTACAGGTATATTTTTAAATTCGGTTGGCACAGCTGTGACGGTTTTAGTAGACTATCAGTCATACTGGTATTTTAATTAAGGTTTGGGTCTTTGTCTATGTAACACAGACCTAGTGTCTGCGAAAACTTGTACCTAAACTTAAACCCATTCTTCCTCTAAACTACCACTGACACACCCACACAAAGAAACATTTACAGCACATTTATTTACATGAAATAATTATACCAAAAAAAAAACAACAACAAAAAACCAACAAGCAATAAACAAAAAAAAGAGTAAATAGTAAATGCAATGATGATGAGGATGAACACTGCAAGCAAAATATAGACGATTCACACATACACAAATACTTAATAGTAAATAAAAAAACCGTAAACTCAATGTGGCATTTTTAGCCAGAAACGCTCTTTAAAAAAACACGTAAATTCCACCACATTTCTTTTAATCTGAAGACATCCTGTCGACGTTTTCGTCTTTGACTTGAGTGGGAAGTGGGGGTTCAAACGGGAATTGATGAGCGGTGAACCCCAATTTGAAGGAGGCAATCATGACTTCCCAGGGAAGAGTGCACGCGCTCACAAATTACATAGGCCTACATACACATACACAAACTACATACATACAGTATACACACATACGGACATGCATCGCACAATCACACACACACACACACACACACACACACACACACACACACGCACGCACACACGCACACACACACACGCACACGCACACACGCACACACACACACATCACACAATGCACACACACACACATACGCACGCATGCACACAAACACACGCATACGCGCGTGTGTACACACACACACACACGCACACGTGTACATGGAGATAGGGGTGTTATTGGAAAGACTGCTGGAACAGATGGGTTTTCAGGTTAGTTTTGAACGATGCTAAAGATTGACTATGTCTGACAGCAGAAGGCAATGAATTCCAGAGTTTGACTGCTGATGATGTAAAAGCTCTACCACCGTGCCTATCACGTTTAAATTTTTGTATTCGAAAAATCCTATTGTCATTTGCTGAGCGGAGAGATCGAGATGGAACGTAAATTTCAAGAATCTCAGAAGACTGAGAGGTATTGGGTGCTGTTCCCGATATGATCTGATAGCAGAGACAGGCAGCTTTGTAGTTTATTCTTTGTTGAACGGGTAACCAATGTAACTCTTTAAGTAGAGGTGATGTGTGTTGAAGACGCTTGGCTTTGTAGACCATTCTAGCAGCAGAGTTTTGGAGTTGTTGTAAGGGTTTGAGAAGCGCCTGTGGGCAACCAAGTAGAAGGGAGTTGCAGTAATCTAATCTAGACAAAATGTATGAACTGACTAGCGTTTTGGTTGCCCCTTTCTCACGACCGAGGCAACCAAAACGCTAGTCAGTTCATACATTTTGTCTAGATTAGATTACTGCAACTCCCTTCTACTTAGTTGCCCACAGGCGCTTCTCAAACCCTTACAACAACTTCAAAACTCTGCTGCTAGAATGGTCTTCAAAGCCAAGCGTCTTCAACACACATCACCTCTACTTAATGAGTTACATTGGTTACCCGTTCAACAAAGAATAAACTACAAAGCTGCCTGTCTCTGCTATCAGATCATATCGGGAACAGCACCGCAATACCTCTCAGTCTTCTGAGCTTCTTGAAATTTACGTTCCATCTCGATCTCTCCGCTCAGCAAATGACAATAGGATCTTTCGAATACAAAAATTTAAACGTGATAGGCACGGTGGTAGAGCTTTTACATCATCAGCAGTCAAACTCTGGAATTCATTGCCTTCTGCTGTCAGACATAGTCAATCTTTAGCATCGTTCAAAACTAACCTGAAAACCCATCTGTTCCAGCAGTCTTTCCAATAACACCCCTATCTCCATGTACACGTGTGCGCGTGTGTGTGTGTGTACACACGCGCGTATGCGTGTGTTTGTGTGCATGCGTGCGTATGTGTGTGTGTGTGTGTGATTGTGTGATTGTGTGTGTGTGCGTGTGTGCGTGTGCGTGTGTGTGTGTGCGTGTGCGTGCGTGTGTGTGTGTGTGTGTGTGTGTGTGTGTGTGTGTGTGATTGTGCGATGCATGTCCGTATGTGTGTATACTGTATGTATGTAGTTTGTGTATGTGTATGTAGGCCTATGTAATTTGTGAGCGCGTGCACTCTTCCCTGGGAAGTCATGATTGCCTCCTTCAAATTGGGGTTCACCGCTCATCAATTCCCGTTTGAACCCCACTTCCCACTCAAGTCAAAGACGAAAACGTCGACAGGATGTCTTCAGATTAAAAGAAATGTGGTGGAATTTACGTGTTTTTTTAAAGAGCGTTTCTGGCTAAAAATGCCACATTGAGTTTACGGTTTTTTTATTTACTATTAAGTATTTGTGTATGTGTGAATCGTCTATATTTTGCTTGCAGTGTTCATCCTCATCATCATTGCATTTACTATTTACTCTTTTTTTTGTTTATTGCTTGTTGGTTTTTTGTTGTTGTTTTTTTTTTTGTATAATTATTTCATGTAAATAAATGTGCTGTAAATGTTTCTTTGTGTGGGTGTGTCAGTGGTAGTTTAGAGGAAGAATGGGTTTAAGTTTAGGTACAAGTTTTCGCAGACACTAGGTCTGTGTTACATAGACAAAGACCCAAACCTTAATTAAAATACCAGTATGACTGATAGTCTACTAAAACCGTCACAGCTGTGCCAACCGAATTTAAAAATATACCTGTACCTATACCTACCTACCAACTGAATTAAAAAAACACCAAAATCCCAATCAAGAGAATGAATGTTTGAGAGGCCGCAAGGCCTAGTCGTCCTACCTGACCTGACCTGACCTGGTGGGACTGTAGAGTGATGTCTTGGGCGAATGTATTCACTCATGGTGCTGGAAGAGTTAATCTAGAGCTCAGACATTTTCCTGTCAATGTATCATATGAGAGGCATCATGTTGCCGTTATGCTACAGAGTTTCTGTCATATGAGCCCAGATGCGTCATGCCGCCATTGTGCGCCTAACTAAGAAAGAGTTAAGCCAAGCATGTACATCTTCAGATGGATACATTTTTTTGTAAGAGTTTCTAGAACAAAGGCAGGAGAATGGACCGGTAAGGCAGAAAGACAGTAGATGACAGTAAGCAAAGGGAACAGGCAGAGTCAAAGAGAGTGACAGATTAGATGAAGTTACTTGTTCTTCTGTGTTCCCATGCCATATGGCCATAATGGGTAAGGTACATATGTGTCCAGTTTTCAGTTTCCAGTGGTCTCCCCGCTGCATACAGCCAACATATTCCGATTTCGGAGGAGCTCAAAGGAGAAAATTATTTGGAAGTTTTTTTTTAGAAAAAGAGGTAGGCGAATGGGCCAAAAAGTCAGAAAGTTAGTAGATGAGAGTAAATAAAGGGAACAGGCAGAGTCAAAGAGAGTGACAGATCAGAGGAAGTTACAAGCACAGAACTTTCAGAAGGTGGGGGAACTATTTGTGCGAGAAACCCCACACACGGTATCCCCACGGGGAAAGAGGAAGTTACAAGCAAAGAACTTTCAGAAGGTGGGGGAACTATTTGTACAAATAAACCATAATTAGTTGAACCCTATTCATACAATCAAACCCAGGACTCCCACTCCCAGGGACCCCCTACTATGAAGCACTAAAGTTCTCAAGGACCCTCTAAAAGAATGTGCAGGGGGTCCCAGGGATGCACTAGAAAATTTCTTTTTAGCATTTGCAATGGCACTGGGACCCTCTACCCCGCCTCTATGACCCTCTATACTGTAAGCGAAGGAGTCCCTGGGACCCCTTGTTTTGCAGGGACTATTGGGAGCCCTGCGAAATCTCTATTTTAACCCTTTCGCCGCCAGGCATTTTCAGCCAAAAAATATCCATTAAACGTACCTAGGTAGAGAGGAATATTTGTAATATTGGGGATTCTTCTGTGACATAAAGTATAGTCTATCCTTTCTCCAACAATTAAGAAAATTGGGCCTTTGGATAACAGATCCTGGTTTGATGCCTTTTAGTGACATAGGTGTTAAATCACTGAGGTGCTAAAATGCGACTTTGGAGGTGAAAGGGTTAAGACTTCTAAACAGTCAGAAAAAAGGGTCTTTAACTGGAGGGTGTCTTATAACGGAGGTCGTTTTTATAGGAAGAGTTCAGCTTCTGTTCCAAACAAATCGGTCTTAAACGAGAGGAGGTCTTTTAACGGAGAGGTCTTATAATAGAGGTTTGACTGTAGTAACATATTGAGCTGAACTTTGTCTTGAATTCGTTTGTACTACCGTCATTTACGGCCTATTATGCGCAACTCTTTTTTTCTTTTTCTTTTTTACTGAACTTTGACCCCTGCGCCCAATCCAGCGCATGCGCCCTTTCTATACTCTAAACAGAAAAAAGTAAGGGGGTCGAGATTTGAAATGAACAACTCACCATGCTCTGGTAGCTTCCACAACAAACCGACAACAGTTCACTCACATTGCACTTTCGCTTCACGATCGTATCTCTTCCGTGATCACAATCGGACAATCGCTGATCGTTTCGTTCTTCCTTTTTTTGGATTTCTTTGGTTCCTTTGCGCCTTATCGGGTGTATGCGCCCTATCTTTGTTCAAATTACAATGTTTTTTAAAAAGCAGGGGGTGCGCACTTATGCGCTGTGTCACCTTATGGTCCGTAAATTACGGTATGTTGGTTGTGTCTTCGCAGTGAGCATTTACCTGAAGGGGGAGCAGATGATTCCTGTGCTCAATGGCATCGGGGTGCACTGCGCTGTGATGGGAAACCACGACTTTGGTGAGTTTGGAAACTAACATATTTTTCAGACTATGGGGTCCCCCCCCCCCCCGTGGGGATACAGGGGATCTTTTATATAAATAGTTCCCCCACCTTCTGGAAGTTCTGTGCATGTAACTTCCAGAGAGTGACAGATTAGAGGAAGTTCCTCTAATCTGTCACTCTCTTTGACTCTGCCTTTCCCCCTTGCTCGCTGTCATCTACTATCTTTCTGCCTTACCGGAACATTCTCCTCCCTTTTTTCAAGAAATAATTTTCAAAAACATTTCCTCGAGCTGAAGTCGGACATGCTGGGCCTAACTATTTCTTACTTAGGCGCATGATGGCAGCATGACGCATCTGCGCTCATAATTGACAGGAGACTGTCTGAGCGATCGAAGAAGAGGACTATAAGGCGATGCTTTTTTTTCCCCAGACTCAGACCCCTGCATCTTATAAAATGACTAATAAAATAGTAAGGAAACATAACAAGTGCATCGCCGAGCTGCAAAGTCCCCTCACAGCATCGCCGAGCTACTCCGAAATCGGAATGTGTCGGCTGTACACACAGCGGGGAGACCATTGAGAACTGAAAACAGGACGCACGCATGGACGTCCGGAAAGAAGTGGGACATAGTGGGCCTGTGACACAAAGGGCCTAGGGCACAGCGGGTAATGTAAAACTAAATACATCAGTGGATAGCTTGCATCTTGGCAAACTAGTATACCAAATTTGATGATGATAGACTGAATAGTTTTTGAGAAAAACGGACGAATAGCGGGCCTGTGACACAAAGGGCCTAGGGCACAGCGGGTAATGTAAAACTAAATACATCAGTGGATAGCTTGCATCTTGGCAAACTAGTATACCAAATTTGATGATGATAGACTGAATAGTTTTTGAGAAAAACGGACGAATAGCCGGACGGACGGACGGACCAGACAAAAACAATAGTTCCCCGAACCTTCGGCTCGGGGACTAATTATAAAAATCTGAATTTTGTGTAAAATTTGGGGGGTGCGCCTTATGACAAGGTGTACCTTGTAGTCTGAAAAATGCAGAAGCAGAAAAAAATTACTACGCATCTTCCCCCTAAAGTCGTAGTATGGCCGCCCATGTGGCGGGGTCCTTTTAAAGCAGCCGTATACGTAATCTTCCCACCCAAGGCCATGTGGAATGTTCACATGGCACTGGGTGTGCCCCCAGAGCGTTTAAGCTGGGGAACGAAAACAACAACAAACAACAAACTACGCATCTGATCTCAATGTTAGGCAGAACAAACAAACGAACGGACGAAAGAACAAATGTTTGTTTTTTAACGAGGGAAACGAAATAAGCAGACAGTGGGAGGGAGAAGAGAGAGAGAGAGAGAGAGAGAGAGAGAGAGAAAGAGAGAGAGTTCAGGATTCACATGTTTAATGTACCTTGGCTATTGACCCATGTACAACGACATGTAGACAAACACGCACACGAAAATAACTGATAAAACAAGAACGAAACAAAATGAACACACATATACTAACCGCAAAATAAAGACAAGTATTAGAAAGAAAAATAATAATAACAATGACAGCATAAACATACGGCGAGCATACATCCACTATGAGCATAATTGATTATACGAGAGAGAGAGAGAGAGAGAGACGGAGAGAGAGAGAGAGAGAGAGAATGAATGGTTTTATTGCGTTAATCCATTTTGGCCCATACCCAATGGGAAAGGGGATCGATCAACAAAATAAATTATGCGAGAAAAAAAAGAACAAAAAAACAGTTCATCGTGGCATGGGTTCCACATCACGGTTTGGATTTTGCATTTATAAATGGAACATGGCAATCACGACTGAGAGAGAGAGAGAGAGAGAGAGAGAGAGAGAGAGAGAGAGAGAGAGTATCTTTGATGATAAATCGTCTAAGGACAAATGTCAGATACAAATATTTGTATGTGTTATGTAAACCATATGTACTACAAAAAGATCACGGGTAATGGATGTCAGTTTCGCTTTTAGTGTACAGTGTATGCTTTGCGTAAAAACGCATGCATGTTCGAAGGTGAAAGCTAAAGCATAAATCGTATGCTTAATTTGTATTGTGTGTGTGTGATTGTGTGCCCGCCCACCCGTGTGTGCGTATATGTGTGTGTTGTGCTATTTTATACAGGTTTAGGTCTTGTTTGATGTTTTTTAATCTGTGTTTAAAAAAAGAATTTTTTTTACTGCTAAGTATCAAAATTAATATGTGCCTAAATAATTTGTGTATTTATTTTCCCCCCAATATTTTTGTGATGCCTTTGTAAAGTGCGATGAACCCACTATGGGGTATCGCGCTATATAAATATTCATTATTATTATTATTATTATTATTATTGTGTTTCACTTTACTTTGTTACATTGATGGATTCATTTTCAACAGACTTTGGGGTGGATCATTTGGAAAATTTCGTCAAGCAGACGACATTCCCGTGGTTGCTTAGCAACATTACAGACAACGTCAACCAGGAGCCGTTAGCCAAAGGGGAGATCACTGTCATGATAGAGCACAACGGAGTCAAAGTAAGTCGATGGATTTTCCAGTTCTTTACCTGAGAGTCATTTGTGCATTTTCTTAGAACTTTGTACAGTATAAATACCCTAAATCTATTTAGTTTTCTTTGGCCATATCAAATCAAATGTTGGGTATTATTAAGAGAAGCTTTTGTTATTTGAATAAAGATGTGTTTCTGAAACTTTATAAATCCTTTGTTCGACCTCATTTAGAGTCTGCTAACATAGTAAGGAATCCATTTTTAAAGTCGATTGACCACTTTAAGGAACACCTTTTGCTAGAGTGAATGCCCTTGGTGAGTGGCGGGGGAAGATGGTTGAGTACTTACCAAACAAGGGAATAACTCTCGCCAATAACCCTTTTTGAGGCCACTTAATGGCTGCCTTTTGCAAGAGTGAATGCCCTTTTGGATACTGATCAGCAAGGGCTTAACTCTTGCCGTCAAGGGCGTTGATAACCCTACTTGCAGTGGCCAATACAAACAGAAAATGTCCAAAGGCGTGCCGCTAAACTGTTAAAGAATGTATAAATATGACTTATTATGAAAGGCTATGCTATTTGAATTTACATTCTCTGAAAGGAAGAAGAGTGAGAGGGGACCTTATTCAGGCATACAACATTTCCAATGGTATAAATAATATTTCAATTGATTCCATCTTTTGTGTTTCACATGTTACTAACACCAGAAATTCTGAGAGTAAAATTTATGTCAAGTATTGTAGAACTAATAAAATAATTTTTTTCTTATTCACACAGAGTTGCTAATCACCGGAATTGTTTATCATCAAACATGAAATTTGCACCTAATACTAATACATTCAAGAACCTTTTGGATACAAGTCCCAAATTCAAAGATCTTTTTTTTAAATTTTGATTAATGGATGGCATTGAACATTATTATTTATAGGCGTGCAACCAGACCAAAAAATTCATAAAAAGTACTCATCCGCGAGGCCTAAGGCTATGAAAACCTGTCCCTATATACCTACCTACCTACCTACCTACCTACCATAATTCTAAAGAAAGAAAGGGTAGACATTTCTCTGTCACTGGGTTCTACAGATGTGTACATGTAACTCACTTTGTCCTGTAACTCACTTTGTCGGTCGGTCGGTCGGTCTGTCTGTTGGTCGGTCGGTCCAAAATTGTCGCACTTCAAATCGAGGCTACACTTCAAATTGAGGCCGCTCTTTAAAATGATGTATTTTAAAAGCGTACAAAATAATAAACATACGTAATACAGACACTACAACAGACACGACGAGTATGCGGTGCTTCTTTTGATGAGTATAAGTAGGTTACATAGTTTTAAATGTTTTCCAAAAGATATAAAAAGTTACGAAATGGTGCAGAGATAACATTCTGGTTTACAGATTAAAATTATTGAAAAGCCAGGGGAGGTGACTCATGATTGGAGTGGTAAAAATAGACCGCGTGCCACAAACTATTGCGATTTCGCGCTTGTTTTCTCTCAATCCAATCCACTCTTTAACTCATTCTACCCCATTTACAAGTATCATGTTTATGTTAGTATCAGTGATTATAATACTATGATTATTATCATTAACAATCAGTCTCTCAAGGAGTTAATTAGTATGGCCGTGCCTTCCTGTGTGTCAGGTGGGCCTGATGATGGGGATGGTTGAGGTAGGAGTAGATCGCCACGTTGTCTAACATTATTTATCAAAGAACAGACTCACAGGGGTTCCATTTGTATGGCCATGCCTTCCTGTGTGTCAGGTGGGCCTGATGATGGGGATGGTTGAGGTAGGAGTAGATCGCCACGTTGTCTAACATTATTTATCTAAAGAACAGACTCACAGGGGTTCCATTTGTATGGCCATGCCTTCCTGTGTGTCAGGTGGGCCTGATGATGGGGATGGTTGAGGTAGGAATAGATCGCCACGTTGTCTAACATTATTTATCAAAGAATAGTCTCACAGGGGTTCCATTTGTATGGCCGTGCCTTCCTGTGTGTCAGGTGGGCCTGATGATGGGGATGGTTGAGGTAGGAGTAGATCGCCACGTTGTCTAACATTATTTATCAAAGAACAGACTCACAGGGGTTCTATTTGTATGGCCATGCCTTCCTGTGTGTCAGGTGGGCCTGATGGGGATGGTGGAGGTAGGAGTGGATCGCCACATTGTCCACGGTGGACCACGATATTACTATTATCAATCATATTACTATTATTAACAAACAGACTCACAGGGGTCCATTTATATGGCCATGCCTTCCTGTGTATCAGGTGGGCCTGATGATGGGGATGGTTGAGATAAGAGTGGATCGCCACGTTGTCCACGGTAGACCACGATATTACTATTATCAATCCTATTACTATTATTAATAAACAGACTCACAGGGGTCCATTTATATGGCCGTGCCTTCCTGTGTGTCAGGTGGGCCTGATGATGGGGATGGTTGAGATAGGAGTGGATCGCCACGTTGTCCACGGTAGACCATGATATTACTATTATCAATCATATTACTATTATTAACAAACAGACTCACAGGGGGTCCGTTTGTATGGCCGTGCTTTCCTGTGGGCAGGTGAGCCTGATGGCGATGGTTACAGGTAGGAGTGGATTGCCATGTTTTCTAACATTATTTATCAAAGAACAGACTCTCAGGGAGTCCATTTATATGGCGGTGCCTTCCTGTCAATTATCAAAGAACAGACTCTCAGGGGATCCATTTGTATGGCCGTGCCTTCCTGTAGGCAGGTGGCCTGATGATGGGGATGGTTGAGATATGAGTGGATCACCACGTTGTCCACGGTAGACCCCGATATTACTATTATCAATCATATTACTATTATCAATCATTACTATTATTAACAAACAGACTCTCAGGGGGTCCATTTGTATGTCTGTGCCGTCCTGTGTGTCAGGTGGGCCTGATGGGGATGGTGGAGGAGGAGTGGATCGCCACGCTGTCCACGGTGGACTCTGAGGACATCACCTTCATCGACTTTGTCCACCAGAGCAAGCACCTCGCCCAACAGCTCAGACAACAGGTGATCATCACCTGTATTTTTTTAATTTTATCGGTGAAATTCAAGAACCTCGTATCTCAATTTTGGTAGTTTTGAGAAAAGAAACAAAAATGTTTTAAAAATGAATCGTGTTGACCACAATTGATTAACTATGATGAATAATATTATGTTGTTCAAGACATTGCGAGTTTAGTCCTGCATTTCGTTAAAATTACTTTAAATTTTTTTTGTTAGACTTGAAAAGAACGAAGATACGAGGTTTTGTCCTTAACTAGATCTGAATTTGGAACTTATGAGTTTTTCTTCTATTTTCACAACCTCATTTACCCCAGATAGAAAGTCGTTAGAGATATGAGCTTTTGGTGGAAGGTGGCGGGGATAAATTAGAGAGCTGACTATGTATCTAACTCAAAAAAAACAAAAATCGAGATACGTTTTTGGGGAATTTCACAGACGATTTGGTACTTTGTTTGGTATTTGGTATATTCTAGTCACAGAGATTTTATCTCTGTGAAATTCGGGCTGCTCTCACCCGGAGAGCGCGTCATTTGCAAGCACAGCGCCACCCTTTTTTTGGAGGTGGGGGTGGCACAAGGTGAGGAGGGGGTGGGGGCAGACTCGGGGAAACCTAGCTATCAGTTTTGGTCATGCCAGGCAGCGGGATTTCTCCCTGCTCTTAGCGACTTTTAGCTGCCCGTGGGATAAAGCGCATGGGTAAGTCCCCCATCCTATTTCCCCCGTCGGACTAGAAAGAAAGGGGCGAGGCCGGGGTTCGAACCCGGGTCACTCACGCATTGAAATTGGCAGGCGAATATCTTAACCCACTGTGCCTCCTTCCTTTTCATCTTGCCGCGTTTGTGAGCGTGTGTGCGTGTCTCTGTGACTGTGTTATTATTAAAGATCAGCCTGTCTGGGACATCACCTTCATGGAATTCGTCCAGTAGAGCAAACACCTCGCACAACAGCTCAGGCAGCAGGTCACCATTTCCTCGTATTCTTCTTCTTCACCGTTCGCTTTGTTATTAGGTATTAGGTACTTTATAGTCACAAAAGCGTCTTTGTGAAATTCGGGTTGCTTCCACCTGGAGAGCGCGTTGCAGCCAGAGGCGCGCCACCCAATTTTTGTTTTTTTGCATGCGATTTTTGTGTGACTGATGAGGAAGGAAAGGGTGTGTGTGTGTGTAAATTTTGACCCAAATGACAACTTTTTCGTTGCCACTGGGTTTAACGTGTGCTAAGTGCATGGGCACACAGGAACTCGGTTTATCGTCTCATCCGAAAGACTCCACGTTCAGACCGTAAGGCCTAGTGTACAAAGTGAGAGGAAAAATCCCCTGTTCGAACTCGGGTTTACTTGACACGAGGTGAATGCGATACCTCTGTGCCACTCTGCACCTCTTTGCTCTTTTGATTGGTACAATTTTACCCTTGTCTTTTACCCTTGTCTTTCTCAACCCTTCTAGCACCACGGGGTGGATACATTCGCCCAGGTACATCACTCTACACTCCCACCAAATGCAAAGACATTCACTGCCAAGTACTACGTGCTAAGATTTGACGTGGTGAAAGCCCTAACATGGGCCTTAGTTGTCGACGGGGCTATGAATTTTAATATTAACCTCTAACTGCCAAGTACCCTGCCATGTGTTTGTCTATTTTTAGAGCTGAATATGTCAGTGATTTTTCCGTTAAAGCAACGCGTGCTTATCATAGCATTCTGTCCTTTCAAAGGTAACAGTTTAGAAAGCCTTAATTTTGCACACGTTGCATTTTCCAATACAGGGTGCGGATGTGGTGATAGCGTTGACCCACATGCGGTGGCCCAACGACGAGAAGCTGGCCGCGTCTGTGCCTGACATTGACCTTGTCCTGGGAGGTCACGACCACGACTACGGAATCCAACAGGTCAGACAGCGAGGTGAAAGATCAAGGTCAACTGCATTGTTGCTGTTGTTGACGTGCCATGGCTAATAGACTCTATTTAGTGAAAAAGACAACCCCCCCGGTAATCCCCACGGGGGGGGGGGGGGGGGCTTAACTCTTGTAGTGCCATGTATTTTTTGACGTTCTTGGTTGTCTGTTGCATCTCGACTGACAAGAGGGGGGGGGGGGGGGGGGGGGTAACTGTCTTTTTTTTAAAGTGTGCATGCGTGGCTTTAACTAAAGAAAAAGTGACAAAAGCTTTGTTGTTTGTTGTAACCCTGGCTAAAAGACTCCAGGGATCATCCCAACAGCCGAAGCACTTGAACACTGTGGTACAAATGCACCAGCTAGGGATGAGAACACTACGTGTGCGCGCGCGACCGTTTTTTGATTACCCCGCCACGTGGGCGGCCACACTCCGTCTTCAGGGGAACAGGTCAGACAGTGAGGTGAAAGGTCAAGGTCATCTGCATTGTTGCTGTTGTCGTTGTTGATGTATCATGGCTAAAGGACTCCAGGGATCATCCAAACAGCCGAAGCACTTGAACATTTTGATTACCTCGCCACGCGGGCAGCCACACTCCGTCTTCAGGGGAATTTGCATTGGAAATGAGGGGAGAAGCGTAAGGCTGTAATCATTGCCCTGACCTTGTGCATGGACATGTATTGCGTTTCTCTTGAGGGGAAAGAGTGGGATGGTGAGGAAAAGATGTGCTTTGTGTGCTGGTTACCACCACCCCCACCGCGGTTTATATTAGGATTGCCCCCCCCCACCCGTGGGGATACCGGGGGGGTCTTTTGTATAAATAGTTCCCCCTACCTTCTGGAAGTTCTGTGCTTGTAACTTCCTCTCTAATCTGTCCACTCTCTTTGACTCTGCCTTTTCCCTTTGCTTACTGTCATCTACTGTCTTTCTGCCTTACGCGGTCCATTCTCCTGCCTTTTTTTCAGTAAAAACACGGTTTGAAAAAGATTTCCTCCAGTCGAAGTTTATTTATTACTATTTACTTTATTGGTATTTTGTTCATCATTATTATAAGGCCTATAGGTCTGAGTCTGGGGGGAAAAAGTATCGCCTTATAGTCCGTAAAATAGGTTTACAAATATCTTCAAATCTCTGAAATCAGAATGTGTCGGCTGTACGCAGCGGGGAGACCAGCGAAAAACTGAAAACTGGACACATACGTACCTTACCCTTTATGGCTATTATAAATAAGGCTCGGGAACGCAGAAGAAGAAGAAGTTTCAATGATTTACAAATGTTCTCTATGTGTGTCTGTTAACTTTTTTTTTTTTTAGGTAAATGGGACTTATGTGCTGAAGAGTGGAACGGATTTCCGGAACTGCAGTAAGGTCACTCTGACACCAGATGGCGCCGGCTGGCAGGTGGATATAGAACGCGTGGACCTGACCTCCGAATTCCCCGAAGATCCCGACGTGAAGATGATCGTTGAAAAAATGCTCGGTAAGTCGCATGAATATGTTGATTTGATTTGAAGACGATAGTTGAAAAAATGACCAGTATGTCATGTGGATATTTTGATTTGATTTGAAGACTATCATTGAAATAATTACCAGTAAGTTGCATGAATATGTTGATTTGATTTGAAGACTATCATTGAAATAATTACCAGTAAGTTGCATGAATATGTTGATTTGATTTGAAGACTATCGTTGAAAAAATTACCAGTGAGTCGCATGGATATGTTGATTTGATTTG
>CM065699.1:49309728-49338748 GCA_017654935.2 Phymorhynchus buccinoides | reverse complement strand
TCAGTACGAGAGAGTATCTCTGTCAGTCTCAGTACGTCTCTCGTACGCTCGATCTCAGATCTCGATCTGTCTCTCTCTGTTCCATCGTGTCTTCTCTCTCTCCTCTCTTTTCTCTGGTTGCTCTGTGAGTCCAGCACTGTCCTGGTAGGACGAGAACGAATTCTAACCGAATAGTAATGTCACGTCAGTGTAAAAGACATTATGTTTTACAGTAGAACACGGCCCAGCACCCACCTCACACACACACGCCAACGCACACACTAACACAGCGTAACACACAGGTACTGTGCACGCACACTCTTATTTATGGTTCATATTCTGTCCATTTCTGGTGTGTGTACTGTAGACTATTTTGTTTGTAGTGGCCTGCAGTGCCTTTCCTTCTGAGCCCCCCCCCCTTCCTCTCTCTCTCTCTCTCTCTCTCTCTCTCTCGCCTCTCTATCTCTCTCTTCTCTCCTCTCTCAACGTCTCTCTCTCTGTCTCTCTTGTCTCTCCTCTCTCTGGTCTCTCGCTCTCTCCATCTTCTCTCTCGTGCCTCTCTCTCTCTCATCTCTCTCCTCCTCTCTGTG
Organism: Phymorhynchus buccinoides; assembly: GCA_017654935.2. Lineage (NCBI taxonomy): Eukaryota > Metazoa > Mollusca > Gastropoda > Neogastropoda > Raphitomidae > Phymorhynchus > Phymorhynchus buccinoides. Next base: position 49,338,179 of record CM065699.1, on the reverse strand, counting down.
TGTCTCTCAGTCTCTCATTCTCGCTGTCTCCTTCTCTCTCTCTCTCTCTCTCCGTCTCACTCCTCTGTCTCTCTCTCTCTCTCTCATCTCTCCTCTCTCTCTCTCTCTCTCTCTCTGAATCATCAGTACAGTGGAACCTGCCCTATAAAAGACCTTCAAAATCCTCCAACAATGAAGTTTATAAGGAGGGGTCTTACAAGGGAGGTAATTTTGATACTTACAAAGAAGGCAATGTCTCGGAGAATTAGGTCTTATGTGGGAGGGAGTCTTATTAATTGGAGGGTCTTATAGGGAGGGTCCACCTGTATTAGTGTATTATTACCCATAGTAGAGGTTTTTTATCATCCTCTAGACGTTACCAGACCTCCAAGGCACACATTGTTACGTACTGGTACATGACACTGTCCTTTGTTGCTCTTGACTTTCTATGCCTCTTTTCTTTTCTTTTCCCTCTCTCTGTCCTCTCTCTGTAACTCCGTCTCTGTCTTTGTGGCTGTCCTCCTTCTGTCGTCTCTTCTCTCTGTCTCGTGGCATTCTTTCTTTCTTTCTTTTTGTTATCATGAGTAAGTGACATATCGTTGATTATAACCATAGTTGTTTTTGGGAACAAAAGAGCGCAACTAATTGTACCGAGTATGTAGTTTTACATTCTCCCATCTCTATCCCCCTCTCCTCTCTCTCATGACTCTGCAGTCTTCGCTCTCTCGTCTCATCTCATCCGTCCTGCAATCTCGTCTCTCTCATCATACTCTTCCAAAACCCTCATCGTGCGAATCTCTCCTCTACTTGTGCTTATCTAATTCTCAGTCGTGTGGTGATCCGTCTTGCATCTCTGCTCAATGACTCATCTCTCTTGCACATACAGTCCTCTCGCCAGTCTCTCATCGCCTCATCTCACCTTAAATAAAAGCATTTTTGAAGCTGCGTTAGTAAGGTTATAATTTGTGTGGTGTGTGTACATGTAATGTGTGCGCCATAGCATGCATAGTGTGGATCTTGCACATGGGTGCAATAGTGTGTCGCTGTGTTGTATGTCGGTGCATTGTGTGTGTGTATGTGTGTGTGTGTGTTTGTTGTGTGGTGTGTGTGTGTGTGTGTTTGTGTGTGTGTGTATAATGGTATGGTTTTTTGTGTGATACATGTTACTTGAGAATGTATTGCCTGCTCTCTACTTTGGCTCTTAGATCGACTTGGTGAGCTTTTTACTTAGTTAAATTATTCAGATTAGCGGCAGAACTTTTAAAATGTGTTTTACATTGTATACTGGTGTGTTCCAGTTTATATTAGTGTTATTCATGGGATTGCCCTCATATCTCCTATTTTCATCAACTTGGGAAGTACTCTGCTTTATTAGCCCTGCAAGAGAACAATGCCTGTGTGTTGTTGCTGGGTGAGATGCCTTGTAGATGCTTGAGTACTGACCAAACAAGGGCAATAGGGAAATTTAACGTCATATTTTGTGTAGGAGCCACTGAAATGGGCTGCTTTCGCAAGAGTGAACATCGCTTTTCAGTGTACGAGTGTGATCGTGCCAAGGGCGTTTCAAAGCATCCACGATGTCAAGGGTTTGGTTGTTAAAGTGCCAGCCGAGGACTATATAGTTAGGTGCAAGCAGTAAGGGGCTAAAAATTTCAGTGTGTCTGCTTTGGGCCATGTCGCAGCGAAAACTTCCTTTTCAAACGAAGAGGAGGGGAAAAAATAAGCCATGGCAGTTAGGGAGGCTCGACGGTGGTCGTTCTTTCTGCTCTCTCTTCTCTCCGCACTCACGCAACCTGAGAACACTACCCGTTCGTTGGATTCTGCTCTTTTATGGCCCTGTTGTTCCTACTTAATAACCTAGTTGCAGGGCCATAGACTGCTTGCGTGCTTTTTTTGACAATTTTCCACTGGATGCTTTTCCCCCTGTGCATCTGACGCAGGTTAGTCAGCATCAAATTCGAGGAACTGCGCCAAGATCGCATCCAGTGGGTAGTCATTGCCGGCAGCGTCGACAACCAAGAAGCTGTAGACCGTGGCGCCAAGAGACCTACATTACTGTGCGGAAGACATGTCGACCTCTCTAGCAGAGTACCGAGGGTCAGTATACAACATGTGTGTAGTGTGTGTGTGTGTGTGGTGTATGTGTGTGTGTGTGTTTGTGAGTGTGTGTTGATGTTGTGTGTGTGGTGTGTTGTGCCCATGAAGACCACAAGTGGATTGCAATGTCACCCGTGCGCGGACCAGTACCAGAGCACGTGGTGGAGTAAGCGCAGCAGTGTGGTAGTTGTGTGTGTGTGTGTGTATGTGTGTGTGTGTTGTGTGTGTGTGTGTGTGTGAATGTAGGTTGGGTGTGTGTGTGTGGTGTGTGTGTGTGCGACACGACAGACCTATCATCGGATGAATGTCACCCTCTACAGTACTGAAGTGATACAGTGTGGTTGTGTGTGTGTGTGTGTGTGTGTGGTGTTGTGTGTTTGTGTGTTTGGTGTGTGTGTGTGTGTGGTGTGTGTGTGTGTAGGTTTTGTTGCAGGTGTTGTGTTTTGTGTGTGTGTGGTGTGGTCACCACGATGGAGACCTATCATCAATTGATGCGAGATGTCACCCTCTACAGATACAGAGGTCATACACAGTGGTGTGTGTGTGTGTATGTGTGTGTGTGGTGTGTGTGTGTGTGTGTGTTTGTGTCCTGTGCCCTGTGCCCACGAGACCTCATCGATGCGACATGGTCACCCTCTGTACAATAACTGAGGGTGAGTACACTACGTTGTGTGTGTGTGGTGTGTGTGTGTGTGTGTGTGTGGTGTGTGTGTGTGACTTGTGTTCTGTCTGTACTTGTCTGTGCCTGTGTGCCGCGACGAGACTCATAACAATCGATGAGAATTCACCCTATACTACAGTACTGAGGGTGGTACACTGGTGTGATGTGGTGTGTGTGGGTGGTGTGTGTGTGTGTGTTGTGTGTGTGTGTGTGTGTGTGTGTCCTGTCTGTCTTCCTTGTGCCTGTGCCACACGAGACGTACATTGCGATGAGAAATGTCACGCCTCTACAGTACTGATGGTGAGTACACAGTGTGTGTGTGTGGTGTGTGCCCACCGAGACCTACATCGTGACGAGAATGTCACGCTACTACAGTACCGACGGTGAGTAACAAAGAAGGGCGAGGTGGCAGAGTGGTTAGAGTACCTTTGGCCTTGCCTAATTCACCGCGTGACTGTAGCGTGAGTGGCCCGGGGTTCGAGCTCGATCCCCGCCTCAGCTCGCCCACTTTTTTTCTGGATTTTCGACTGGGAACGAAATTGAACTGAACATGGAGTCCTTCGGATGGGACTTAGTTTACAGCTAGTCTGGCCCATGAGTGCGCTTTAACGCATGTTAAATCCCACGGAAGGTCATTCAAAAGATCGGTAAGAGCAAGGAGAAATCCTGCTGCCTGTTAGGTGAAATTGATTGCTAGGTTTCCCAAGTCCTGATTCCCAGGGTGGAAGGGTGTCCAAATACTAATAACACTCCCAACTTGACTTTGATTGTTGCATATAAACATACCTGACATTCTAATCGCACACACTGAACGCCACACAGTTCCGCATCTCCTGGTGCACTACATGGCTGGCCTGCTGTATCAAGGAAAACATAACCGTAAGGGAGATCAAGGGAAGAAGGCAAATTTTATGAGAATAATTGAATGAATTGTTGAATGCATGAATGTCCACAACTTTATAAACAGTGTTCAATGTACCCATATGGTCTTTTAAGAGCGGGAGTGGACGTAAATGACATGTGTAAATTTTCGCGATGAAGAATGATGATTGAATGTCATTGATGAATGAATGAAATTACACATAAATGATTGTAGGTTGACTGAATGAGATTATTGAGATCTCAAGAACGACGGAATGACAAAAGAATGTGATGATTGAATGAATAGAAGGATGAATAGGATGAATGAATGTTATGAGAGGTGAGTTGCGTGACATTAATGAAAGGAATGAATGGAAGAATGAGTAAGGGAATGAACACACGAATGGATTGATGAATGCAATGACAATGGAATGATTTAGTGAGTTAAATGATAAAGGGAATGACATGCATGAGTGAACATTACTGAATGAATGATTGAATGAATAAGGAATGCATGGATGAACGAATGATGAGTCAATGAATGAAAGGAATCAATATAATGTACACCGGAATGTAATAGATTGTGAATGAATAAAAAACAGAACAAAATCACTGTGACATAGTGCTCTAAAGTAAAAACCCAACTGCGACAACACATGGCAGGGTACCTTGGCCATGGGATGGTTCTTGGGCTTGGCAGGGGCGTGGTAGAGTGATGTAACTGGGTGAACGTACGTGGAGCGTCCCTTATGTAGATTCTTAAAGAATCATCCAAAATGAGGTCTTATAAGGGGAGGGGTCTTATAATGTGAGGTAATGTTAATGACAGGGTTCATAGGGGCCTTACCAGTCCTTATAGTCTTGGACCAATTGTGAAATCGTCCAGTAAGGCCTTACAGAGATGCTTACATGTCGCTTCAGGTCCTTACAAGGTAAGTCCTGACAGGCAGCAGTGACCCAAGAACGGCCCTGCGCTAGCAAGGACCAGCCTACAAATAGATCGCAGAAACGAGTACTTTTACGTGCTTGAGAAACATCGCTAGTGCAGGCACCTACACTTCACCATTACCCGCCCCCCTGTGCCCCCAACCTTCCGCGGTTTCAACTGACGGGCTTAGCAGTTCACGAACGATGCACCGTGAGTGTGTCAAGAGAAATTGGGTAACTGAAATCTCGTTTCGGTTTTCTTGTGGTGCCGGTTTTTATCAAGATAACACTGTATAGTCTGTGTCGGCATAGTGTTTCTATCAGCTTAGCATGTTCAACAAGGCTGGACAGTGTTCCTTGTCAAGATCGTGTGGCTAAAGTAAAAGATGAGATTATTTTAGGCCTATATCGGGTCCTTACACAGGTCCTGGGGATAGCTGAATAGCCCTGGGAACCCTGTTAATACTTGCAAAGAAAGGTAATGTCTCAGAGAAGTAGGTTTATATGGGAGGGAGTCTTATAAGGGAGTTAATTTTAATACTTGCAAAGAAGGGCAATGTTTCAGAGAAAGTAGGTCTTATATGGGAGGGAGTCTATAAGGGAGGTAATTTTAATACTTACCAAAGAAGGGCAATGTCTCAGAGAAGTTAGGTCTTAATGGGAGACGGAGTCTACAAGGGAGGTTCCACTGTATTCGCCCCATGGTGCTGGAAGAGTGAATGTTTTCTCCTCCTGAATCCATTCCTTCCAGACGAGGAGGCCAAGCACCCGGCGGGGTATCACATCTACCCCTTCAACGTGGCGCTACCCGCCAGCATTCCGTCGTCGTTTGAGGGGCGGCGGGGCTACATCCGCTACCAGTGCATGGCCTTCCTGGACCGGGGCTGGAAAGGGATGTTGGATTCTGAGATGGACTTCACCGTCATTCGCCACCTCGATCTCAACACCATCGGCAATGTGGCGGTCAGTTGTTTTTGTGTGTTTTTTTGAGTGTTTTTTTTTCCCCCTGACCCACACTATGTTTTGATTTCTTTTTCCACGTTTATTTTATTTAAAAAAAAATCTTTTCTTTCGTTTTTCTTTTTCTTTTTGCTCTGTTTTTTTCTCTCTCTTCTTCTTCTTCTTCTTCTTCTCTTCTTCTTTCTTCTTCTTCTTCCTTCTTTCTTCTTTTTTATTGTTATTTTTTTTGGATGGGGCTTATTAGTTGCTGCTTTTTTCTCTTTTAAATGTCTTTAATTTTTATGGATGATGGGTAATTTTCTTCCTTTACTAAAAGTTCTATGCGTGTGTGTGTTTTGGTGTGTGTGTGTGTTGTCGTGTGCATGTGTGTTTGTGTGTGCGTGTGTGTGCGTGTGTGTGCGTGTGTGTGTGTGTGTGTGTGTGTGTGTGTGTGTGTGTGGTGTCGTGTGTGTGTGCGTGTGTGTGTGTGTGTGTGTGTGGTGGTGTGTGCATGTGCGTGTGTGTGTGTGTGTATTTGTGTATGTCAAGTTCCAAAATCACTTTATTGAGTGTTTAAGAATAAGCAAGTGTGTGTTGTGTGTGTTGTGTGTGTGTGTGTGTGTGGTGTGTGTTGAGAGAGAGAGAGAGAGAGAGAGAGAGAGAGAGAGTCAATGTGTGAACGTCTGGGGTACTCCCAGTTTATATGGGGATGATAATAATTTAGCATTGAAACCTAAGCTTGCCCATTCTCTCTCTCTACTCTGTCTATGTCTTTCTGTCTCTCTCTCTCTCTCTCTCTTATCTCTCTCTCCTCCCAGCTCTCTCGTCGGCGCTCTGCTCTCTCTCTCAAGCTCTCTCCTCTCTCTCTCTCTCTCTCTCAGGGCCGGCCCCTGTCCTCTTCTCTCTGCCTCTCCTCACCCTCCTCTCTCTGCCCCTCCACTTCTCTCGGGGGGGAGGTACAAGAGTACAGGGAGGGGGGGGAGGGCGGGGATGAAGAGGGATGTATAGAGAAATAGGTTTTAAGTGGGTGGGAACCCCCCCCCCCCACCCCTTATATGAGACTCCGTATGTCCCACTTAAAACTCTACTTCTCTGAGACATTGCCAGTATTCTTTGTGATACAGTATTGACACAAATTACCTCCCTATCGGTGCGTCAACATATTACAACCCTCCATACTGTATTACGATAGACCTCGATTTTGGATGATTTTTCAAGACCTCATTTTGGATGATTTTTCAGGTCTTAGAAGGGAGGTTCCACTGTCATTACAGTGACTGTAATATTAACACGGAATCTCCGCACGTATGTGTACGCACCCTAATAATCTCTATGTCGAAAAGTCTTCTTAACTCAAAATGCTGGCTATCTCAAAGTAGAATTTCAGTCCCTTCAATTTTGACTGAAGCGATTTTTGCTGTGTAAGGCCTGGCGATACTTTTTACCACAGACTCAGATCCCTCTGACTGATAAAATAGTATGCAACAAACAAACAACTACACGACAAGTGACGTTATTTTTTTCACAAGAGACAAAGCAAAACTACTGGGTATTTCGGCGAATGCGCCTTCATCGACATAGACAAACAAGAAAACAGCAAACAGCAAATATAGCAAAAAGGAGCAAAAAAAAACAAAGTAAAAATAAAAAACCAATACTTCCCCTCTACAGTCCAGTGCGTAAATGATACCAAAAATAGTCTTTTTTTAATAAAATAGTAAGAAACATAATAACACAAATCTGAAATTTGTCCATAAAATTGGGGGGGGGGGGGGGCTGATACAAATGTGTGTGCCGTATACTATAGTCCGAAAAATACGGTAGTTGCAAATATTTGAAATTGATAAGCATTCTCATTCTCGACATCAACACCAGCAATGTTTTGTTGTTTGTTTGGCATCGTAAAAAACATTTATCAGCGTAGGTTTGACAATGAAAAATGTAAGCCAATCTTTTTGTGCTGCCTGTGTGTGACATTTATTTTAATCAATTTATGTCGTGGCACTATATCACATGGCAATGGGAAGTGATGTCATGTCGTTGTGGAATAATAATAATAATAAGGTAATAATAATAGTAATAGTACATTTATATAGCGCTTTACCTCAAATGAGCCCAACGCGCTTTTACAATCGAATATTCATCAACAAATAGACAACAAAAATAGTGTTTAAGAATGACACAAACCAGCAACAACGCATATACAAAGCAACTCTGCACTACACACACACACACACACACACACACACACACACACACACACACACACTTATCGACACCGACTCATTATTCATCTTTCATTCAGTAAGCCATAGCAACTGAGTTGCACGGACTGACCACATACACCAACACACATAAAACAAACGTTAGAGGATGCACATACAAATACACTCACACACAACGTACACACGCAGACAGACAGACACACACACATGCATACAGACACACACACACACATACACATGCGTGCACACACAACAACACAAAACCAAAACGGCATCCAATAAAGCGCGCACAGCACCCCCCCCCCCCCACACACACACACACACACTCCATGTTGACTGCTTTCCCACTCAAAAACTGGTCAGGATGGGGAGGGGGGTGGGGAGGGAGCTAGGGGGGAAAAGGCATGGAGAGGGGGTGGGGGTGGAGGGTTTATTGTCAACATTTATGTCAACCGTGTGTGTTCGCTTTGTATTGCATTTTTGTTTGAATGCGTTATGAATGCTAACGTGTGTGTGCGCTTTGATTTGATTTCTATCAAGATTCAGCGCCGTATGAATACTGTATGTTGTTGTTGTTGTTGTTGGAGGGTGAGTGGCTGTAAATATATGAACACTAAAAAAGACTAATCATAAATAATTTACCAACATGAAATGATGACTACTTGCTAATATATTCCTATCCTGCAAAAGTGAAGCGAGAGCTGTCGATATCATTTTATAAATCATTCCTGAGCGGATCAATTTCAGGCAGGTGGTTTTTCCTTTCTTTTTCTTTGTTTTTCTTCTGTTGTCTTTGGCATCCCCACCCCCCTCATTTTCTTTTCCTTTCTTAGCGACAGCAGGGAGAGCAGAAGACTAAGGCATATACTTAGACGATCTCTGAAACTTGACACCCTTATAAAAGAGGAGGGAGGGGGGAGGTGGAAGGATGAGGGAGGGAGGGAGGGAGGATCAAGTCAACCGTCACAAGACACACGCTGTTGACACCCATAACTCTGCTTGGCAGTGAAGTTGTCTAGGCAACGGGTGCGTCATTCCATCTGTCAAGGGAGGGATAGTGAAGATGATGATGATGATGGTATGAAGGTGATCTTGTTTTGTCTTTTCAAGGTGAAAAGTGTGTGTGTGTTGTGTGTGTGTGTGTGTGTGTGTGTGTGTGTGTGTGTGTGTGTGTGTGTTGTAATGACTTGAGTTTTAACTCGATACATTGACACTTTACAGTACGTAATGCTTATAATTTCATTATTTGTAAGCATGATATTATTGCTTATGATTGCATTAGTTGTAATCACGATATTATTGCTTATGATTGCATTAGTTGTAATCACAATATTATTGCTTATGATTGCATTAGTTGTAATCACTATATTATTGCTTATGATTGCATTTGTTTTGATGAAGCCAAGCCGGACGAGTCAACAAGTCTTTATGCGAAGCGAGTTATTCCAATAATTGTACGTAAGCATACCGTATGCTGTGGAAATAAACTGAAAAAAATATAAAAAATAAAGGAATAAATTGATCATATGAATGATGACTGTGTGCATAATTCTGCCAAAGAAGATCAGTGAGGTCCATGCTAGGAACAGTTTTAGCAAGCACATGTAAGATGTACGCTTACACACACACGCACGCATGCATGCACACACACAAGCACATGCACACACACAGACTTTTTCTTTTTCTCCCTCTCTGTGTCTGTGTGTGTCTCTCTCTCTCATCTACACATGCACATGCACATACACATGCACACACATGCATGCACGCACACACACGCACATGCATACACACACACAGAGACTTTCTCTCTCTCTCTCTCTCTCTCTCTCTCCTCTCTCTCCCCTCTCCTTCTCTGTGTCCTGTGTGTCTCTCTCTCTCATCTACACATGCACACGCACACTGCACACACACACACACACTCACACACACGCACACACACGCACATACACACACACACACACACACACACACACACACACACGTGCGCGCACAGCACATGCGCACATGCACATGTCTCTGTATGTGACTATCTGTTCTATGTCCCCATCTCTATATGTCCCCAACTTATATCTATCTGTCTCTTTGTTTATTCTAACCCTTACCCAGCGCACATGCACATCACACACACACGCACACATGCACATGCACACACACACACACACACACAAACACCACACACAACACACACGCACATGCACACACACACACACACACACACACACCACACACACACACACACACACACACGTCTCTGTATGTGACTATCTCTCTGAATGTCCCCCATCTCTATATGTCCCCAACTTATATCTATCTGTCTCTTTGTTTATTCTAACCCTTACCCAGAACTAACCTAACCTAATCCTAAACCTGCGGGGACACATAGAGACGCGGACACATAGAGACGGGGACACATAGAGACGGGGACACATAGAGACGGGGGACACATAGAGACGGGGACACAACCATAGAGACGGGGACACATAGAGACGGGGACACATAGAGACGCGGGGCCACATAGAGACGGGGACACATAGAGACGGGGACACATAGAGACGGGGACACATAGAGATGGGGACACATAGAGACGAAATTGGGGACACATAAAGATGGAGACACATAGAGATTGGAGACACATAGAGACGGGGACACATAGAGATGGGAGACACATAGAGACGGGGACACATAGAGACGGTGACACATAGAGATGAGACACATAGAGACGGGGGACACATAGAGATGGAGACACATAGAGATGGGGGACACATAAAGACGTGGGACACATAGAGATGGGGACACAATGACGGGGACACATAGAGACAGGGACATGTAGAGACGGTGACACACAATGACGGAGACACATAGAGACGGGACATGTAGAGACAGTGACACACAATGACGGAGACACATAGAGATGGTGACACATAGAGATGGTAACATGTAGAGACGGTGACACACAATGACGGAGACACATAGAGATGGGGACACATAGAGATGGTAAACATGTATAGAGACGGTGACACACAATGACGGAGACACATAGAGAACGGGGACATGTAGAGACGGGTGACACACAATGATGGAGACACATAGAGACAGGGACATGTAGAGACGGTGACACACAATGACGGAGACACATAGAGACAGTGACACATAGAGAGATGGTAACATGTAGAGACGGTGAACACACAATGACGGGAGACACATACAGATAGGGACACATAGAGATGGTAACATGTAGAGACGGTGACACACAATGACGGAGACACATACAGATAGGGTAACATCGCACTAATCCCACCCCCGGGGGGATACCGGGGGTGGCGGGTGGGGTGGGGTTTCATCTTCAAGCATGAAAATGTATAAAGGAAGGTGGAAAAATGGACTGCAGTACCTTTTGGAGATCAACGTAAAAATGGTGGGTAAAGAAAACAAGGTACATGCGAAAGGGAAAACTCCAACGTTTCGTGCCTTGGGCACTTAGTCATGAAGTCACGAAACGTTGGAGTTTTCCCTTTCACAGATGCCTTGTTTTCTTTACCCACCATTTGTACGTCCTGAAAATATATGCCCCGCATCATAAAATGCTAAGAAAGAGGAGACCAGTGAAAAGTGAAAACCGGACACATACGTACCGTACCCATTATGGCTGTATGGCCTGGGAACGCAGAAGAAGAAGATGAAGACTAGAACATTTGGTGTCGCGGGCAGCAAAGTTTTCTTTGAGTACAGTATTTTGACGAAAACCTTTTTTTGATTTGGGCCTTATCACGTCCCGGTTTCTGCTCCGTTTTCAGGAGCCCACTCTGGCTATGAAGGAGGAGATCTACGAAGGGTGTTGCTGTGATTCGGGGATGGTGTCACAGTTTTTTGTTCCGTTTTCAGGAGCCCACTCTGGCTACGAAGGAGGAGATCTACGAAGGGTGTTGTTGCGATTCTGGGATGGTGTCAATTCCCGGGTTTCTGCTACGTTTTCAGGAGCCCACTCTGGCTACGAAGGAGGAGATCTACGAAGGATGCTGCTGTGAATCGGGGATGGTGTCACAGTTTTTTGTTCCGTTTTCAGGAACCCACTCTGGCTACGAAAGAGGAGATCTATGAAGGGTGTTGCTGCGATTCTGGGATGGTGTCACGTCCTCGGTTTCTGTTCCGTTTTCAGGAGCCCACTCTGGCTACGAAGGAGTAGATCTACGAAGGGTGTTGTTGCGATTCTGGGATGGTGTCAATTCCCGGGTTTCTGCTACGTTTTCAGGAGCCCACTCTGGCTACGAAGGAGGAGATCTACGAAGGGTGTTGCTGCGATTCTGGGATCGTGGTGTCCAAGTTCAGTTTGCGCAAAACGGGGTTGGTCCCCGGGGAGCCCATGATGTTTGAGGTCTCCATCGAGAACAAGTCCACCTCCTCCCTGGTTGGCTTGTGCATTCAGCTGATACAGGTGTGTGTGTGTGTGTGGGTGTTTGTGTGTGTGTGTGTGTGTGTGTATCCATCGAGAACAAGTCCCACCTCCTCCCTGGTTGGCTTGTGCATTCAGCTGATACAGGTGTGTGTGTGTGTGTGTGTGTGTGTGTATCCATCGAGAACAAGTCCACCCTCCTCCTCCCTGGTTGGCTTGTGCATTCAGCTGATACAGTGTGTGTGTGTGTGTGTGTGTGTGTGTGTGTGTGTGTGTGTGTGTGTGTGTGTGTATGTGTGTGTGTGTGTGTGTCTGTGTGTCTGTGTGTGTGTGTGTGCCTGTGTCTGTGTGTGTGTGTCTGTGTGTGTGTTGTGTGTGTGTGTCTGTCTGTCAAAGTCAAAGTCAAAAATACTTTATTATCATGTTAGGTGAAATTACAGTGTGGTCTCGTACAAGCACAATACAATCAAAGAAACACATTTGCATGCATGAAAAATGGAAACAAAACTAAGGAAAAATGAATGACAAATCATGCTTCGCGAAAAAACATTTGAACATAGTTAGGGTCGATAGAATCTCATTTGTTCACCCCCACCCTACCCCAAACCCCCACCCTCTCCAAGTCACCTCAAGCTTTCACATATTTTTGGTCCCTTCCCGTTCCCAACATTTCATGCGCCTCCCTCTTCTCTCTCTCTCTCTCTCTCTCTCTCTCCCTCTCTCTCTCTCTCTCTCTCTCTCTCTCTCTCTCTCTCTCTCTCTTCTCTCTCTCTCTCTCTCTCTCTCTCTCTCTCTCTCTCTCTCTCTCTCTGTCTCTCTCTCTCTCTCTCTCTCTCTCTCTCTCTCTCGTCTCTGCCTCTCTTCTCTCTCTCTCTCTCTCTCTCTCTCTCTCTCTCTCTCTCACTCTCTCTCTCTCTCTCTCTCTCTCTCTCTCTCTCTCTCTCTCTCTCTCTCTCTCTCTCTCTCTCTCTCTCTCTCTCTCTCTCTCCTCTCTCTCTCTCTCTCTCTCTCTCTCTCTCTCTCTTCTCTCTCTCTCTCATCTCTCTCCTCTCTCCTCCTCTCTCCTCTCTCTCTCTCTCTCTCATCTCCTCTCTCTCTCTCTCTCTCTCTCTCTCTCTCTCTCTCTCTCTCTCTCTCTCTCTCTCTCTCTCTCTCATCTCTCTCTCTCTCTCTCTCTCTCTCGTCTCTCTCTCTCTCTCTCTCTCTCTCTCTCTCTCTCTCCTCTCTCTCTCTCTCTCTCTCTCTCTCTCTCTCTCTCTCTTACACACATACACACACACAGACATAGAGACATACGGACAGACCACACACACACACGCACGTACGCACACACGCACATACGCACACACGCACGCTCACACACATAGACACATAATACTAGTCCCGATAAAGGGTAAGCATTAACTTAATAGCGATTGCTCTTACTACAGCTGTAGTGATCCGAGCCATGCATATGTAATATTTACAAAATGCAAATTTTTAACGAAATCTTTCCTTTTCTAGTCCATTAAACAAAATGTTTCTTTTTCTTTAACCAAATGTTGCGTTTACCAACAGATCGCCTCATCATTTTTTTTTCCCGTTTTTATGACGCAAATTTAGATTTGTTTGCTTTGTTTATTTTTTCATCACTTCATCTGTTTGTGTTAATGTGTTGCGTTGTGATGTTTTTTAGTTAAAAAAACTCAGATTTTATTGTAAGTGTAGATCACTCGCTTCTTCCATTGCCACCAAATATCAAACTCACTGGGAGTCTCCTGACATAACCAGCCATCCTGTTTTTTTAGTCCAATCAAAAACAGACATCAGACTCACTGGGAGTCCACTGACATAACCAGCCACCCTGTTTTTTTGTCCAATCAAAAACAAACATCAGACTCACTGGAAGTACCCTGACATAACCCACCACCCTGTTTTTTTTCCATCAACGCAGACATCAGACTCACTGGGAGTCCATTGACATAACCAGCCACTCTGGGTTTTTTGTCCAATGAAAAACAGACATCAGACTCACTGGGAGTCCACTGACATAACCCACCACCCTGTTTTTTCCATCAACGCAGACATCAGACTCACTGGATGTCTCCTGACGTAACCAGCCACCCTGGGTTTTTTGTCCAATCAAAAACAGACATCAGACTCACTGGGAGTACTCTAACATAACCCACCACCCTGTTTTTTCCATCAACGCAGACATCAGACTCACTGGGAGTCCACTGACATAACCAGCCACCCTGGTTTTTTTGTCCAATCAAAAACAGACATGAGACTCACTGGGAGTCCACTGACATAACCCGCCACCCTTATTTTTTGTTGTTGTCCAATGAACGACGCAGACGGTGCGCTACACGGGCTACTCGGACAGCGTGTTCTCGTCGGGGAACCCCAAGTTCCACGACAAGGTGAACGCCTGGGTGCTGTACGAGATCGAGGACGAGGTGGAGGCCCACAAGACCTACTCCCTGCACAACTACGCCCTCATCCCCGCCGTGGCCCCCTCCCTGCTGGAAGGCTGTGGCATCATATCTACCATGTATGAAGTCACGGTCAGTCGTGTGTGTGTGTGTGTGTCTGTGTGTGTGTGTGTGGAGGCCCACAAGACCAACTCCTTGCACAACTACGCCCTCATCCCTGCCGTGGCCCCCTCCCTGCTGGAAGGCTGTGGCATCATATCTACCATGTATGAAGTCACGGTCAGTTTTTGTGGTTTTTTGTTTGTTGGTATTTGGTGTGTTCTTGTCACAGAGACTTATCTCTGTCAAATGTTTTATGCTTTTTAGTTCAATTTGATTTTTTAAAGTTTTGATGCTTTTTATTTCAATTGTAGAGACTTATATCTGTGAAATTCGGGCTGTTCTCCCACCGGAGAGCGTGTCACCGCAAGTGCAGCGCCTACCCAATTTTTTTAAAATTATTTTTGGAGGGGGGCACAGGGTGAGGAGAGGGTGTGGACACACTTGGGAAACCTAGCTATCAATTTGGCCAATACTTTTTTCCCAGACTGAGACCCCTGCACCTTATAATGTGACTGATAATATAGTAAGAAACTATAATAACAGAATCTGCATTTTGTGTAAAATTTGGGGGGTGCGCCTTTATAATGAGGGGCGCCTCGTAAAATACGGAAAATGCTTCACTATTATTATTAATATTTGCATTACTTATGACGTATATTGAAATATTGACCAAAGAATATATGACCAAAGAAATGATGGGGAAAGAGGGCAGTTCTTAGCGTGTTGGGATAGTTGCCTGCATCGAGTTTTGTTTTCATTTTTGGCTCACTCGTGTTAACAAAGTTAACACGAGTGAGCCTATAGTATGATAGTTGTTGGTGTTGTGTGTGTGTGTGTGTGTATGTGTGTATGTGTGTGTGTGTGTTTGTGTGGTGTGTGTGTGTGTGTGTGTGTGTGTGTGTGTGTGTGGTCTAATCTCCAAACTTTAACGTTGGCATTTTCTCGGGAAATAGAAGGCGTACATTGTTCAAACTTTCAATACACATAGATGTCTATGCAAGCTTTCAAGCAATAATGATTTGAATACTTAAATACTTAAAACAACACTGTAAACAGATAACAAACAGATAACATTTTAGATTAGTGGGTTAGAGAGTATTCAACAGGCAACGTGAGTTCATGAGTTCATATGACAGAAACTCATGAACACTGAAAGCCTCGATAGCTCATTGGTAGAGTGTCTGTCTGTCATGCCAATGGTTCCGGGTCCGATTCTCGGCACAGGCACTTTTTATTTGTTTGTTTTTGTTGTTTTAGTTGTATCCATTAACGATAGTTTCATTTGTACTTTAAACACCCCCCTCATGTTTACGACCCTCAATCTCAAAGTCATTATTTGTTGGCAATCTTGTACTTTAAACACCCCTATCATGTTTATGACCCTCAATCTCAAAGTCATTATTTGTTGGCAATCCCTCCCCTGTGGGGATACCGGGGGGTCTTTTGTACAAATAGTTCCCCCACCTTCTGGAAGTCCTTTTTTCCATAAATTCTTACAAAGATTTTTTTCAGCGAAAGTCGGACATGCTGGGCCTAACTATTTCTTAGTTAGGCGCCATAACGGCAGCATGACGCATCTATGCTCATATGACAAGAAACTGAGCGAACGAAGAAGAAGAAGAAGAGTTGGCAATCTTGTACTTTAAACACACCCTTAATGTTTACGACCCTCAATCTCAAAGTCACTATTTGTTGGCAATCTTGTACTTAAACATCCGCCTCTTGTTTACGACCCTCAATCTCAAAGTCATTATTTGTTGGCAATCATGTACTTAAACACCCCTACCAGCGAGTGAGCCTTGAAGGCTTTGCCTCTTGTTGATGCATGGAAATTTTTGTTTTCTTTGCTTGCATGGTGCCTGTACGAGACCACACTGTAATCTCTCCTAACGGGATAGTAAAGTATTTTTGACTTTGATATTCCAGTTACGGATTCCGGTGGGCTGGCGCACCACTGACCTCTCCTCAGGGGTGACCATCGGCACCGTCCCTCTGAGGGAGTTCGATCCTTTGCTCAGCATAGGCCCCCCCATGCGAGCCAGCATGATTGACCGTAAGTCCACCCCTTTGCCTTCTTCTGTTCTAAGTTACTTCCATTGTCATTCTAACCCTTTCACCGCCAGCCATTTTTCAGCGAAAATTTCCAAAAAAAAAAAACAACAACAACAAAAACCCACCTGAAACAGACTGCAACGTCACTGGAACATACAACAAACAAACACCTACACGACAAGTGTAGTACCTGGGTAGAGACAAAAATTATGTCTGTAATATTGAGTATTCCTCGGCAAATGTTAAGAACAGCTCCCTCCTTTCTAGGTTAATCCTTCCATTCATTCCTTTCATTCATTTCAGGCTGTTCCGTTGCTAGCGAGGCTTGACTATCAGGCATGACTATTCCTCTGTGACATATGTAAAGTAAGGCTTATCCTTACCTCCCAACATTAAGAGAACAGGGTCTTTGGATAACAGACCCCGATTTTGATGCCGTTTTTAGTAGTAACATGGGTGTTAAATCGTTGTGGTGCAATAGTGCGACTTTGGCAGTGAAAGGGTTAATGTCTTCGAGTCGGTCAAATTAGAGAAATTGAGTGTGTATGCGTGTGTGTTTTGTATAGGAATGAGTGTGTAGTATGTTTATGTTGCTTGTCGTGTGTACGGATAGGTATGTGTGTGAGTTTGTGTGTGTGTGTGTGTGTGTGTGTGTGTGTGTGTGTGGTGTGTGTAGTGTGCACCAGCGTTTTCTATTATTCCGTTGCATTATTGTATATTGTATCCGCGTAGCCCCCTCCCTCCTACAAGGAACATGTTTTTTGGGGTCACATGGCCCCATCTGTCCTCCTCCTCATAAACGTGCGCTCGTAATCTGCACGATTTATCGCTGCATTTCACATGAATATTCATAATTTCCCGCAGCCCCGCCCTCTTACGAGGAGTGCGTGTTCGGTCACATGGCCTTGCAAAGCGGGGAGAACGTGGACACTGAGGAAGAAGAGGCGGAGACCTCCCCCGCGCAAAACGCCGACGGCAGCAGCAACACCCCCCTGCAGCAGAGGCGCCACCACCAGTTCCGGCGCATTCCCAGCTACCCCTACTACAACATGGTCGCCTCCGGAAGCAACGGCAACAACAACAACAACAACGCGCAGACTTCCAACGGCGGAACGTCCCCTTCCGTCCCCACCACCTCCCAGCCCGCTTCTCTGCCTCCCCCCCT
Organism: Phymorhynchus buccinoides; assembly: GCA_017654935.2. Lineage (NCBI taxonomy): Eukaryota > Metazoa > Mollusca > Gastropoda > Neogastropoda > Raphitomidae > Phymorhynchus > Phymorhynchus buccinoides. Next base: position 49,320,367 of record CM065699.1, on the reverse strand, counting down.
ACCTCACCCACCCCTTCCTTCTTCTTCTTCTTCGGAGCAAGGGGGAGCATCCTTCTCCTCTCACGCCCCTCCCTCCCCCGAATCCTCCTTCCCCCTTGCAGCCTCCTCCCCCCAGCTACGATTCTCTTGGTCCCACGTAAAAAACAAAACACAAAAAAAGCGGTGATTGTCCTTTTTGTTCTTAACACAATCATGTAATGTTCTTCTTAAAAAAACACCAAAAAAACCCCAACACAGACAGAGTGCTACAGTGGCAGGGGGAACTACCATGAATGATGAAACGCACAGAGCAAAGCGGAAGAAAAAGAGCGAATAATAATAATAATGACAATTTATATAGCGCTTATTCTCCTTAAGCGCTTCACAAAGAAGTTAAAAATCTGAGAGCAAAAAAAAAGGAATTAGGGCAGGAAGGAAGAAAAAGAAGAAAAAAATCAAGGAAGGAAGAATGAGCGAATAGAGGAAGGAAGGAGGGCGTCGAGGAAGAAAGAAGAAGGGTTGGAAGGAAGAAAAGAAGGATGGAGGGAAAGAAGGAAGGGGAGAAAGGAAGAAACACAGTCATGTTAAAACTGACATTCTGTGTTTTGCCTTTGTTGGGACAAATGTCCCGTTGATCTTGTCAGGAGTCACCAGTGATGTCCCAAGGCCCCCGGTCATAGGACATTGACCTAATTGAAAATTGAAAATGTCCGGTTGTGTTCTTCTCCCCTGTCAGGACAAATGTCTGATTAAAATGTTGTGACACTGACACGCTTCGTCTGATTGATATTCATCATTGCCCCTATTGATTTCTCTTGTCTCGGGACAGTTTGTCCTACCACTTTCTGATCCTGGTTAAATCGCCACAGGACAAAATATCCCGCAGGAATTTACCACTGACGGACTTTTCTTCTTCTTGTTCTTCGCCTCAGGCAGCCAACTTCATCAGGCTGAAGATTCTGCTGCACTTTGGGGGGCAGTAAGAAGACAAGAAATTAGAAAGCTGAGGAGATAGAAGTAGCCTACTGGAAAGGAAAGGAAACATAGAATAAAACCTAGTGTGGATCTGTTTTAAAAAAGTGGACCATAGCCTTTATTTTGTAGTATCTGGGCAAGACCAATCCGGCTACCGTAGCGGTCCCCCGGGGGCGAACCCCGACCGGCACAGCTCCTGCCCTTCATTTACCATGACTTTGATCTATGGACCCTAGTTCCTTGGTTTTAGTTACAGTTGAGATGTTTGTGGAGGCCTCTTTTGAATGCCTCCAATGACTGAGAGGAGGCAACTGCTTCTGGGAGGCAGTTCCACTGAGGGATGGTGCGGGGAAAGAATGTGGATTGTCTGTACTGTGTTCTGTGGCTTGGAATGTTGATTTTTGTCTTGTTGATATCTGCAACTGTCAGGACATTTTGTCCTATTGGATTTTGTTTTCTTCAGAACGGTTTGCCTTATCCCTTTTCCACCTTTAGTGCATCATTGAAAGAGACATGATGGAGAGAGAGAGAGAGAGAGAGAGAGAGAGAGAGAGAGAGAGAGAGAGAGAGAGAGAGAGAGAGAGATGAGAGAGAGAGAGAGAGAGAGAGAGAGAGTGTATGTGTGTGTGTGTGCGTGTGCCTATGATTTCTTTGTCTTTTATTTTCCTCCAGAGGTTTTATTAGTAATCAAAGGTTAAAGAATTCTCCATCCGTGAAAGGCACCAGGGCTCCCAGGGACCCCCATTTGGGGGTCTATGAAGTACTAAAATTCTAAAGGACCCTCTAAAAGAATGTGCAGGGGGTCCCAGGGATGCGCTAGAAAAAAATCTTTTTTTAGCATTTGGGACCCTCTATCCCGCCTCTAGGACCCTCTATTCTGTAAGTGAAGGAGTCCCTGGGACCCCTTGTTTTGCGGGACGATTGGGAGCCCTGGGCACACAACTATTATCAAGACGGCTTACGGCACCTATTCGCCTAACACAGCGCAGGAAAGCTTTGTTTATTGGTTAGTCTTATGCTCTGTGAGCCTGTTTGTGTTTTTACCATATGCTTAAGCGGAGGTCCTGAGCGACGAGTGTGTGTGAGAGCTGCTGGACATTCGCAAGGATTCTGTGAAGTATCTGAGAATCGTTAGAAATTTTAGGAAGTTGTGTGAGGGTTCTTGGAAGTTTAGGACATGTGTCAGAATCGTTAAAACAATTTAGGATATTTTGTGTGAGAATTTTGATCAAAGTCAAGTGTTGAAATTTTTGGAAATGTAGGGCATGTTTGAGAATAGACGATTTTCGAAAAAAACAAAAACAAGGGGAGAGCACTACATGAAAATTAGACTAGTCTACCTTGAATGAATCGGTCAAGCCGTAACAAACAAACGCAGCACGAGGCGAGTTCATTGGGCGAGTGTAACTTCCTGTTTGTGTTTGACCGACTCTGTCAAACGGGACCAATTGCGTTCACCACGAAATTAGTCCCCCTAGTCTTCTTCTTCGATCGCTCAGACAGTTTCCTGTCAATTATGAGCGCAGATGCGTCATGCTGCCGTTATACGCCTAACTAAGAAATAGTTGGGCCCAGCAAGTCAGACTTCGGCTGGAAGAGATCTTTTTGAAAGTTTCTCGTGAAAAAAGGCAGGAGAATGGACCGGAAAGGCAGTAAGAGTAGTAGATGACAGCAAGCAAAAGGGAAAAGACAGAGTCAAAAGTGAGTGACAGATTAGAGGAAGCTACAAGCACAGAGCTTCCAGAAGGTGGGGGAACTATTTATACAAAAGATCCCAACCTGATTATAAGGCACACATAGAGAAGTGCTGATCAGACTTTGTTTATACATAGACTTTAATATAGAAAAACTCTCCACACCAATTGGTTATCCCCACAGCAAAAGCAAAGTCAGAGGCAAAATTGTGGTCTAAGGGAACGAAACGAGTTTAAAAGTGACCAAGGTATGGTGTGTGCACACAGATTTACTTCCCTTGAAGCAAATGCATCAAATTGACAGCTATCTATTAATTCTGGACATATATGGCCGGAGCGACTTGAATTAGCTAACAATTAACCCCTCCTTTCAATTTCTTGAGAAATTGTCGATTTTGTTGGAAAGTTTAACCCTTTCACCGCCAACGATATTTCAACCAAAAAGTTCCATTAAATGTACCTGGATAGAGAACAAAATCCATCTGCAGTATTGGGGATTCTTCTGTGACATACATAAAATAAGGTCTATCCTTACTTCCCAAAACTAAGACAACAGGGTCTTTGGATAATAGACCCTAATTTGATGCCTTTTAGTGACATAGGTGTTAAATCACTGTGGTGCTAAAATGCGACTTTTGGCGGTGAAAGGGTTAAGCGAGTCCTGTTGCACTCAATCTGAGAAAACGGGCCAGAGACACACGCCTTTCCTGACTTGTCTGAATCAAAAACCAGCATTCCAGGACTATGACATCATCAATAGTTATGACATCATCAATGATATGACATCACACAGCCCTGTAGTAGACATGGGGGCAGGCAGTGAAGGGGTTAAAGTTAGATATGTTTTGATGTGTTGGAATAAAGTCGCTCGTTTTTTCGATGTTGGTACGCATCAGTGCATTTGCCAGTGGATTATTGTGGTTTGAGAAGTGGGTTTTTTTGGTGGTTTTTGGTATATTCTAGTCACAGAGACTTATCTCTGTGAAATTCAGACTGCTCTAACTCAAAACCTCTAAAAATTGAGTTACGAGGTTTTTGAATTTCACCGACGATATACCCTAAATAAAAAAAATGATATTTTTGGGGTTGTTCACTATTTTTGGCTTTTGCTCAAAACATTCTGAGCGACTGATGTAGTTTTTTCCCATGCACCATCACATATTATTCACCGGTGACTTGCACAAGGTTCTGACATTATTTGTAACAGTGTGTTTTTGACATTATCCTGTAAGATCCAGATTGTTTAAAAATTATCCTATAGAAATTAGCATAGCTGTATAGAACTTCTATAAAAAAAATGCTAACTTGAGATTTTGCCTTTTATTTTTGACTGAATTGTCTTTTTTTTTAAATCGGTAAAGGTAAAGATGTGTCAACCCCCCCCTGCATTTCTCGGTTAATTCCATTTTTCCGTTTTTGCCTTTCTTACCAAACATAAAGCTGTATTTTATGAACCTTTTCAGCTAATTATCTTTTTGGAATAATAACCCTAACCCTAACCCTACCCCCCCTCCCCCCTCCGTATAAGACGGAAAAAATGCAATGAACCACGACTGTGACATGCTGCGGTGTACTGCAGTACATAGGGGTGGGTGGGGGGGTGGGGGGGGGGGGGTGTCCTATTAGATAATGGCCTTTATCATGACTGCAATTAATTATTGAACAAAGATAATTAGCTGAAAATGTTCATAAAATACAGCTTAATGTTTGGTAAGAAAGGCAAAAAACGGAAAAATGGAATTAACTAAAACCTTTAACTATGACCTTTACTAAAAAAAATCATATTCAAATCAGAACATATTTACTTATAATATGCAACTGCAAGCATGCAAAATTAATCCAATTAAATAATCATTGATCATGATTGTGTACTGTTGTGGAGATTTAAATTCACCTTTCTGGTTATGCAGATCTAATTGTGATTGCCTACCCAAAATAATTTTTTTTAACTTGTCATTCTACTTTTACTTTGCTGTTTTCTACAATTTGTCAGGGAAAAACCAAACGCTTATCTATTATATTTCTCAAATCCTATCTTATCCCGTGCTGCGCATCTTCGTCTTTGAACCCCTGTATATGTCAATAATTGCCGATAAACGACAGGTGGACATTACTGGAAGAAGAAGAAAGAAATTGATACAGACATTGCTGTGGGTATTAACCATTTTTCTTCTTCTTCTTCTTCTTCTTCTTCTTCGATCGCTCAGACAGTTTCCTGTCAATTATGAGCACAGATGTGTCATGCTTCCATTATGCACCTAAGTAAGAAATAGTTAGGCCCAGCATATCCACCTTCGGCTGGAGAAAATTTGTTTGAAATTCATTCTTGAAAAAAGGCAGGAAAATGACCGGAAAGGCAGAAAGATATAGTAGATGACAGGAAGCAAAGGGAAAAGGCAGAGTCAAAGAGAGTGGCAGATTAGAGGAAGTTACAAGCACAGAACTTCCAGAAGGTGGGGGAACTATTTATGCAAAAGACCCACCAGTATCCCCGGGGTGTGGGGGGGGGGGGGAGGGGGGGGGGGGTAACCATATCTGGAATTTCATTTTTTACTTTACATTTCTAGCGTAAGAAATCTTTTTGAAAGAAATGGGGATTTGGAGAAGAGTCATTCAGAATCTTCTTTGGAGAGTTTAATTTAACCCTTTCGCCGCCAGCCATTTTTCAGCAAAAACATTCCATTAAACTTACCTGGGTAGAGAAAAAAAAATAATCTGCAATATTGGGAATTCCTCTGTGACATGTATAAAGTAAGGCCTATCCTTACCTCCCCAAATTATGAAAATAGGCTCTTTGGATAACAGACCCTGGTTTGATGCCTTTTAGTGACATGGGTGTTAAACCATTGTGGTGCTAAAAATGCGACATTGGTGGTGAAAGGGTTAAGCCCCCCTATAGGTATTAAACTATTTTGTCTAGAGAATATTCATCACAGGTATTTCTGTACACTTTTGTTAACGAGCAATGTGCCATGATGAATGATGGAGTAGTTTTGATGTAAAAGCATCGAGTGAGAATCTGAAATAATGTATCTTAAAATTCATAAGATTCGCCAAATTCGTGGTTTTATTTTGGTTTGAATTTTTGTGTGTGTGCCCGCAAGTATATGTGAATGCACCCATCATTAATGCATATAAATTTTTTTTATGTATTTGACGATTTCTTTGGGTTGACAAGTGCTTTAAAATAGGGTTAGTACGACAGATTGAGATGATAGTCTAATCAAGAGAAAAATGTGTCCCTATTTCGATATGCAATTTGCCAAAGAATTGATGTGACTTCTAATACAGTGAATCGGTCACATGGTCGGAAAGAAATAACTCGCTGGTTGAGCAAAATAATGGCCGTTTTGTTGTTCTTGTTGTTGTTGTTCTTTCTTGTTGAGTGGGCATTGGAGTCTTTCAAATAATTATGAAGAAACAATCTGCCAGGATTTTTATTTTTTATTTTTTTAGATTCTTGATTTTTAAAAAATTGGTGTAGATTTCGATGTAGTTTTTAAATGATTTGTATGAATAGTATTGTGTGTCATATCATCAGGGATAATATATTCTTCTTCATAGATGGTTTTTTTCTCCATGTAGCAGTTTTGCCATACAAGAAATTGTTCTCTCTCTCACTCTGTCTCTCTCTGTCTCTGTCTCTCTCTCTCTTTCTCTCTCACTGAAGAGAGAGAGAGGGGGGGGAGAGAGAGAGAGAGAGAGAGAGAGAGAGAGAGAGAGAGGTGGTATGGAGAGGAGAGAGAGAGAGAGAGAGAGAGAGAGAGAGAGAGACAGAGAGAGAGATAGTTCTAATGTTTGCTGATCAATGATAATCAATGGATTCATGGAATTTGTTTTTCATAGCTCTGCTCTGTCTCGTTCACAGAGTGTTGATTTGATTTTGTTGTTGTTATGTTTTGTTTCTATTTCACCATTTCAAATATTTGTGGGTTTTGTTGTGTTTGTATTGTGGGGGAAATATTTGTGCACCCTCCATGTCATAAGAACCTTTTGGTTAATGACATTCAAAAAAAAAAGTTCTATTTTTTCAAATTGTTCTCTCTCTCTCTGTCTCTGTCTCTCTCTCTCTCTCTGTCTGTCTCTCTCTCTTTCTCTCTCTCTCTCTCTCTCTCTCTCTCTCTCTCTCTCTTCTCTCTCTCTCTCTCTCTCTCTCTCTCTCTCTCTCTCTCTCTCTCTCTCTCTCTCTCTCTCTCTCTCTCTCTCTCTCTATCTCTCTCTCTTTGTGACTGCATTTTTGTGTATTCTTACACATGTCTGATTTATAAAAAAAAAACCGCTTGTTGCAGAGATCCCAATTTTTGTATTTGTCGTATCTCTAAAAAACCAAAAAGTTTAAAAACTGATCACAAGCTTTATTTATATCATGTTTATCTCTGAATATTTTGTTTCCCTGTAAACTCTTTTTGTAGCCGTTGCGATTTAATTCAGCGATTGTTGCTCTTTAGAATTTATTTACTGAATCATTTACTGACAATTTCTTACCCTTGTCTCGATGGTTTGTATTCAATATTGAGCTGTTATGTTCCTCATTAATGAGCGACTCATCTTTATGCATGTGCCTGGGGCCCTTAGTGACTCCATTTTTATTCAGCCTTATTAGTGGCGTCCGTGCATTTAATACTCTGGATATATATTTCGTTGCTTGCATGTTGTGTGGTAAATATTCAAAGTTTATAGATAAAATGTGATTTGAATAATTTTTTAGTGCCATTGAATTTTGGTCTTCATCATCATCATCATCATCATCATCATCATCATCATCATCATTGTCATCATCATTGTCATCTTCTTCATCATTATCAGCATTGTTATAAACATTATAATCGCAAATTTTATCATCACGATCATCATCATCGTCATTATTATCATCATCATCACCATCATCATCAGCATCATCATCGTCATCATCATCGTCATCAATCATCATCATCATCGTCATCATTGTTTGTTGTCTTTGTCATCATCATCGTTGTTCTTAGTATTGTGATCATCATCGTCGTGGTTGTCTTCATAATGGTCACCGTCACTATTGTTATCACATCAATTATCATCATCGGCATCATTGTTGTCATAGTAGGTGAGCATGTGAATGTTTTGCGCCTTTTGAAATCTGTTCACCCCCCCCGTGGGGATACCGGGGGAGTCTTTTGCATAAATAGGTCCCCCACCTTCTGGGAGTTTAGTTCTGTGCATGTAACTTCCTCTAATCTACCACTCTCTTTCACTCTGCCTTTTCCCTTTGCTTTCTATCATCTACTATTTTTCTGACTTATTGGCCCATTCTCCTGCCTTAATAAAAAAAATCTTCCCAATATTATTTCTCCTTTTGAGCTCCTCCGAAATCGGAATGTGTCGGCTGTGCGCAGTGGGGAGACCAGTGAAAACTGAAAACCGGACACATACGTACCTTACCCATTATGTCCATATGGCCTGGGAACGCAGAAGAAGATAACGAGAGACCCACAAATAATAATATCCGGGTGACCCTCTAAAACAATCTTGAGGCATAATTTGTGCTGATGATTCTGCCCCCCCCCCCCCCTAATTTCGCAGATAGAATTATTATTATTATTATTATTATGAACATTTATATAACGCCTAATCAAATGAATGCCCTAGGCGTTTACAATTTTTACAAAAATCGCTAGCACAAGCATATACCACAGCACACGCACGCGCACACGCGCGCACACGCACGCGACACGCGCGCACACGCGCGCGCGCACGCACAAGTGCATCAACACACAGACACGCACAAGCCACGTGAGGAGGGGATGGATCAGTTGCTACTTGGGGGTAGAGACGAGTTTTCAGATGGCTTTCGAATGTAGACAGAGAAGGAGAGTGTCTGAGAGAGCGAGGCAACTGATTCCAGATGGCAGGAGCTTGATAGGCGAAGGAGCGTTGGCCAAAACGTTTTTTAGTGGGGATACGATAGAGGAGCGAAGAGGAGCGAAGAGCTCGAGATTTGATTGAAACTGAATATATTATAAAAAGGTTTGTGATAGTTTGGATCCTCCTCCCCCCTCCCTTAAACTATTCTCCCCAAATTCTCTTGTTGATTTTTTTTTTTTGGGGGGTGCGTGCGTGTAAATGCGTGTCTGTTTTCCCTGTCTGTCTGTCAGTTTGATTCTTTGTGTATGTTTCTCTCTCTCTCTCTCTCTCTCTCTCTCTCTCTCTCTCTCTCTCTCTCTCATCCTCTCTCTCTCTCTCTCTCTCTCTCTCTCTGTCTGTCTCTCTCTCTCTTTGTCTGTCTCTTTTCTCATTTAAAAAAAAAAAGTTTACATTTGTTGTTAATGTAATTAATGGTGGTGATTATTTTTTCTTCTTCCTTTTTCATTTTTATGAGGGCTGCATGCAAACAAGCCTGTATAGTGCTTATTCTTATCCCTCAATAAAACAAGGTTCGTTCGTTCGTTCGTTCTCTCTTTGTCTCTCTGTCTCTCTCTCTCTCTCTCTCTCTCTCTCTCTCTCTCTCTCTCTCTCTCTCTCTCTCTCTCATATGGATGAAACAAAGAGTCTGTCAAGGCAAAGAAGGGGTTCATGTATTTCATAATACAGTGGAACCTCCCTTATAAGACCTCCCATTATAAGACTCCCTCCCACATAAGACCTACTTCTCTCAGACATTGCCCTTCTTTGTAAGCATAAAAAATTACCTCCCTTATAAGACCCCTCCCTTATAAGACCTCGTTTTGGATAATTTTTAAAGGTCTTATAAGGGAGGTTCCACTATCGTTGTTCTGTGCATCCATTTGTCTACTTGTCTCCCCCCCCCCCCCCCCCCCTCCTCTTTTTAAGAAAAAAAACGTCTTATTTTCAACACTGGCAGAAAGTAATATGAATGACTTTTTTTGTTTGTGGCTCAAGCCACAAACCTATAACTCACTTTGTCGGTCGGTCGGTCCAAAATTGTCGCACATTTTGACAAAATTGTCGCACTTCAAATCGAGGCTACACTTCAAATTGAGGCCGCTCTTTAAAATGATGTATTTTAAAAGCGTACAAAATAATAAACATACGTAATACAGACACTACAACAGACACGACGAGTATGCGGTGCTTCTTTTGATGAGTATAAGTAGGATACATAGTTTTAAATGTTTTCCAAAAGATATAAAAAGTTACGAAAGGGTGCAGAGATAACATTCTGGTTTACAGATTAAAATTATTGAAAAGCCAGGGGAGGTGACTCATGATTGGAGTGGTAAAAATAGACCGCGTGCCACAAACTATTGCGATTTCGCGCTTGTTTTTAATATACATTTGAGATGAGTTTCAGGTAGAGTTTATCAATGTTTTCAGGTCGAACGTTGGTAAGACACATAACATTTATGTGTGTTTTTGTAATACAAGGTCGAACTTTACGTGGTGACAGTCCCGAGATGACCGTAGATGTTGACGGGACTATACATGACTATCTAACTAAGAAGTACAATATTTGTAAGACAAGGTCGAACTTTACGTGGTGACAGTCCTGAGATGACCATAGCTGTTGACGGGACTATACATGACTATCTAACTAATAAGTACAATATTTGTAATACAAGGTCGAACTTTACGTGGTGACAGTCCTAAGATGACCGTAGCTGTTGACGGGACTATACATGACTATCTAACTTAGAAGTACAATATTTGTAAGACAAGGTCGAACTTTACGTGGTGACAGTCCTGAGATGTAGCTGTTGACGGGACTATACATGACTATCTTAGCTAATAAGTACAATATTTGTAATACAAGGTCGAACTTTACGTGGTGACAGTCCTGAGATGACCGTAGATGTTGACGGGACTATACATGACTATCTAACTAAGAACAGCATTTGCATAGGTGCAACTTTTCCTGGTATACAAAGATTTCCTGTTTTTGAATTTTACCAGAAAAGGAATGTCCTGTTTTTAAAACTTGTCAAAGAAGATCTTTTTGTGTCTATTTTATTTTTCAAACACTTTAAAATAAGCATTTGTATAAATTGTGGAAAAAGCAA
>CM065699.1:49279728-49304728 GCA_017654935.2 Phymorhynchus buccinoides | reverse complement strand
TTAAAATAATGATGTAGCATAACTGATGTTTTTGTGGTGTTTTAACTTAGTCCTGGGGTTACTTATGGTCAGTGTTGGACCTTGCGGCTCTTCACGGAGATTTCTTTGTGTAAGCAGTGATTCATTAGCTGTGTTTACAAGGTCTGTGCTTGTGTGTGTGTCATGAAATAAAAGAAAGTTGTTGGCCAAGTCTGTTGTTTGCTGTGTGCTGTTGGCCTGTAAGACTGTTACTTGTGAGCCGATGAAGGTGAAGGACGATATCCCTGAAGACGGAGTCTTCCTGTTAAGATGATGATGATGATGAAAAGTCGGTGATGGTGGGACAGGAGCTCGTGACGTGGCAGACGTCGTCGTAGATGATTCCTGGAACACGTTGCGTACCCTGGACTCGCGGATACGCTGTCGGCTGCGGGAACATTTCGGACGGGATCCGAGTCGTGAAAATGCCTGTCGTGATGCTGCAGTCAGCATCGTCAAAGTTCAGGGCTTAGATGCGAGCATCTGTGAGGCGGTAGCAGACTTAGCATTGTGAGACAGCCAAAAGGTTGCCTTGGGTGCTCCTGTAGTCCGCTTGTCTGGTCATTGCCGTTGGCGTTGGCGTCGAGGTGCTGCTGGTGTGGAGCGATATTCCCCCTCTAAAGGCCGTCCTCAGGACCACCGGGCGACCTGCTCCGTACCGGGGAATCGATGTCGTCGCAGGCGGGCCGGACGGACATGCAGTCAAGTCGAGTCGTCTCTGCAGGCGGATGTATCCCTCCCAGTAGACAAGTGGAGCTGGCACCCCACTTAAACCAGCCTTGGACAACTTGCAACTGGCGTCTACTGGGCATCGGCGGTCTTGTTAGCTCAAAGGCCAACACTGTTGAGATGATCCAAGTCGTTGCACGTCAATCCTTCCCGTCTGCAAGTCCCTCAACTCCCACTGGTGAGGGAGGAGATCCGACGTCGCCCTTCCCATGATCCAAGTTGTTGCACGTCAATCCTTCCCGTCTGCAAGTCCCTCAACTCCCACTGGTGAGGGAGGAGATCCGACGTCGCCCTTCCCATGATCCAAGTTGTTGCACGTCAATCCTTCCCGTCTGCAAGTCCCTCAACTCCCACTGGTGAGGGAGGAGATCCGGCGTCGCCCTTCCCACTATCTGCCACCTAGTAGGACGTCGAATGCAATCTGCCACCTTGCATCGGAATCAGCTGCGCGCACTGAGAGTCAGTATAGTAGTAGACCCTCTCCGTACGGAAACCCAGTTGGGAATGACTTGTGAGCCTAAAACTTTCGTTATTTCTACATCGGAGGGTGTTGCAGAACCGGGGAGGCGCCGGTGCGTGACTTCTTCTTTTTCTTCTTCTGTTTTCCCAGGCCATATGGCCATAATGGATAGGGCACGTATGTGTCCGGTTTTCAGTTTCCGCTAGCGTACAGCTGACACATTCTGATTTCGGGGTAGCTCAAAGGAGAAACATTATATGGCAGATTTCTTTTTTTTAAGTCAGAGATAGTAGATGATAGAGAGCAAAGAGAAAAGGCAAGAGTCAAAAAGAGAGTGAAAGATTTAGTGGAAGTAACAAGCACAGGAATTACAGAAATTGGTGGGAAAGATTTGTGTATGAAGACCACCCCGGTAATCACCACGGGGAGAGACTTTTAGGAGGGGAAGGGTCGCTGTCCAGATCCCCGTTCTATGGAGGCACGAGGCAACACCCACTGCCCCACCCGGTGCGTGGACAAAATGAGGTGATGCGGGACATGTCTGCCGCTCGGTACATTATGTTTATTTATTTATTTATTTTTAGCTTTATTACTGAATTTATCGATCAGAATGTTCGAAGGCTTGTAGTTTTTCTTCTTTCATCCTCCTCGATAATTCCCTCTCTCTAGAATAATACATATATCTCTCTAGCTAGCGTCTCTCTCGTCTCTTCTCTCTCTATATCTCTCTATCTCGGTAGAGAGAGAGAGACTCTCGAGATAAGCTACTATAGGAAATAGCGAGATATCTCTCAGAGAGAGATCTCTCCCTCTCTATCTCTCTCTCTGGCGCGCTAGATATATAGAAGAGGCGATCTCCCCTCTCCTCGCTCTAGCGAGATCTAAATCCCTCTCGCCTCTCTCTCTCTCTCTAAGGAGAGGGTCCTCTCTCTGAGTCGAGTCTCTCTCTCTTCTCTCTCATCTCCTCCTCTCTCTCTAGAGAGATCGAGCCTCTCTCTCTCTGCGTACTATGCATCCCTGTCTGTCTGTCTCTCCTCTCTCTCCTCTCTCTCTCTCTCTCTCTCTCTCTCTATCTCCTCTCTCTCTCTCTCTCTATTTGGTCGCCTCCCTCATCCCTCCTCCCTCCTCCCCCTCCCCTCCTTTCTCTCTTAAACGATGGCCATCCTCTAGGAAGGAATTTCTCTAAAAACCATTATTGAATCACCCGGACAATTTTCCTGTCAATTATGAGTGCTGATGCGTCAGGCTGCCGTTATTGTTATGATGCCTAACTAAGAAATAGTGGAGACAATCGTTGTAAGCATTTCTTGAGAATGGACCAGTAAGGCAGAAAGAAAGATAGTAGATGATAGAAAGCCAAAGAGGAAAAATCAGAGGTCAAAGAGAGTGACAGATTAGAGGAAGTTACAAGCACAGAACGTCCAGAAGGCTTCATGTGTGTCGTGTGTGACACTATTTGTAATGAAAGAACCCCCCCCCCCCCCCCCCCCCCCTCCCCCCCCACTCCTGGTATCTCCAGCGGTGGGCGGAAGGAAAAAAAAAATCTGACCATTTAATGGAACCGATAGATATTCTGGGCTAGAAGTACAGAGTAAATTTAGCACTTTCATGATGTGGTTCGGTTATCTAGTGGGGGCCATGGGGGATACTGGCATTACTCTGTGTCACGTTGGGATCTGTCTCGTGGTTGGTCTGTTTTTTTGGCTCACTCGTGTCAACGAAAAGTGAGTATGTGTTCTATATGCTTCTTTCCTTCTTCGGTGTTCCTCCAGGTGTGTCCTTCTGTGTGTGTTGTCTGTCTGTGGAACTTAACGTCGGCAATTTCATCGGGAAGAACTACAAGGCTTACATTGTTTAAACTTTTGGCATAAAGATAGATGCTGATGCAGGCTTCAAAGAAAGATGATTTGCATTATTTAAAATTAACCAATGATCTTTGGCCTGTGACCCTGTATAACGACTTACCTTTTGTCTTGGCCATAACAATTCAGGTTTCGCGTTAAAGTCCCCACATTGGCATATGGTGACATTAGTTTAAGGTGATGTTGTATTTACGGTGACTTTTTAACCTCTCTTGAGCGGCTGCACGGATTCGCTTAAAAATGTGTAGGGTGATATATAACATCAAGCTGATGAGTCCAGCAAATTTTCGGGTATGGAGTTTTATTTAAAGAAAACGATTTGGAATTTAGATCTGACTCTGGCTTTTAGATCTATCTCCAAAACACAGCGAGTGAGCCTTGGAAGCTTTGCCTCTTGTTTCTTCCTCATTGTCTCGCGAGTGTTCACTACCTCACACACACAGCACACAAAGAATGCAACAAAGGCATGAAAGCCGCGCGCGAACGACACCACTGGCGACGGCCGCAAGCAGACACGTGCGTGCACAACTACACCAACAAAACACATCAGACACCCACACACACACACACAAACCACGCATAGCAAACGCCACTACACTGCAGGCACACTAACGCACAAACGCACGCATCACAACCAGACACATAACAGGCAAAAACAACCGACACATGAATCACGGACAATACACGCGCGACGCGCGCACACGACACACAGCACACACACACAGAAGCCCTTTTCTTCTTTCCTTTTCCCCCAAGCAATGTGGGGTTCGCTATTTTCATTTTCATACTGCTTGCTATCCTAACTTGTTACTATTTCGTACACTACCCCAAAGTGCAGAAGAGAGACACACATGTGGCACGCACCGCGCGCGCAACGCACACACACACCACAACGCACACACCGAATCACACTCACACACACTCTGCACACCACCACACACACACACACAAACACACCGTAAGCTTTGTTTAGCTTATTCTTTAACCCTCATGTTTTGACTGACCTCACACACACCAAACAAACACACGCACGCACGCACGCGCGCACAGCGCACGCACAACTACACACACACACACGACACACGCACCCACACACACACACACACACACGTCACGCGCGTGGGACGGGAAAAAGAGAAGAAAATTGTCAAGCAAGTTGAGACCAAAATACAATTGTTAATCGTGTATTTCTAAACGTCTGTATGTTGATCCCTCAAGAAAAGGACCAAATACTATACTAGCTGAATGTTGTGTTTCTATGTGTAAACATGCAGATTTCGTACGTCGGGTCACGTGCATTCAACATCATTGACAGAACGAAGTGATTGGTCAAAATATTCAAACACTGAAACAACCATCCCAGAATAACTTAAAGATAGATTTTCAGAAAAACGTTAGTCAATCTGGCGATGAGGTTTACCGAGACGTGGTTACCGCACACCTATCTTGATATTGTTAACTGAAACTCGACTTTACTGGTGTGCACTGCCTCCGGCATTGCAGCCAGTGGCCTATTGTTCCCACCTCTTGTATTTACAATGTCCCATATGTATCTATGACCGAGAGGACTGTAAAACATCATTTTCATTATCAAAAAACTTATTATCTACCAATTAGAAATAAGAACATTGGACCTACCCCCAAAAAATAATCTCGAAATGAATAAACGAGAACTGAGTGCGAGTGGGAGGTGTTTATCTACACTTTGCCGATAAATCGATGTAGGGGAAGACGGGGTAAAAAAAAAGGGGGGGCCGGCCCCATTTTGGTCGGGGGTAAGAAGCCCAACCCATTATCTCATGAAATGAAGCCAATTTTCAGTCTCATTATTGCCATCGAGAACGAGCGTTAATGTCTATCATTCCTGCTCATGGGCAATTTGACTGAATTTTATTTATTTCAGAGATAATTGGGGTTGGCTTCTTACCCGCCCATGCGCTTTTTACCCCTCTCCCTAGCTGCTTAAAGCACATACCATAATAATTAATAATATAATATATTACATTTATTAGCGGTTTTTTTACTCTCAATGAGCCGCTAAAGCGCTTTGCAAGCAATTACTATTCATCACCAAGTAACACAAGTCTCACAGGCTGACGGCATGGCTTAGTGAGCATGCGCAATGAGGAAACGGGAAGAATCACACGCGGGAAGGATCTTTTTCGGACCCGGCCCTTTTGCTCACGTGGCTGCGTGAATGAATGAATGAATAAACATCCGTTTAGAACGTCCTCCGGTCTGAAACGACACGTATGGGACAGTGGTAGATAAAATTTGGGGAACGATCCTGAGCTGAATGTAATAAACTCCGTTTAAACGTCCTCCGGTCTGAAACGACACTATGGGACATATGGTAGATATAAAGATTGGTGGGAAGTCCTGGAGGCAATGCCCGGAAGCAGTGCAACTCCTGAAAGTCCCGAATTGTTTAGATCGATACAGATGTATATCTAAATATAAGTCTCCTGTGACTGCTTATTTATAACATTGGTTGAAGAAACTCTGCTTAACGTCCTCAGTCTGGTCAAGAACAGCACACAATCGGAACATTAGTATAGATGAAGAGTTGAACGATCCTGGAGTCTTGCCCGACCAGTGCAAACACCAGGAAAGTCCCGAATACTTAGCGTACGATATTACTACTACTTCGATCACCTGGTGCAAAATATTACTGAGGCAAGAACAATCGAACAGCCGATCAGCATCGACAGATGAGTTCCTTCCCTTATCTGTAAGACTTGACTTGTAACTATCCCAGGGATGGAAATAAGTAACATAAGGCCGTGGTCAAGCCTATTAGAGAACAGTGGGTTCCACCTTTGGTTTGTTAGAAATTCGGGACTTTCCTGGCGTTGCACTGCCTGCTGCATTGCCTCCAGGATAAAACAGGGAGAAAGCGTTTGTAACAAGGATGACGACTGTTAGCAACCACCGCCCCTCGTGTTTTTTTTTTAAACGACCCGCAATCTCAAGTCGCTTCTTTCATTTCATGTAGTATATCCTAGGCTGATCCTAACCCTGTCACTCTCTCTCCCCCAAAAATGACAGAACGTTGCTTTGTCAGTGGAACTTAATTTCCCAAACTTGAAGTGGGTGGGGCTGAGTGGCAGTGTGTGTGTGTGTTTGTGTTGTGTTGGTGGTGGCTTGCGGTGCGTGTGGTGTGTGTGTGTGTGTGTGTGTGTGTGTGAGTGTGTGTGTTGCATGTGTGTGTGTGTGGTGTGTTTGTTGTGTGTGTGTGTGTGTGTGGTGTTGCTGGAGTGATTAAATTACAACGAAGCCGAAGTTGCGTGCTGATGGAATGGCCATGAGTACCGTGAAGTAAGTACTTGGGCGTGGTACGAGCCGAGACCACCTTTTCTGCCCATTGCCCTTACACTAAAGTAGAAGTGTAGTATCCCGTCTGACCATAATAGTGTCGTGGGCACTGTGACACAGAACTGACGTTGCTGGGCTTGCGAGGTCAGGAGACGAAATCTTGTGTGAAGTGAGCAGTGAGTTACTAAGACTTACCGTTATTTTAAGCTAGAGCTATATTTATTTAAGTATTTTATTTTAAAATGACAAAATCTTCAACCACAAAAAGGAATGGTTCCAGCAAAAAAATAGTATTACGTGCTGGCTTTGTAATTCGATTTCTCAGGCAAAATATGTGATTTACACACCTCCTGCTCTATTTTCTTGGTTCTTTTCCTTCCGTGGTTAGTGATGGTAGATGTCGGTTAGGGATAGGGTTAGTGTTAAATGGTCTGTTTCTTTGAAACAAGCATCTGGTTTTTTTGGGTCAAAATCACTATTTTTTTTAGGGAGCAGTAATATCGCTGCCTTTTAAAATTTCAATTTCTCGTGTTCACAAACTGTCAGCAAGGAGTTTTTTTCGACCCGCGCCCCCCCCCCCCCCCCCCCCCCCCCTCACATTTTCACATTAAAAAATGTTCATTAATTAAGATACACAATTTTGCCTTGCTTCGCTGTATGGCTAGTGTGGTGGTCACGGTCAATCAAAGCCCGGGTTTCGACGTGTTTTCGTCATGATAAAATCTATCTTGTTTTGACATACGTGCAGTCGCACCGTTGTGCGATCAGACTTTTATGATGAGAGAAAAAACCGAAAGATGTTGAATGACGTTCATGAGAGTTTGGATTGATGTAAGACAACTTAAAGGTGGACCCTGCACGGATGAGGTTTTCCGCGGCAAGAAACACATCGCGATCACCAGAAGAACAGCCTTTTGCAGGATCGGAACACCACGTTTGCTCTGGTTTCTAGAAATTAACCGTCAAAACGGCCGATCCTCCTTGCGGAGATGCCGGAACAGAGCCATTTGGATTGGGTGTGGGTGAGTCCACTCATTGTGATTGAAGCGTTTTTCTTTTTTTTGTAGTGTCCTAAATTAGACTGCTTATTTCTTTTGTTTGTGAGCGAAACTCCTTAGATAACTGTATAAAAAAAAAATAAAAATCAAATCTTGTATTTGGCAAACATTTGTGCAAACGATTTGGCGGCCATTAGAGGAGAGGAGAGAGAGACAGAGAACATCATCGCCTTCTCCTTTGAGTTAAAGAATTTGACTTCCAGCAACCTCCGCCAAGGAGGAATCGCCGATTTGACGGTTTAATTCGAAGGAAGAAGAAAAGAGAGCAAAGAGAGAGAGAGAGGGGAAGAAAATCAAGAAAAGAGGGAATAGGAAGTCTAGGGCGAAGTAGAAAAAGTCTGAAAAAGAAAAAAGAAATTTGTGTAACATAAGAAAAAAAAGAAGAGAGGTAGGGAGGAACAAAAATAATAAAGAAGAAAAAAAACATCGAGAAAAGGAAGAAAGGTGAGGAAAGGAGTTCTAAGGGAGTTTTTCCTAAGAGCCAATCTAAAGGAAAAAAGAGAAAAGATAAGAAGGAATCTAAGCAGGAGTGAAAAGGAGGAAGAAGAGAAAGAAGAGAGGAAAACGAAGAAAAGGGAAGGAGAGAAATATATGTAAACAAAAAAAGAGTATATAAGGGGAGGGATAAGAAAGGGGGGAGGAGAGATCTACTTGAGGAAAGAATAAAAAGAAAAAACTAAGTAGAAGGTCTAAGGAAGATAAAGAAGAATAGGGAAGAATAAAGATTAAATAATATAGTAGAGAAAGAGTACATTCCGAATGTAAAGAAAATAAAGAAAAAAGGAGTAATAGATTGACTAAGAGAGTATAGGAGTAGCAAAAGAAAAACTAGAGAAGATAGAGAGGAAAGGAAAAGAAGAAGAATTATTAGTCACAGTAGAGATAATAAGTCTACTAAAATAGAAGAAAGTATTAGTGAGTGGAAGCTAAAAGATTAAACTAAAAAGGAGAATAAAAAAATTAAAGATATATGGAAAGGTAATATGTTAGAAAGTAAAAGAAGAAATTGCATGAACAAGAGGAAATCTAAATAGAAAGAGGGAGAGTAAGCTAGTTATTAAAAAGGAGAAGGATAAGAAAGAATTAAGACTAATAACAGGAATATAAATGGGATATGACAAATGAAATGACAAAAAAAAAGAAAGAAAGAAGCTATAGGGTAGAATCTAATGATGGTCTATAAAATATAATTGGAGCTAAGAATGATAAGGACAGGTAGATAATGAAAAATGAGTAAGAGTTAGAAGAAAGGATGAAAGAAAATTAGAATAATGGGAATCAGATATATAATAACAGAAATAAAATAGAATGTTAAATTTATATAATTAAAAAAATTCTAAAGACGTATTAAAAAAAAACTATGTTAAAAATATGAGAATCTAGATATGAAGAAAGAGGGATCTAAGACAGAAGTCTAACTAAGAGTAAAAGGAAAGAGCTCAGAAAATAAAATAAAGAAAGTTAGAAAAGTAGAATCTAGCAATAGATTATGTATAGACACAATTAAAAATAAATAATTAAGGAAATTTAGTAGAGCGAGTATAAAAGGATATTAAATTTATTATAGAAAAGATGTGAATAGATTAAGGGAATTATTGGGAACTAAATGTTGAATCAAACTTCTAATAGTACTACAGGAAAAAGAAGAAAATTAAAAAAGATGATGAAAGACGAAGTAGAAAGATATACTAGAGGATGATATTAAATAAAAGAAGAAAGTAATAGGAAGATAAAAAAGGTATGAAGGAAAGGAAATGAAGTGAAGGAAAGATAGACTAGAAAGGTAATGGAGGGTAAAAATTAGATTGAGAAAAGAGAATAATCTAGAAGGAACAAATATAAATTAAAGTGATAAATTATATAATTGAACATAGTAATAAAGGAAAAGAAGGGAACTGAAAAAGTAAAAGGTGAAAGAAGATAATAAAAAGAAATAGATGTAATAGATTCTACAATCATAAATAAAGAATAAGATAAAAGATTAAAAATAATATATTAATAAAATTTAAAATAAAAAATTAAAAAAAAGAAATTGTTATAATAAATCAATATAAGATACAATAAATATATTATCTATGTATAATGATAGTAAAAAAAAGATAAGAAAAAAGTAAAGGATATTAGTTAAGAAAAAAATAGAATAGATAGAAATGGAACCTATACAGAAAAAAAATATTAATTATGTCTAAATAGGAATCTAATAAAAAATATTAAGATTTTAGTAATAATTATAAACATAAAATACTAAGAAATTGAAAAATAAAGAATGGGAGGAAAATAAAGAATCGAAAAAAATAAGATTAAGGTCTAAAATAGAAAGATATGGAGAGTCTAGAGGAGAGAGAACTGGTTAGAAAAAAACTCATCTAGGGCTATGAATAAATGAAAGAAGAAAAAAAAAAAAAAAGTTAAAAAAGTAAAAATATATAAGTAATCCAAAAGCTAATAGAAAGTGGACCTCAAGAAATTAAGGAGGATATGAAGAAAGAAAAGATAAAAAAAATGAGAGAGAACTAGATTCTAGAAGAAAAGAAAGAGAGGAATATTAATGAAGGAAAATTAATAGAGTAGTAAATAGAGCTTATAAAAGAAAGAGAGGATAAAATTCTAATTAGTAAAGAGTAAAGTTATACATAATAAGAGAACAAAAGATAGAATTAGAAAAGAAGTAATAAATATTTGAATATTATGCATTAAGGTATTAACAAAAGTAAGATATAAAAATAATTTCTAAGTCTAAAGAATTGAAAAAAAAGAAATATAAAATAGATCAAGTAATAAAGAGTTAAAGGTAATCATATTGAAAATAAAGGAATACAAATGAAGACAGAATAAAAAAGAGAAAGAGGGTCTAAGAAAAATCATAGCAAGTGAGTGGTTGCAAATCTCTGTAAGGGTGTTTTCCTGGTGTCTCGACGTGGTTTTTTTTAATACAAAAAACTAATCATCGTCAGGGTCCCCTTCTTAAAAGTTGAAATGAACCGAAAGAGGAACTAAGAGGCTGGTTGTTGTCAGTTCAAGAGAAGACAAGAAGCCTCAGACTGTGAAGAAAGAAAGAAGGCAGGGAAGTATAAGGATCAGAGAAGACTGATTGAAGAGAAACAGCATAGAGAGGAGGAGAGAAGAAGAAGTTCCATCGCGATATATCGTCAGAAGTGGCGCCACTGACGTAATCAGACAGAGACGGTCGAGAAGAAGTGACAGAGGACGGAAGAAGTGGTGATAAATGAGGGAAGAAGAACTATTGCATGCGAATTGTACAACAATTGACTGACGAATTGTGGGACACTGTTTTCGTTGGGCGTACCAGATAAGGTACTAGCCAGCGTACAGGTACGTGCAAGATCAACAGATTAGGGCCTACATTGTATTATGAGAGCGAGAAGAGACAGAGAGAGATAAAGAGAGAGAGTGAGTGTGTTGCATGTGTTGTTGTTGTTGTGTGTGTATGTGTGTGCGTGCGCGCGTGCATTGAGGTTGTGTGTGTGCAGTGTGTTTGCGGTGTGTGTGTGGTGTGCGGTGCTGTGTGCATTCGTTTTGTGGTGGTGTGAAGTTCGTGCGAATGTTTGTTGTGTGTGTGTGTGTTTGTGGTGTGTGTGTGTGTGTTGTGTGTGACGGTGTGTTTTGTGTTTGTGTTTTGTGTATGCGCGCGCGCGCATGCGCTCACACACTTTGTGCGTGCAGGTATTCACATGAGTGTGATATGTTACATATGAGTTCGTGTGCGTGTTTTGTGTAATATAACGCGCTCTAAGCCTCGCGTGATTGTATATTAACGATTTTTTGGTTTTTTATTTATTTTTAAAAGCCCAGATGTTAATAGTGTATTGGATTTTTATCAATTTGGTGGTAGGTTTACAACCCATGTTCGAATTTCAATGTTAGTTTTGAATAACTTTAGTCCTCCTCCCGTGGGATGCGGTAGTCTCGTAAAATAGTTTTCCCCCACCTTCTTGAAATTATTGCTTGAAACTTCCTCTTCTCTGCCACTGCTCTTTGACTCTGCCCTTTTTCCTTTGCTTTCTATCATCTAACTACCTTATTGCCCAATGCTCACTGCCTTTAAAAAAAAAATCTTACAAATAATTTTCTCTTTTGAGCTCCTCCGAAAATCGGATGTGTCCGACTGTCGCGAGCGGGGAGACGTGCAGTGGAATCTAAAAACGGACACATACGTACATTACCTCTTATGGACCATATGGCCTGGGAACGCAGAAAAGAAGAATAAGACCCTTTAGTGTTGTTTTGCTGTTTGTCGTTGTTATTTCAGCCAGTCTTCATGTTACCACTGTGACAAGCCACTATCATCGAAGATCACGTGCACGTGGCCAGCTTGACTGTCTGGTGACCGGCTCAGAGACGCACATGCGCCTTACCAGGTTGAACAGTGTCCCCTCTTCTCAGGGAGTTTCTTTGCCTATCGTTGGTGTGAACGATGCAGAAATCAACCTACGCACGGGGAGACCAGTGAAAACTGAAAATCACACATACGTAACCTTGCCCCATTTGGCCCTATGCACCTGGACGCAGGGAGAAGAAGAAGAATAAGGAGGAGGGAAGAAGAAGACGAGGAAAAGATGAAGAAAGTACTGAAACAGACGAAGAAAGGAATAACAGAATAGAAAGAAGAAGAAGAAGAAGAAGTAGAAAAGAAGAAGTCGAAGAGAAGTTAAGAAGAAGAAGAAGAATAATAAGCAGAAGAAGAGACATAACTTTTAGTGACCCTCTCCACTCAACATCCCAGGTAGAAGAACCCAATCCCCGTGTGTCCTGTCCTTGTCTGTCTGTCTGTTTTCTTACTCTCTGTGCATTTGTTTGTCCGAGTGTCCTGCCTTCCTCTTTCTGCCATTTCCATCCTCGCTTCTTCTCAGTCCCGCTTAATTTGGTGATTGATGGTTTTTATTTTGTGCTATAAAAAGGTTTTAATTAAGCCCTAGTTGGCTCGTTTTTAATTTAGAATCATAGCGCAGCTGGTGTGGCCAATTAACTAGTTCAATTTTAACCCTCTAGTTTGGAGAGAGAAAGCTCCCCGTGGGGATACGGGGGGTCTTTCGTAAAATTAGTTCCCCCACCTTCTGGAATCCCGCTTGTAACTTACTCTACTCTGCCACACTCTCTTTACTCTGCCTTTTCCCATTGCTTTTCTGTCATTTACTAGCTTTCGATTTATTTTGCTCCTGCCTTTAAACAAACAACAAAATCTTCTAAAAATTTTTTCTCCTTTGAGCACCTCCGGAATCGTAAAATGCGTCGGCTGTACGCAGCGGGAGACCAGTGAAAACTGACAACCGGACACGTACCTACCTACCCATTATGGCCATATGACCTGGGAACGCTGAAGAGAGAAGAGAAAGAGAAAGCTTGCGTTGGACCTGTCCCAGATTAGCGACAAGATAAAATAATTCCAAATGCCCTGCATCTGGGGCGATTCTAGAAATGCCCGGCAACTGGTTTTCCAGTTCGTGATTGTAACCCGTGCATTCTAGAAAGGCTGCTTATTCTTGATAGTTCACTTTTGTCCCTTGTTCTCTTGTTCTCAGCGAGTCCTATTTATATGTGACCTAGGCACCACAAAAGGACATTAATGTCAAACTGACCTCTGAAAAAAACTTATACAATTGAAAACTGAGACAATTCTTTTTTTTTTAATGCATACAAAAACTATCATGTATCTGTTTTACGTATCCAAAGTTTATGAGCATTTTTAAAGGTTTAGTAGGTGAGCGTCGCCATTTTTGTGTGTGGAAAACACAAGTCTAAAAGTCTAGCCTGGCTAAGGAAATGCATTGACCCACTCGTTTTACAACACTTTATAATACAATTTAGAGCCCACATGTTAAGAATTGTCCTTAATAAATATGAAAGATAAGATTTGAGAACACGAAAATACCATACTCAAAATTGACCAAATATTTTTTTTAGATTTTTTTACTTTGCAAGCCTGTTGTGAAAACTAGCCAGCGACTTAAAATGTCGCCTTTCGGTTGCTGGGCACCTATACCTCGCAAGTTTGGTTTTTCATATCTTTTTCACGGCGAATTCACCTTAAAAAAGAAGTCAGGTTTTGAGGGTAGCGTTTGTCTTTTTGTACTCAGTAAAAAGACTAAAAGATGCGAAATAGTTGTTTAATTTTGGGTGAGTGGGTTCTTTTTGAAAGGAGTTTTGGTCTTTCTTCTGCGTAAGTTACAGATAATTATTGGGTAATTCCGGGATTTTTTTGATGATAATTATATATAATCATAGTAGATAATAATAATAATATTAGTTGCAACGCCGGAGCGTCCTGCAAGTCCCTCTCGCAGCATCGCCGAGCTACTTCCGAAATCGAATGTGTCGGCTGTACACATACCTAAAAAACGCATCAAAGCAGATCGTAACTGAACAGTTTATATATATATAGCCTTGGGTTGCGGACCCGAATGATTTGAGCGCGCGCGATCATGCAGCACACGGCGCGCCAGAAAAATTCATGGACAACCGTGTTTTTAGACCATTCATCAGAAATGTTGTGAACAAAACTGCATGAAAATACATCAATAACTTCGCGAGATATTTAGCGATTATGTGTTTTCCGGGTTTGAACCAACCCCGTAACTAGCGCGAACCTTGACCTTAATGTAACACTAAATACATCGTGGATATCTTGCATCTAGGCAACAAGTATAACCAAATTTGATGATGATGAGACTGAATAGTTTTGAGAAAAACGACGAATAGCCGGACGCACGGAGGCATCGACGGGACGGACGGACACCGTACGGACGGCCAGACGAAAAATAATAGCCTCCCTGCCTTTCGTCCTCGGGGACTATACTGATATATAGCACTTTGTAAAGTGCATTTCTTGCCTAAACGCAACTCATTCTCTTCACCCACCATTCATACTAACTCGTTCCACACCCAACAGAAGCACGTATTTATAAAACACAAAAGGTGAATCTATGCCTCTTATTTTGAACAACTGTGTGTGGTGTGTGTGTGTGTGTGTGTGTGTGTGTGTGTGTTGTGTGTGTGTTGGTGTGTGTGTGTCCCTTCTGTTTGTTCGCACTGTCACTTCACGAACAGTGTACAGATCGCTTCAAATTTTTTGTGTTGTGGTGTATTATTGTGCACTTGCGGGAGGGTCCCATAGAAAATGTGTCAACCTGGTGCCTTGACCTTGAAAACCGGTCAGAAGTAGGAGTAAGTACTAAAGGGAGTAATGAGGGATGACTGACTGGAACTGGTTTGCACTGGTTTATTTCCTTGCTTCATAAAGCTGAGTGAAAGGAGGGTTAGGCGAGAGAGAGAGAGAGAGAGAGAGAGAAGAGAGATGAGTGAGAGTGTGTTGGGAGAGAGAGAGTGTTGTGAGTGTGTGTGTGTGCGCACGTGCTAAGCGTAGCGAGCAGGACTGCCATTGAACTTATAAATACACGTACACGCACACGCACAAGCACACGCACATACACACTTTTCCTCTTAGAAATCCACAAGACCAGCATACACCAATATTGTGGTGGGGGGTGGAGGGATTTACTGACACACGCAAAAGACCTCCGACTTGATGAAGTAGGTCTTGAGATGAGTTGAAAGGGCACCCTGACGGACGGTTTTTTTAAGAAACACGTCGCGATCACAGAAAACACGCCTTTACCAGAGATTGCCACACTCGCTTTGCTTCTGATTTCCTAGAAATCAAGAACCGTCAATCGCGATTGCCTCATTTGGCGGAGGTGCTGCAAGTCAAAGTTATTTCCACAAAGAGTGTCGGTCCGTGTTTTCTAACGGCTGTCCAAATCGTTTGCAGCATGAAATTTTCGCAATACTTAATTTTTAAATACAGTTTTATCTAAAGGAGTTTTCGCTCACAACAAAGGAAGATAGCTCATTGTTTTTTACGACTAACAAAAAAGAAAACGCTTCAACCACAAGTGAGTGACCTCCACCCACCCCATCCAATAATGGCTACTCTCTCCGGCATCTCCGCCAAGGAGGAATTCGCCGTTTTGGACGGTTTAATTCCTATAAACGCAGAGCAAGTGATGTTCGATCCTTCAAAAAGGCTGTCTTTCTGTGATCTCTCTTGACGTGTTTCTTGCAAAAACTCGTCCATCAGGGTCCCCTACCTTTAAAGGGCAAAGCTGACGGTGAGTTTTTGTAAGAAATACGTCCACATCACCATGAAAACCCCTTACAAGAGATCGCAATCACTCACTTTGCTCTGGTTTCCTAGAATCAAACCGTCAAATCGGCGATTCTCCGTTGGCGTAGTGCTGGAGTCACTTCTTTCACCGCAAATGAGGCGTGTGTCGTCTCTTTTGCAATGCGCCTGCGTTTAAGACCAAAAATCGTTGCAACGAAATGTACAATCAAGCCTTTTTTCTGTTTCTATTTGAACCATTTTGATACAGATTATCTAAAGAGTTTTCGCTCACAACAAAGAAACAGCTCCACTTGTTTTACTGCTCACTACACAAAAGAAACCGCTTCACCACATGAGTTTCCTTCACCCGAAAAACCCATCCCAAATGGCTACTCTCTCCGGCATCCTCCGACAAGGAGGAATCGCCGTTTTGACGGTTTTAAGTCCTAGGAAACCAGAGCAAAGTGGTGTTCCGATCTTGAAAAGGCTGTCTTTCTGGTGACTCCTCGACGTGTTTCCTTGCGAGAAACTCATCCGTCAGGGTCCTACCTTTAAAATGAAGACAGAGTAGCCCGATTTTCGAAGTGTCTTTCCACATGGAGGGAAGTTCCAGATTATGTGGGTGGTTGGTCATCCCACCCCACCCCCCCCCCCCCCCCCGGGTTTTTTGGGCCCCCCCTATTTGAAAGAGCACGTCTGTTTTGGACAATACGGAGTGTAGGCAAAAGCACGTGATGGGCAATGTTGAAAGACTATCCGCCATTATTATAACCTCTGTGCACGAAGGATTTTCTGTCTCGCACAGTCCGGGCTCTCTAAAAAAAAAAAAAAAAAAAAAAAGATCCAATCAGATCACTTGTCAAAATCACGGGTTTCACGTGTTTTTTCCCTCTTATACTGGAATAATCTTTTTTTGACCAGTCTGACTCCTATAAATGGTTCCTAAATTCAACGACGGATCAGTTTAAAGATGCAGCCTCAATTTTCAATTTGGGAATTTGGAGGTGGCACAGCATCCGAAAAAAACTAGGGAACTTAATCGTGCGCGTCACTGGGCTTTAATTGACAATCGACTATCTCGTATGGCCTCCAGATTTTCGATTGGGTCCCCCTACAGAAGGGTGTTTAAACATATCTTTTCGGGGCAAATGTGGGTGATGTCTCGTGTCTCCAAACGGGGAGCTGGACACCCTACTCCCCTCCCGAGTCTCTCTCCCTGTGGATACCGGGCTTTCGTAAAACAGTTTCCCCACGTTCTGGAGGTCTTGACTTACATAACTTCCCTCTAGTTTGCCACTCTCTCTGACTCTGGCCTTTTTCCCTTTTGCTTTCTATCATCTACTATCTTACTGACTTTATTGCCCCGTTCTTCCCTTCTCCCGCCCTTTAAAAAAAAAATTCCATAAGTTTTCTCCTTTGACACCTCCCTGTAGCGAAATGGTGTTCGGCTGTACGCAGCGGGGAGACCATGAAGACTGAAACCCGACATATACGTACCTTACCCATCATGGCTATGGCTTGGGAACGCAGAAGAAGAAGACAAGACATCTGTTTTGTCAATTTGAGTTAGTTCTTTGTACATAATAAGGAAGGAACGTGTACAAAAATTACCCGTCACTACTACTTCAAAATAAAACTTGGGTATGGCTGGCCTGCACTTGCGGCGACGCGGTCTCCGGGGGGAGTAGCAGCCCGAATTTCACAGGATAGTCTCTGTGACTAGAAATACCAAATACCAAATAGCAAGATACTACCTAAAGAAATGCCTCTTTTGATTAACACACCCCACCCACACTGTATAGCTTATATTATAGTGGCCTTTTTCTTTCGTTTGTAAGGTACGTATGTGTCCGGGTTTTTTTACAGATTCTCGGTCTCCCCCCCCCCCACTCATTCAACCATTCCGATTTTCGGTAGGACTCCAAAGAGACAAGTTGTAAGATTTTTTGAAGAAATAAAAAGCAGGAGAATGGCCAGTAGGCTATACGTCCGAAGTGATAGTATACATAATTATATCAAAAAGCACATGGAAAAGACAGCTTCAAGAGAGTGACAGGTTAAGAGGATGCTACAAGCACAAACTTCATAAAGATTAATGTTTTTAACGTCCCTCCGTCGTTTGATCATATGGAAAACGTCCCAGAAGTTGAGGGGAACTATTTATACATTGTGTTCCCCCCCCCTCCCTGTATCCCCACGGGAGAGACTCGGTGGAGGGGGGGGGGGGGGCATTGGGGTCCTGCAACTCCCTGGCCGAATGAGGCCGAGCTCATTGGGAAAACAGACGCCACTGTCCTTGTAGGTGAAACGACCAAGAAGCCCAGTTTTGCCCAGAAAGCCCAGGCGATGAAATGCCGTTTAACGTCCTCCGCCTTGGACCAAGGAGTAGGTACCGTTTGGCCCTAGTGGTTTTTTTCCCCCTTCTTTTTCGCGAAAGGGAATACTTCATCAACTCCAGCAGTGGCCAGTACCGTTTTTTTCCCTGCCAACCAGTCTCATTTCGCCATGTCGCCTTTCGCCCTGTCTCATACGTTCCCGTCCTCGTCTCTCACGTTCACTGTGGATAATCTTCATCTATCCTCCGTAGGAATAAGCTGAACAGTTTATTCTGTCTTCTTCTTCAGATTCGGTGTAGCTGCGCGATCAGACTTTCAAACTGGTCGCCATGACGAAGTCCACTGGTCTTCTTCTCATGTCGGTGCGGCTGCCCTCAGGTCATGCCAGGTTTGGTGTCCCGTAGAGCATCATTGTGTGGGCATGGTTTGACCGTTTTGATTTGCCATCCCAATGTTTAGTTCGCTCGGGAAGTATTTCTGTTCAATCCTCCGTCCGTTCCCGTCCTGCGTGCGTGCGTGCGTGCGTCCGCCGCGTTTTCTTGAAAACCGTTCAGTCCTATTCCATCACTTTAGTGTACAAAAATATAGAGGATATTACTATCGACTGATTGCTTTAGGTTATATCCATGTCAGTCTGCTGATTAAGGAGTTCAAACCCCAAAGCACTTAACCCTAATATCTCGCGAACTTTTGCACGTATTTCAATGCGGTCCCCCCCCCCCCCCCACGTTTTTTGTGTGAAAGGGCTGTAACACTAATAATCACGAATTTGTCTGTGCGCTCATGCACGCATGGCGCGCGGTGCGAGCGAATCCACTGGTTTGGACCCCAAAGCTGTATTATCAAGAACTGTTAGCATGAATCGATTCAAATTTACTGTGGTGGTGCATCACGTACCGCAAAAAGGTCCCATTACAAGAAAATATAACCTGCTGAACCTTGACCTTGAAGCTGACCTTGAAACCACCAATTTCTTCTTGTGTTTTGATGTGTTCTTCTTCTTTTCTCCAATAATGTTCACCTGCTGTTACTGCATTATTGGACATGTACTGTGGAGGCTGAAACAATTCGTTAGCCCGGGGCGGGGTTGGGTGGGTGGGTGTCAATATAAATACAACTTTAGCATTGATGAACCATTGTGTGTGTGAACGTCTTAATCAATTTCAACCATAATTTTTATACAATAAATATTAATATTACCTCGATTGAACTGTGTTTGGGGCAGTGGGAGGAATGCCTCGTGCCTCCATACACCAAACGGAGCCTTGTTCATTCCACCTCCGTCTAACAACTTTCCGTACCCAAAGCCTGATTCCTCTCTGTCTGTTTGACCTCAAATAACATTTTTTCCTTCTGTAGAAATCCTTGGCTTCCACATCTCTCTAAGATATGAGTGTTGACTCACAAGTTCACTACTACTGTCGGTCAGGCATACTGTGAGCTGCGTCGCATTTGGGACATTCGCCATCTCTCCTGTCCTATATCTAACTACTAAGATCTGAGTCTGCGCTTTGTGTTTCTCTTCTCTAAATTAATTATTGTAATTCACTCTTGTCTGGCTGCCCCCACCCTCATTGACAACTCCAAGTCCAGAACTCTGCTGCCAGACTTGTCCTCAGGTCTCTAGTATCCTCATGTTTCACCACATCTGCTATCCCTTCATTGGCTTTTCCATCAACACGTTTACGCAAATGTCCACTCTATGTAATCTTATTTCTCTGGAAATGCCCCTATCTACTCTCTGACATGCTTTCTGTCTATACTCCATCAAGGCAATTGCGGTCATCTTCAATTCCACATTCCTCTGTTGCTCTAGTAAAACGAACAAAAATGTTTGGTGAGCCGCTCCTTTTCCTTGTCGGGCCCATCAGTTTGGAACTCTTATACCACCGAAATTCGCCATATCAGTCCTTGCAATGTTTTCAAATCAGCTCTCAAACGATCCACCTATTCAATGCTACACCCACAACCTTTAAGCCACATTACTTCGGGACTCTATTCTCACCCCCCCCCCATTATTCTCACACAGAGACACCCCTCGTGTACGTGTGGGTGGGGTGTGGGGTGTGTATGTGTATGCCTATTTGCATGTGCGTGAGCGATTATTTTGGTTTTGTTGTTGTATTTCTTGCTTTTTAATTTTTGTGTTGTTAAGGCGCATAGAGCTCCACTTTGGTGGGAAATGCGCTATATAAATGATTCCCTATTATTATTATTTATTATTATTATTATTATTATACGGGGAGCTAGACCACTCCGTCCCCGTCTCTCCACGTGGATACCGGGGGGGGGGGGGGGGGGGGGGGGGGGTCTTTCGTTAAAAATTAGATCCCCACCTTCTGAAAGTTCTGTTCTATGTAGCTTCCCTCTGATCTGCCACTAGCACTCTCTTTGACTCTGGCCTTTTTGCTTTGCTTTCTATCATCTACTGTTCTTTCTGACTTATTGGACCCATTCCTCCTGCTGTTAAAAAAAAAATCTTCCCAAAATAATGTTTGCTTCTCATTTGAGCTCCTCCGAAATCGGAATTGTTTCTGTACGCAGCAGGGATACCAGTGAAAACTGAAACCGCCCACATACGGGTAACCTTATCGCATTATGGCAGTATAGCCTGGGAACGCAGAAGAGAAAAGAGAGAACTGTGTTGGAATCTTAGGCAGGACGAAACGGTACAGGACGAAACAGAATTCCCCAGAACTATGGGATATTATATAGTTTTGTAATAGTGAGTCGGTCCTGGATTATTGCATACCAGGAAGACCTGTTTTTTATTCAAAAGGGTGTAGAGTGGCACGGACGTAGCGCGTTCGCTCGTGTCAAGTAAACCCGAGCCGAGTGCGAAACCTGGTCCAGGGATTTTTCCTCTCCTTTGCACCGTCTGAACGTGGAGTCTTTGGGATGAGGCGATAACCGAGGTCCCGTGTGCCCATGCACTTGCCACGTTATCCCAGTGGCTAACGAAAAGTTGTTATTTGGTCAAAATCCCCCCCCCCCCTTTCCTTCCTCATCAGTCCAAAATTGCTGCAAAAAAGCAACACGGTGGCGGCGCCTCTGGCTGCGAGCGCTCTCCAGGTGGGAGCAACCCGAATTTCACAGAGAACGCCTCTGTGACTATGTACTAATACCTAAAATATTGTATCGAGTATGTGAGAATATAAAGTAAAATGTTACAATTTCCAAGCCCACGCGACAAGTTAGTGGTATGCGCCTTTAGCAACAAGGAGAAAATGTCTACTAACAACAAAAAAAGTTTAACATAAGTTGATCCACATGACCTGTTAACAAATTATCGCATTTCATAATTTGGGCAAACAGTACAGCATGCATTGCCATTTTATGAAATCAGACACTTGCAACGGATCGGTGTACATTGCAAGCAGCAGATATTAAACACGCGCACGCACGCACGCACGCACGCACAACGCCACACACGCACACGCCACACGCACAGCGCACACCACAGCACACACACAGGCCTCACACACACAAACACACACACGTACACACACACACACACAGTACACACACCACACGCACACACATATACACACTCCGCACCACACAGACGAGAAATAGGAGAGAGGTGGAGAGAGATAGAGAGAGAGAGAAGAGAAGAGAGCGAGAGAGTAGAGAGAGAGAGAGAGAGAGAGAGAGAGAGTAGAGGAGGAAGAAGAAGAAGGAGATATAGAGAGGAGCGAGAGAGAGAGAGAGAGAGAGAGAAGAGAGGGAAGAGGAGAGAGAGAGAAGAGAGGAGAGAGAGATAGAGAGTAGAGAGAGAGAGAGGAGCGCAGAGCGAGAAGGGAGGAAGAAGAGAGTAGAGAGAGAGAGGAAGAGAGAAGAAGAGAGAGAGAGAGAGAGAGTGCGAGAAGAGAGAGAGAGAGTATGGACCTGACGGCTTTTGATTTTGAGTGACCAGACGCACGTGCCACATGACATAATCCTCTGTCCCACTTCATGTGAATACAGGCTTGAATCAGCTGTTTAGATGGACTTATGGCTTTAGCCCTTAGCACAAAGTGGCCTTCCATCAGTAATTATAGGCGTTTTAATCAGCTGTTTAGATGGACTTTGGCTTTAGCCCTTCGACACAAAGTGGCCTTCCAATCAGTAATATAGGCGTTAATCAGCTGTTTTAAGATGGACTTATGTTTTAGCCCTCGACACAAAGTGGCCTTCCATCAGTATATATGAAACCCTCTTGTGTCCAGCTCTCCGCAGAGTTTTCTCCACACTGTTTCTCCCACACTAACGGGCTTCTAATCGGATCAAGGAAATATAACAAGGCCAGGAGAGTAATATTCCCATAAGGCCAGCAGAAAGCTCAATAAGAATGCACGAGATAGACAACCCGTAACCCGGATTTTTACGTCCCTTTGTGGAAACACTAAAAGTTTGAAAATGGGCATGACTTATTCTTCAGTGTTTATGATTTTTTAAAATATATATATATCATGAACTGAAAACCACACGCTTAAAAAGAGTTTGACTTTTTGTTTTGATCCAATATTTATGCATAAACACCTAATCCATAAATAAACAAAACATCCTTTACTTTCTGTCGGCTGGTCAGTAAGAGAATGAAAAAGAACCATCAAGTGTTCTGATAATCATAACATATATACGCTAGGCCCACGTGGGTAAAATACGTAAAAATCGGATACCCGCGTAAACGATGTCGGACTTTTTGTGCTGGCCCATAGACTTTCCAGAAGAACGCGTTTGGGACGCGTTCCGCTATGTCCTGGTTGATAAGTTTTGCTATTTGAAGGTTGATTTTGATGAGGCAAATATGTATGGAAATTTCCTTGAAATTTTGTGTCCGTTCCTCTTGCGTCGCCCCGGCTGTGTCGGAAATTGCGATAGCTACCCTCGAAAACACGAAGAATGCAGAACCTTTTTCGTAACTATTTCCGCCCTTCTGTGTCTCCCTTTCCTCGTTCTCTTCGCACGAACGACAACCAAACAAACCGTAGCTGATAAAGTTTGTCACTAATTCACGGCAAATTTGCTCAAATCATACATTCTATTGCTTCCAGTATTTGCATCTTTATTCTTTATTATATGGTAGGGAACTCTCTTTTACATTCACAGACAAGCATATAATTAATGTTCTATCAATGTAAGATTAATAAATTAGGATTTGGCATTTATTTTTTTTCTGACCCATTGCGGACCCATACTGTAATATAAAGCTACAGAGCTAACAAAACGACCTTTTATTTCCTGTTCTCCGCGATGAAGACTAGGCTTCCTGTCGTCGTTAAACAGTTCCTTCATGTCGCCCTGTATCGGAGCCGTCGTATTTTGACTGATATAATGTCTTATAACAAGCTACGCATGACCCTTTATACTTCAGCCCCCTAACTGTCCTGTTCTCCCAGCGACGAAGAAGACGGCTTTCTCCTGTCGTGTTAAACAGTTCCCTTCAATGTCGCCCCTGTATCAGGACCGTGCGTAGTAGACGATTAATGTATTATAAACATA
Organism: Phymorhynchus buccinoides; assembly: GCA_017654935.2. Taxonomy (NCBI): domain Eukaryota; kingdom Metazoa; phylum Mollusca; class Gastropoda; order Neogastropoda; family Raphitomidae; genus Phymorhynchus; species Phymorhynchus buccinoides. Next base: position 49,281,344 of record CM065699.1, on the reverse strand, counting down.
ACGAGACACAAAACGACCATAATTTTTAACTTCCTGTTTCTCGCATCGACGAAGACGAACTCTGTTCCTGTCGTCGTTAAACAGTTCCTTCAATGTCGCCCTGTAATACCGGGAGCCCGTGCGTAGTAGACAATAATGTGCAATAAACAGCCGCAACATGGACCCTTACTTTCTGGTTCTCTTCTCCCCAGCGAACGAAAAGACGGCTTCCTGCCGCGTTAAAAAACAGTTTCCTTCAATGTCGCGCCCTGTATCCGGGAGCCAGTGCAGTGTAACGAAGATTCAACCGCGAAACTGCGAAGAGCACGCTCCGCGAAGCTGATGAGCGTCGCAAGGTTTGGCGTAAAGGTCCGAAAAAACCGCGCTCAGCTGGGGCTCAAACATGTCAAGGACCCCAGAAACGGGTGATGGGGGAGAGGAGAGGGCGAAGATCTCCACTGTAAAGAAGGCGCTGAGTTCTCTTTGTGAGGCGATCTCCTTGGAGGACATCCCCCCGAGAGGATTGTTCGGTCCTCAGCGGAATGGTCTGGTCGGAGTTTTTGTGCGGTGATGATCGTGGTGATAGGACCACGACTGGCACCCCACCACTATCCCAAAACCGTTACAGGACTCCGTCCAGAAGTTTTAAGGGGAATCTGGGTCGCGAAAAAGAAAGGATAAATTAAAATAATTAATTAAGGGGAGCATAAAAATTATTCTGTTTGCGAGTAATGATTGGGGTGGGAGAAAGAGGAGGGTATGGTATAATAGGCAGAGGAGAAGGGTGGGTGGGGGGGAGATGAGAGGAGAAGGGTAATAAATCAAATGAATGAACAATAAGTGGGAAATGGACCAACGAAGTAAACAGAGAAAAAATGGAGGGAGGGAGAGAGATGAAGAGTGTGGGGTGTTGGGGGGGGGGGGGAGGCGGGGGGGGGGGGGGGGGTGGGGGGGGGGGGGGGGGGGGGGGGGGGGGGGGGGGGTGGGGGGGGGGGGGGGGGGGGGGGGGGGGGGGGGGGGGGGGGGGGGGGGGGCGGGGGGGGGGAGGGGGGGGGGGGGGGGGGGGGGGGGGGCGGGGGGGGGGGGGGTGGGGGGGGGGGTGGGGGGGGGGGGGGGGGGGGGGGGGGGGGGGGGGGAGGGTGGGGGGGGGGGGGGGGGGGGGGGGGGGAGGGGGGGGGGGGGGGGGGGGAGGGGGGGGGGGGGGGGGGGGGGGGGGGGGGGGGGGGGGGGGGGGGGGGGGGGGGGGGGGGGGGGGGGGGGGGGGGGGGGGGGGGGGGGGGGGGGGGGGAGGGGGGGGAGGGGGGGGGGGGGGGGGGGGTGGGAGAGGGGGGAGGAGGGGGGGGGGGGGGGGGGGGGGGGGGGGGGGGGGGAGGGGGGGGTGGGGGGGGGGGGGAGGGGGGGGGGGGGGGGAGGGGGGGGGGGGGGGGAGGGGGGGGGGGGGGGGGGGGGGGGGGGGGGGGGGGGAGAGGGGGGGGGGGGGGGGGGGGCGGGGGGGGGGGGGGGGGAGGGGGGGGGGGGGGGGGGGGGGGGGGGGGGGGGGGGGAGGGGGGGAAGGGAGGGGGGGAGGGAGGAGAGGGGGGGGGGGGGGGGGGGGGGGGGGGGGGGGGGGGGGGGGGGGGGGGGGGGGGGGGGGGGGG
>CM065699.1:49249964-49279228 GCA_017654935.2 Phymorhynchus buccinoides | reverse complement strand
ACATACACAATACTAGTCATACAAATCATTTAAAAATACATCGAAATCTACACCAATTTTTTTAAAATCAAAGACAATCTAAAAAAAATAAAAAATAAAAAAATCCTGGCAGAATGTATCGAATTGTTCCTTCATACTTATTTAATAGACTCCAATGCCCACTTCAACAACAAGAAGAACACAACAAGAACACTAAAACTGGCCATTATTTTGCTCAACCCACAGCAAGTTATTTCTTCCCTCCTTCCGACCAGTGACCGATTCACTGTATTAGAAGTCACATCAATTCTTTGGCAATTGCATATCGAATAGGGACACATTTCTCTTGATTAACTATCATCTCAATCTGTCGTACTAACCCTATTTTAAAGCACCTGTCACCCAAAGAATCGTCAAATACATAAAAAAATTTATCTGCATTAATGATGGGTGCATTCACATATACATTGCGGGCAACACACACAAAAATTCTAAACCAAAAATAAAACCACGAATTGGGCGAATCTTATGAATTTTAATATACATATTTCTGATTCTCAATCGATGCTTTTACAACAAACTACTCCATCATTCATCATGGCACATTGCTCGTTAACAAAAGTGTACAGAAATACCTGTGATGAATATTCTCTAGACAAAATAGTTTAATACCTATAAGGCGGCTTAACCCTTTCACCACCCCAAATGTCGCATTTTAGCACCACAATGGTTTTAACACCCACGTCACCAAAAGACATCCAACCAGGGCCTCTTATCCAAAGACCCTATTCTCTTAATTTTGGTAGGTAAGGAAAGGCCTTACCTAATGTTATGCACGGTCACTCACAGATGATATCCCCATCTATTGCAGATGATTTTTTTTCTCTACCCGGTTAAGTTTAATGGAAAGTTTTGGCTGAAAAATGGCTGGCGGACGAAAGGGTTAAATTAACTCCAAAAGAAGATTCTGAATGACTCTTCTCCAAATCCCCATTTCTTTCAAAAAGATTTCTTACGCTAGAAATGTAAAGTAAAAAATGAAATTCCATATAAATATTATGGTTTAACACCCCCCCCCCCCCACACACACACACACACCCGGGGATACTGGTGGGTCTTTTGCATAAATAGTTTCTGTGCTTGTAAACTTCCTCTAATCTGTCACTATCTTTGACTCTGCCTTTTCCCTTTGCTCGCTGTCATCTACTATCTTTCTGCCTTTCCGGTCATTCTCCTGCCTTTTTTCAAGAATCACTTTCAAACAAATTTCCTCTAGCCGAAGGTGGACATGCTGGGCCTAGCTATTTCTTACTTAGGTGCATAATGGAAGCATGACACATCTGTGCTCATAACTGACAGGAAACTGAGCGATAGACCCTGAGCGATTTCGAAGAAGAAAGAAGAAGAAGAAATGGTTACTACCCACAGCAATGTCTGTATCAATTTCTTTCTTCTTCTTCCAGTAATGTCACCTGTCGTTTATCGGCAATTATTGACATATACAGGGGTTCAAAGACGAAGATGCGCAGCACGGGATGAGATAGAATTTGAGAAATATAATAGATAAGCGTTTGGTTTTCCCCGACAAATTGTAGAAAACAGCAAAGTAAAAGTAGAACGACAAGTTGACAAAAAATCTTTTGGTAGGCAATCACAATTAAATCTGCATAACCAGAAAGGTGAATTTAAATCTCCACAACAGTACACAATCATTATCAATGATTATTTAATTGGACTAATTTTGCATGCTTGCAGTTGCATATTATAAGTAAATATCATGTTCTGATTTGAATATGAATTTTTGGTAAAGGTCAAGATGTGCTCCTAACCCCCCCCCCCCCCCCCCACCCCCCCCCCCCCCCCCCCCCCCCCCCCCCCCCCCCCCCCCCCCCCCCCCCCCCCCCCCCCCCCCCCCCCCCCCCCCCCCCCCCCAACCCCCCCCCACCCCCCCCCCCCCCCCCCCCCCCCCCCCCCCCCCGCCCCCCCCCCCCTACCCCCCCCCCCCCCCCCACCCCTCCCCCCCCCCCCCCCCCCCCACCCCCCCCCCCCCCCCCCCCCCCCCCCCCCCCCCCCCCCCCCCCCCCCCCCCCCCCCCCCCCCCCCCTCCCTTAATTTCTCGTTTAATTCAATTTTTTCCGTTTTTGCCTTTCTTACCACACATAAAGCTGTATTTTATGAACATTTTCAGCTAATTATCTTTGTTGAATAATTAATCGCAGTCATGATAAAGGCCATTATCTATAGGCCCGGACCCCCCCCTATGTACTGCAGTACACCGCGGCATTTGTCACAGTCGTGGTTCATTGCATTTTTCCGTCTTATACGGAGGGGGGAGGGGGGGGTAGGGTTAGGGTTAGGGTTATTATTCCAAAAAGAAAATTAGCTGAAAAGGTTCATAAAATACAGCTTCATGTTTGGTAAGAAATGCAAAAACGGAAAAATGGAATTAACCGAGAAATGCAGGGGGGGGTTGGCACATCTTTACCTTTACCGATTTAAAAAAAAAGACAATTCAGTCAAAAATAAAAGGCAAAATCTCAAGTTAGCATTTTTTTTTTAGAAGTTCTATGCAGCTATGCTAATTTCTATAGGATAATTTTTAAACAATCTGGATCTTACAGGATAATGTCAAAAACACACTGTTACAAATAATGTCAGAACCTTGTGCAAGTCACCGGTGAATAATATGTGATGGTGCATGGGAAAAAAACTACATCAGTCGCTCAGAATGTTTTTGAGCAAAAGTCAAAAAATAGTCAACAACCCCCAAAAATATCAAATTTTCTATTTAGGGGTATTATCGTCGGTGAAATTCAAAAACCTCGTAACTCAATTTTTAGAGGTTTTGAGTTAGAGCAGTCTGAATTTCACATAAGTCTAAGTCTCTGTGACTAGAATATACCAAAAACCACCAAAAAAACCCACTTCTCAAACCACAATAATCCACTGGCAAATGCACTGATGCGTACCAACATCGAAAAAACGAGCGACTTTATTCCAACACATCAAAACATATCTAACTTTAACCCCTTCACTGCCTGCCCCCATGTCTACTACAGGCTGTGTGATGTCATATCATTGATGATGTCACAATAACTTGATGATGTCATAGTCCTGGGAATGCTGGTTTTTTGATTCAGACAAGTCAGGAAAGGCGTGTGTCTCTGGCCCGTTTTTCTCAGATTGAGTGCAACAGGACTCGCTTAACCCTTTCACCGCCAAAGTCGCATTTTTTAGCACCACAGTGATTTAACACCTATGTCACTAAAAGGCATTCAAATTGGGGTCTAATTATCCAAAGACCCTATTTGTCTTAGTTTTGGGAAGTAAGGATAGACCTTATTTTATGTCGTGTCACAGAAGAATCCCCAATACTGCAGATGGATTTCGTTCTCTACCCAGGTACATTTAATGGACATTTTTGGTTGAAATATCGTTGGCGGTGAAAGGGTTAAACTTTCCAACAAAATCGACAATTTCTCAAGAAATTGAAAGGAGGGGTTAATTGTTAGCTCATTCAAGTTGTTCCAGCCATATATGTCCAGAATTAATAGATAGCTGTCAATTTGATGCATTTGCTTCAAGGGAAGTAAATCTGTGTGCACACACCATACCTTGGTCACTTTTAAACTCGCTTCGCTCCCTTAGACCACAAATTTTGCCTCTGACTTTGCTTTTGTAGTGGTTTGCTGTGGGGAAACCAATTGGTGTGGAGAGTTTTTCTATATTAAAGTCTATGTATAAACAAAGTCTGATCAGCACTTCTCTATGTATGCCTTATAATCAGGTTGGGATCTTTTGTATAAATAGTTCCCCCACCTTCTGGAAGCTCTGTGCTTGTAGCTTCCTCTAATCTGTCACTCACTTTGACTCTGTCTTTTCCCTTTGCTTACTGTCATCTACAAATCTTTCTGCCTTTCCGGTTCCATTCTCCTGCCTTTTTCACACGAAAAACTTTCAAAAAGATTTCCTCCAGCCGAAGTCGGACTTGCTGGGCCTAACTATTTCTTAGTTGGGCGCATTAATGGCAGCATGACGCATCTGCGCTCATAATTGACAGGAAAAACTGTCTGAGCGATCGAAGAAGAAGACGAGGGGGACTAATTTCGTGGTGAACGCGAGTGGTCCCGTTTGACAGTCAGTCAAACACAAACAGGAAGTTAGACTCGCCCAGTGAACTCGCCTCGTGCTGCGTTTGTTTGTTACGGCTTGACCGATTCGTTCAAGGTAGACTAGTCTAATTTTCACGTCATGCTCTCCCCATGTTTGTTTTTTCTTTCGAAAATCGTCTATTCTCAAACATGCCCTACATTTCCAACAATTTCAACACTTGGCTTTGACCAAAATTCTCACACAAAATATCCTAAAAATTTTGAATGATTCTGACACAAGAACCCTCACACAACTTCCTAAAATTTCTAACGATTCTCAGATACTTCACAGAATCCTTGCGAATGTCCAGCAGCTCTCACACACACTCGTCGCTCAGGACCTCCGCTTAAGCATCTGGTAAAAACACGAACACAAAGAGGCTCACAGAGCATAAGACTAACCAATAAACAAAGCTTTCCCGCGCTGTGTTAGGCGAATAGGTGCCGTAGGTGGTCTTGATAATAGTTGTGTGCCCAGGGCTCCCAATCGTCCCGCAAAACAAGGGATCCCAGGGACTCCTTCACTTACAGGATAGAGGGTCCTAGAGGCAGGATAGAGGGTCCCAGTGGCATTGCGAATGCTAAAAAGAATTTTTCTAGTGCATCGCCTGGGACCCCCTGCACTTTCTTTTAGAGGGTCCTTTAGAATTTTAGTACTTCATAGACCCCCCAAATGGGGGTCCTTGGGAGCCCTGGTGCCTTTTCACACGGATGGAGAATTCTTTAACCTTTGATTACTAATAAAACCTGGCGGAAAATAAAAGACAAAGAAATCATAGGCACACGCACACGCACACGCACACACACACACTCTCTCTCTCTCTCTCTCCTCTCTCTCTCTCTCTCTCCCTCTCTCTCTCTCCATCATGTCTCTTTCAATGATGCACTAAAGGTGGAAAAGGGATAAGGCAAACCGTTCTGAAGAAAACAAAATCCAATAGGACAAAATGTCCTGACAGTTGCAGATATCAACAAGACAAAAATCAACATTCCAAGCCACAGAACACAGTACAGACAATCCACATTCTTTCCCCGCACCATCCCTCAGTGGAACTGCCTCCCAGAAGCAGTTGCCTCCTCTCAGTCATTGGAGGCATTCAAAAGAGGCCTCCACAAACATCTCAACTGTAACTAAAACCAGGGAACTAGGGTGCCATAGATCAAAGTAGTGGTAAATGAATGGCAGGAGCTGTGCCGGTCGGGGTTCGCCCCGGGGAGCGCTTCGGTAGCCGGATTGGTCTTGCCCAGATACTACGAAATAAAGGCTATGGTCCACTTTTAAAACAGATCCACACTAGGTTTTTATTCTATGTTTGCTTTCCTTTTCCATTAGGCTACTTCTATCTTCTCAGCTTTCTAATTTCTTGTCTTCTTACTGCCCCCCAAAGTGCAGCAGAATCTTCAGCCTGATGAAGTTGGCGGCCTGAGGCGAAGAACAAGAAGAAGAAGAAGTCCGTCAGTGGTAAATTCCTGTGGGGAGTATTTTTGTCCTGTGGCGATTTAACCGAGGATCAGAAAGTGGTAGGACAAACTGTCCCGAGACAAGAGAAATCAATAGGGGCAATGATGAATATCAATCAGACGAAGCGTGTCAGTGTCACAACATTTTAATCAGACATTTGTCCTGACAAGGGAGAAAACACAATATGACATTTTCAATTTTCAATTAGGTACAATGTCCTATGACCGGGGGCCTTGGGACATCACTGGTGACTCCTGACAAGATCAACGGGACATTTGTCCCAACAAAGGCAAAACACAGAATGTCAGTTTTAACACGACTGTGTTTCTTCCTTTCTCCCCTTCCTTCTTTCCCTCCATCCTTCTTTTCTTCCTTCCAACCCTTCTTCTTTCTTCCTCGACGCCCTCCTTCCTTCCTCTATTCGCTCATTCTTCCTTCCTTGATTTTTTTCTTCTTTTTCTTCCTTCCTGCCCTAATTCCTTTTTTTTTTTTTGGCTCTCAGATTTTTAACTTCTTTGTGAAACGATTGGAATGGAGAATAAGCGCTGTATAAATTGTCAATATTATTATTATTATTATTATTATTCGCTCTTTTTCTTCCGCTTTGCTCTGTGCGTTTCATCGTTCATGGTAGTTCCCCCTGCCAATGTAGCACTCTGTCTGTGTTGGGGCTTTTTGTGGGGGGTTTTTTTCAAGAAGAACTTTATCATGATTGTGTTAAGCACAAAGATGAAAATCACCGCTTTTTTGTGTTTTGGTTTTTTTAAGTGGGACCAAAGGAGAATCGTGTAGCTGGGGGGAGGAGGCTGCAAGGGGGAAGGAGAATTCGGGAGGAGGAGGGGCGTGAGAGGAGAAGGATGCTACCCTTGCTCCAAAGAAGAAGAAGAAGGAGGAGAGTTGGGGTGGTAGGGGGGGAGGCAGAGAAGGCAGGCTGGGAGGTGGTGGGGACGGAAGGGGAAGTTCCGCCGTTGGAAGATCTGCGCGTTGTTGTTGTTGTTGTTGCCGTTGCTTCCGGAGGCGACCATGTTGTAGTAGGGGTAGCTGGGAATGCGCCGGAACTGGTGGTGGCGCCTCTGCTGCAGGGGGGTGTTGCTGCTGCCGTCGGCGTTTTGCGCGGGGGAGGTCTCCGCCTCTTCTTCCTCAGTGTCCACGTTCTCCCCGCTTTGCAAGGCCATGTGACCGAACACGCACTCCTCGTAAGAGGGCGGGGCTGCGGGAAATTATGAATATTCATGTGAAATGCAGCGATAAATCGTGCAGATTGCGAGCGCACGTTTATGAGCAGGAGGACAGATGGGGGCCATGTGACCCCAAAAACACATATTCATTGTAGGAGGGAGGGGGCCTACGCGGATACAATATAAATAATGCAACGGAATAATAGGAAAAACGCTGGTGCACAACACACACACACACACACATACTCACACACCTACCTATCGTACACAACGACAAGCAACAAAACTACTACCACTTATGTTGTTATATACACAAAACACACACGCATTACAAAATCAATTTCGCTAATTGACCGAATCGAAGACAGTAACCCTTTCATTGCCACTGTTGCCTCTTGGCACCACAATTATTTGACACCTATGTCACTTAAAGGCATCAGATTGGGGCCTGTTATCCAAAGACCCTGTTCTCTTCATTGTGGGAGGTAAGGATAGTCCTTACTTTAAATATGTCACAGAGTATATGTAGTCATGCCTGATAGTCATGCCTCGCTAGCGGTGGTCAACGGAACAGCCTGAAGGAATGAATGGAAAGGATTAAACCTAGAAAGTATGGAGCTGTTCTTAACATTTGCCCGGAAGGAATACTCATATTGACAGACATAATTTTTGTCTCATAATACCCAGTGTACTACAACTGTCGTGTAGGTGTTTGTGTTGTTTGTATGTTTTCCAGTGACGTTGCAGTCTGTTTCAGGTGGGTTTTTGTTGTTTTGTTTGTTTTTTGGAAATTTTCGCTGAAAATGCTGGCGGTGAAAGGGTTAAGAATGACAATGGAAAGTAACTTAGAACAGAAGAAGGCAAAGGGGTGGACTTACTTCAATCATGCTGGCTTCGCATGGGGGTCCCTATGCTGAGCACAGGATCATACTCCCTCATAGGGACGGTTCCGTGGTGCACCCCCGAGTGACAGGTCAGTGGTGCGCCAGCCCACCGTAATCCGTAACTGTAACATCAAAGTCCAAAGTCCAAAGTCAAAAAATACTTTACTATCCCGTTTGGAAAGATTACAGTGTGGTCTCGTACAAGCACCATACAAGCAAAGACAACACACTTTTTCAATGCATCAAAAAAATGAAACAAAACTATGTAAAGAATGGACAAGAACTTATGCCTCGGCAAGAAGTTGACTACTAGATAGATGCAAGCAACTACCCCAACATCGTTGAAGAACAGGGGGCCATTCACCAACACAAATGATCGCAAATCGCAAAACAGTCTAAGAACACCCTTCGTTTGCCGATAGTTTTCGCTGAACTTTTTTTTTTTGTTTGTTCTTGCCAACAACCGAGCAAGCGGCGAACTATCCGGAACTAGTAGGGGGCGTGAATACGTTTTTTGTTGTTGATTGGTCCATTAAGTTTGTTTAAAATAATTTTAAAAAATGACCATCATACAAGACTTGTAATATTCTTCTTCCGCAAACGCTTTCTAAAGTGGTTTCTTAGAACCGTTTTGCGATCGTTATTCCCCACCCCCGGTTTACCGTTATCCTAGATAAACTCGACCCTGCCCTCTTTCCCTCCACCATTTTCTTCAGTGATATATTCTTTGGTCAATATTTCATATGTCATAAAAAAATGCAAATAATAATAAATAATAGTGAACATCATTGTATTTTAACGGACTACGGGACCCCCTGATATAATGCCGCACTCACGCCCCCAAATTTTAACACAAAATGCAGAATTCATTCACATTATAAGGCGCAGGGTTTCAGTCCTAAGGAAAAAGTATTGTCTTAGTCCGTAAAATACAGTATATAGCACAGTCACGCATCCTCCATCCAATGCCGAGCACTATGCCACTAACAAATAATTGAACAACAAGAGGTTCACGAACACCATATGATCGCTCACACAACGCAAATCTGTGACCCAGCACCACGAAAAGGACAGTTAAAATATTCAGACAATTCTCTTTCAAATGATCAAGACCTTGTTCTTTGTAACTGTTGTCCTTTGGGAGTTATTACGCACTTAAACTTTTGGAGGGTGAGTGTCGGCCATTTTGAGAAATCACATCTGAAGTTTAGCCTAGCTGAAGAAAATGCCATCAACCCACTCATTTAAAAGCACTTCTTGGGTATTTAGAGGCCATAATAAAGATTGTGCTTTTATACAATATGAAAGAGGGGAGAGCACCGAAAATACCCCTAACTCAAATGATTTTTTTTAAACGATTTTTTTTACTTTGCATGCCCTGTTATGAGAAAACTTGGCCCAGTGACAATCGCAACGATTTTGAATTATTAAAAAACTCACAAATCACTCCCAGCCATACACACAAACAAAACAGACATAAACCAAAGGAGAATGAAAGAAGATTACAGGTTTTTACTTCAGGCTTAGACATGTGAATGGTAGATTCGACTTTATTAATATATGACTTACATATAAAACTCTCTACACCGATTGGTTTCCCCACAACAAACCACTACAGGAAGCAAGTCGAGCAAAATGGTGCTCTAAGGGAGCGAAGCGGTTTAAAAGTGCCCAAGGTATGGTGTGCACACAGACTTACTACTTCCCTTGAAGCAATGCATCAAATTTGCATCTGTCTATTAATTCCGGACATATATGGCAGGACGACTTGAATGAGTTGGGTAAGCAGTTGCTTCTTTGGATATTGCTCCTCGACCTTTGCTCCCCAACATTCCCCCTTGACACTTGCTTCCTAGGTGGAATTCCTCCCGAGCATTTTGCTCCTTTGATAATTGCTCCTCTCGGACGTTGCCCTTGGATTTTCCCTCTCAACCAATTGCTCGCTTCTGTGTGATAATTGCTCCTTTCCCAACCCCACCCCACCCCACCCCTCCCCCCCCCTCACCCCACATACATGCCATCACACTTCCATTTAACAGTAGTAGAGAAAGCTTAAAGACTGTAGCAGAGTGAAAAATGCTTACATTTATTTCTATTTATTACATCGCTCAAAATAATCGTTCACATAAATGTTCTAAACGAGTAAAGCTGTCCACTCCAAATAACCACACACACCCCTCCCCCACCCCCCTCAAGATGCCTTTTATTTAAGACAACCTTTCATACAATGGACTATAAAATAAAGAAAAATAGGAACAACTGTCTGAGGAGCAAAAAAACCAAGAACTAATGTACTAGGAGCGAATTGTTCAAGGAGCAATTAGTCCAGGATCAAGTATCCCAAGGAGCAATTATCAAGGAAGTAATTGTTGCTAGGCAAATTGCTCTCGACAATTGCCTCGCAACAATTACTCCTTGAATAATTGCGTCCTTGGATACTTGCCCTGGACTAATGCTCCTTGAACAATTGCTTCCTACGTACATTAGCTTTCTTGGTTTTTTTTTTGCGCCTTCAGACAGTTGTTCCTTTTTTTCTTTATTTTCCTCGTCCATTGTTTATAAAGGTGTCCTAAAATAAAAAGGCATCTTGATGGGTGGGGGAGGTGTGTTTGTGTGTTATTGTGAGTGGGACAGTCTTTACTCCGTTAGCCACATTTGTGAACGATAATTTTGAGCGATGTAATAAATAGAATAATGTAAGCATTTTTCACTCTGCTACAGTCTTTAACTGGGCACACTACGACTGTTAAATGGAATGTGATTGCCTTATTGGGGTGAGGGGTAGGGGTGGGGTTGGGTGGGTTGGGAAAGAGCAATTACTCACACAGACGAGGAGCAATTGTTTGAGGGGCAAAGATCCAAGGATCAACTGTCCGAGGAGCAAATTATCAAGAGCAAATGCTTCGGGAGGAATGCCACCTAGGAGCAATTGTCAAGGGGGAAATTGTTGGGGAGGCAAAGGTCGAGGAGCATATCAAAAGAGCAAATTTTTACCCAACTCATTCAGTCGTTCCGGCCATATATGTCCGGAAATTAATAGACCACTGTCAATTTGATGCATTTGCTTCAAGGGAAGTAAATCTGTGTGCACACCATACATTGGGCACTTTTTAACTCGCTTCGCTCCCTTATATGCACCTTTTTTTGCCTCTGACTTGGCTTCTGTAGTGGTTTGTTGTGGGGAAACCAAGCGGTGTAGGGAGTTTTTCTATGTAAAGTCTATACTAATAAAGTCTGATCTACCCTTCCCTATGTCTAGCCTGAAGTAAAACCTGTAATCTTCTTTCATTTCTTCCTTTTGTTTATGTCTGTTTTTGTTTGTGTGTATGGCCTGGAGTGATTGTGAGTTTTTTTTAATATTCAAAACGTTGGCGATGTCACTGGGCCAGTTTTCTCATAACAGGCCATGCAAAAGTAAAAAAATCGTTTAAAAAAACTCAATTTTGAGTTATGGGATTTTCGTGCTCTCCCTTCTTTCATATTTTATAAAGCACAATCTTTATTATGCCTCTAAAACTCTCAAAGTGCTTTAAAAGGAGTTGGTTTTGATGCATTTTTCTCAGCTATGCTAAACTTCAACTGGTATTTCTCAAATGGCCGACACTCACCTACCGAAATTTAATGCTATAACTCCCCAAATGGAAAATCAGTTACAAGAACTGTTCTTGCATCATTTTGAACGAGCTTGTCTGAATTTTTCTGTCCTTTTCGTGGTGCTGGGTCACTATTTGCGCTTGTGTGAGCGATCCTATGTGTTCGTGAACCTTCTTGTTTGTAATTATTTGGTTAAGTGCATAGTGCTCGGCATTGATGGAGGAGCGTGCTGTGCTATATACTGTATTTTACGGACTAAGGCAATACTTTCTTTCCTAGACTGAAACACCTGCGCCTTATAATTTGACTGATATTCTGCATTTTGTGTAAAATTTTGGGGGTGCGCCTTATAATCAGGGCGCCTCTAGTCCTTAAATACAATGAATGTTTTCACTATTAATATTATTATTTGCATTTTTTTATGACACATATTGAAATATTGCCAAAGATATATCACTGAAGAAATGGTGGGAAAGAGGGCCCAGGGTCTAGTTTCTTCAGATAACGGTCACCGTGGAATAACGCTTACGCCAACGGGTTCTAAGAACACTTTAGAAAGCGTTTCGAAGAATATAACAAGCTCTGTCTTAATTGTCAATTTTTTGAAAATTATTTAAACAACTTTAATGGACCAAGTCAACACAACGAATGTTCTATTCACGCCGCTAACTAGTTCCGGATAGTTCCCCGCTTGCTCGGTGTTTGGCAAGAATCAAAACGTCCCGCAACTATCGTCAAACGAAGGGTGTTTCTTAGCCTGTTTTGCCGTTTGCGCTCATTTGTGTTGTGAAATGGCCCCCTGTTGCTTAACGGTTGGGTAGTTGCTTGCATCTACTCTAGTTCTGTCCAACTTCTGCGATGCATAATTCTTGTCCATTCTTTACCTAGTTTTTTTGTTTCATTTTTTGATCATGAAAAAGTGTGTTTCTTTGCTTGTATGTGCTTGTACGAGACACAACTGTAATCTTCTCAAACGGATAGTAAGTAATTTTTGACTTTACTTTGACTTGGGGATGTTCCAGTTACGGATACCGGTGGGCTGGCGCAACCACTTACCTGTCCCTCGGGGGTGACCATCGTCCCGTCCCTCTGAGGGAGTTTGATCCTGCTCAGCATAGGCCCCCCAGTGCGAGCCGCATGATTGACCGTAAGTCCACCCCTTTGCACTTCTTCTGTATTCTAAGTTACTTCCATTGTCTCTAACCTTTCCCGCCAGCCATTTTTCAGCGAAATTTCCAAAAAAACGTAACAACACAAAACCCACCTGAAACAGACTGCAACGTCACTGGAATCATACAACAAACAAACACTACACGACCCGTGTAGTACCTGGTACGATCAAAACTTATGTCTGTATATTGAGTATTCCTCGGCAAATGTTAAGAACGCTCCATCCTTCTAGGTTAATCCTTCCATTCATTCCTTTCCAGGCTGTTCCGTTGACCACCGCTAGCGAGGCATGACTAGCAGGCATGACTATTCTCTGTGACAATATGTAAAGGTTTTTTTGAACACGGGGGCCCCCCCTATCCCCCCCCCCTTACCTCCCCAAATGAAGAGAACATGGTCTGGGATACCAGGCGCCCAATTTTGATGCGTTTAGTAAATGGGTATTAAATCGTTTGTGCAAATAGTGCGACTTTGCATTGAAGGGTTAATGTCTTCGAGTCGGATCAAATTAGAGAAATTGAGTGTGTATGCGTGTGTGTTTTGTGTAGGATGAGTGTGAGTATGTTTATGTTGCTTGTCTTGTGTACGGATAGTGATGTTGTGTGAGTATGTTGTGTGTGTGTGTGTGTGTGTGGCACCGCGTTTTCTATTATTCCGTTGCAATTATTGTATATTGTCTCCGCGTTAGCCCCCTCCCCTCCTACAAGTGAATATGTTTTTTGGGGTCACATTGGTCCCCCATCTGTCCTCCTGCTCATAAACGTGCGCTCGGCAATCTGCACGATTTATCGCTGCATTTTTCACAATGAAAAAATATTCATAATTTCCCCAAAAAAAAAAAAAAAGCCCCGCCCTCTTACGAGGAGTGCGTGTTCGGTCCGACATGGCCTTGCAAAGCGGGAGAACGTGGACACGAGGAAGAAGAGGCGGAGACCTTCCCCCGCGCAAGAACGCCACGGCAGTCAGCAACACCCCCCTGCAGCGAGGCGCCACCACCAGTTCCGGCGCATCCCCAGCTACCCCTACGACAACATGTCCCTCCGGAAGCAAGCGGGCAACAACAACAACAACAAGCGCACTTCCAACGGCGTAACGTCCCCTTCCGTCCCCACCACCTCCCAGCCTGCTTCTCTGCCTCCCCCCCACCACCCCCACCCCCTCCTTCTCCTTCCGTCTTTGGAGCAAGGGGACATCCTTCTCCTCTCACGCCCCTCCTCCTCCGGAATCCTCCTTCCCCCTTGCAGCCTCCTCCCCCATCTAACGATTCTCTTGGTACCCACGTAAAAAAACAAAACAACAAAAACGGGTGATTTTCCTCTTTGTTCTTAACACAATCATGTAAAGTTCTTCTTGAAAACCCCCACAAAAAAGCCCCAACACAGACAGAGTGCTACATTGGCAGGGGGGAACTACCATGAACGTGAAACGCACAGAGCAAACGAAGAAAAAGAGCAATAATAATAATAATTCATAATAATGTACAATTTATATAGCGCTTATTCTCCTTTAAGCCTTCACAAAGTAGTTAAAATCTGAGAGCGCAAAAAAAAAAAAAGGACTTTAGGGCAGAGAGGAAGAAAAAGAAGAAAAAATCAAGAGGAAGAATGAGGCGAATAGAGGAAGAAGGAGGGCGTCGAGGAAGAAAGAAGAGGTTGGAAGGTAAGAAAAGAAGGATGGAGGAAAGAAGGAAGGGGAGAAAGGAAGAAACACAGTCGTGTTAAACTGACATTCTGTGTTTTGCCTTTGTTGGGACAATGTTCCGTTGATCTTGTCAGAGTCACCAGTGATGTCGCAAGGCCCCCGGTCCATAAGGACATTGACCTAATTGAAAAATTGAAAATGTCCGGTTGTGTTCTTTCTCCCTGTCCAACAAATTTCTGATAAAATGTTTGACCTGACACGCTTCGTCTGATTGATATTCATCATTGCCCCTATTGATTTCTCTTGTCTCGGGACAGTTTGTCCTACCACTTTCTGATCCTGGTTAAATCGCCACAGGACAAAATATCCCACAGGAATTTACCACTGACGGACTTTTCTTCTTCTTGTTCTTCGCCTCAGGCCGCCAACTTCATCAGGCTGAAGATTCTGCTGCACTTTGGGGGGCAGTAAGAAGACAAGAAATTAGAAAGCTGAGAAGATAGAAGTAGCCTAATGGAAAAGGAAAGCAAACATAGAATAAAACCTAGTGTGGATCTGTTTTAAGTGGACCATAGCCTTTATTTCATAGTATCTGGGCAAGACCAATCCGGCTACCGAAGCGGTCCCCAGGGCGAACCCCGACCGGCACAGCTCATGCCATTCATTTACCACTACTCTGATCTATGGTCCCTAGATCCCTGGTTTTAGTTACAGTGGTTGAGATGTTTTGTGGAGGCCTCTTTTTGAATGCCTCCAATGACTGAGAGGAGGCAACTTCTTCTGGGAGGCAGTTCCACTGTGGGATGGTGCGGGGAAAGAATGTGGATTGTCTGTACTGTGTTCTGTGGATTGGAATGTTGATTTTTGTCCTTTGATATCTGCAACTTTCAGGACATTTTTTCCTATTGGATTTTGGTGTTTCTTCAGACGGTTTGCCTTATCCTTTTCACCTTTAGTGCCTCTTGAATACATGATGGTATAAGAGAGAGATGAGAGAGAGAGAGAGAGAGAGAGAGAGCGAGAGCGGAGACTGCGAGAGAGAGAGAGAGAGTGTTGTGTGTGCGTGTGCCTATGATTTCTTTGTCTTTTATTTTCCTCCAGAGGTTTTATTAGTAGATCAAAGGTTAAAGAATTCTCCATCCGTGAAAGGCACCAAGGGCTCCCAGGGGGGGAAAAAAAAAACCACCCCCTCCCCCCATTTTATTTTGGGGTCTATGAATCATACCTTAAATAATTCAAAAGTGACCCTCTAAAAATATGTGTCAAGTGGGGTCCCAGGGATGCGCTAGAAAAATTCTTTTTAGGCATTGGGCTCTCTCTCGAATCCAGCCTCTAGGACCCTCTATTCTGTTAAGTGAAGGAGTCCCTGGGACCCCTTGTTGTTGCGGGACGATTGGGAGCCCTGGGCACACAACTATTATCAAGACGGCTTACGGCACCTATTCGCCTAACACAGCGCAGGAAAGCTTTGTTTATTGGTTAGTCTTATGCTCTGTGAGCCTGTTTGTGTTTTTACCATATGCTTAAGCGGAGGTCCTGAGCGACGAGTGTGTGTGAGAGCTGCTGGACATTCGCAAGGATTCTGTGAAGTATCTGAGAATCGTTAGAAATTTTAGGAAGTTGTGTGAGGGTTCTTGGAAGTTTAGGACATGTGTCAGAATCGTTAAAACAATTTAGGATATTTTGTGTGAGAATTTTGATCAAAGTCAAGTGTTGAAATTTTTGGAAATGTAGGGCATGTTTGAGAATAGACGATTTTCGAACAAAAAAAAAAAAAAAAAAAAAAAAAAAAAAACAAAAAGGGGAACAAGGGGAGAGCACTACATGAAAATTAGACTAGTCTACCTTGAATGAATCGGTCAAGCCGTAACAAACAAACGCAGCACGAGGCGAGTTCATTGGGCGAGTGTAACTTCCTGTTTGTGTTTGACCGACTCTGTCAAACGGGACCAATTGCGTTCACCACGAAATTAGTCCCCCTAGTCTTCTTCTTCGATCGCTCAGACAGTTTCCTGTCAATTATGAGCGCAGATGCGTCATGCTGCCGTTATACGCCTAACTAAGAAATAGTTGGGGCCCAGCAAGTCTGACTTCGGCTGGAAGAGATCTTTTTTGAAAGTTTTTCGTGAAAAAAGGCAGGAGAATGGACCGGAAAGGCAGTAAGACAGTAGATGACAGCAAGCAAAGGGAAAAGACAGAGTCAAAGTGAGTGACAGATTAGAGGAAGCTACAAGCACAGAGCTTCCAGAAGGTGGGGGAACTATTTATACAAAAGATCCCAACCTGATTATAAGGCACACATAGAGAAGTGCTGATCAGACTTTGTTTATACATAGACTTTAATATAGAAAAACTCTCCACACCAATTGGTTTCTCCCCACAGCAAAAGCAAAGTCAGAGGCAAAATTGTGGTCTAAGGGAACGAAACAAGTTTAAAAGTGACCAAGGTATGGTGTGTGCACACAGATTTACTTCCCTTGAAGCAAATGCATCAAATTGACAGCTATCTATTAATTCTGGACATATATGGCCGGAGCGACTTGAATTAGCTAACAATTAACCCCTCCTTTCAATTTCTTGAGAAATTGTCGATTTTGTTGGAAAGTTTAACCCTTTCACCGCCAACGATATTTCAACCAACAATTTCCATTAAATTTACCTGGATAGAGAACAAAATCCATCTGCAGTATTGGGGATTCTTCTGTGACATACATAAAATAAGGTCTATCCTTACTTCCCAAAACTAAGACAACAGGGTCTTTGGATAATATACCCTAATTTGATGCCTTTTAGTGACATAGGTGTTAAATCACTGTGGTGCTAAAATGCGACTTTGGCGGTGAAAGGGTTAAGCGAGTCCTGTTGCACTCAATCTGAGAAAACGGGCCAGAGACACACGCCTTTCCTGACTTGTCTGAATCAAAAACCAGCATTCCAGGACTATGACATCATCAATAGTTATGACATCAATCAATGACATCACACAGCCCTGTAGTAGACATGGGGGCAGGCAGTGAAGGGGTTAAAGTTAGATATGTTTTGATGTGTTGGAATAAAGTCGCTCGTTTTTTCGATGTTGGTACGCATCAGTGCATTTGCCAGTGGATTATTGTGGTTTGAGAAGTGGGTTTTTTTGGTGGTTTTTGGTATATTCTAGTCACAGAGACTTAGCTGTGAAATTCAGACTGCTCTAACTCAAAACCTCTAAAAATTGAGTTACGAGGTTTTTGAATTTCACCGACGATATACCCTAAATAAAAAAAATGATATTTTTGGGGTTGTTGACTATTTTTGGCTTTTGCTCAAAACATTCTGAGCGACTGATGTAGTTTTTTCCCATGCACCATCACATATTATTCACCGGTGACTTGCACAAGGTTCTGACATTATTTGTAACAGTGTGTTTTTGACATTATCCTGTAAGATCCAGATTGTTTAAAAATTATCCTATAGAAATTAGCATAGCTGTATAGAACTTCTATAAAAAAAATGCTAACTTGAGATTTTGCCTTTTATTTTTGACTGAATTGTCTTTTTTTTTAAATCGGTAAAGGTAAAGATGTGTCACCCCCCCTGCATTTCTCGGTTAATTCCATTTTTCCGTTTTTGCATTTCTTACCAAACATAAAGCTGTATTTTATGAACCTTTTCAGCTAATTATCTTTTTGGAATAATAACCCTAACCCTAACCCTACCCCCCCTCCCCCCTCCGTATAAGACGGAAAAATGCAATGAACCACGACTGTGACACATGCTGCGGTGTACTGCAGTACATAGGGGTGGGTAGGGGGGGGTGGGGGGGGGGGGTGTCCTATTAGATAATGGCCTTTATCATGACTGCAATTAATTATTGAACAAAGATAATTAGCTGAAAATGTTCATAAAATACAGCTTAATGTTTGGTAAGAAAGGCAAAAACGGAAAAAATGGAATTAACTAAAACCTTTAACTATGACCTTTACTAAAAAAAATCATATTCAAATCAGAACATATTTACTTATAATATGCAACTGCAAGCATGCAAAATTAATCCAATTAAATAATCATTGATCATGATTGTGTACTGTTGTGGAGATTTAAATTCACCTTTCTGGTTATGCAGATCTAATTGTGATTGCCTACCCAAAATAATTTTTTTTAACTTGTCATTCTACTTTTACTTTGCTGTTTTCTACAATTTGTCAGGGAAAAACCAAACGCTTATCTATTATATTTCTCAAATTCTATCTCATCCCGTGCTGCGCATCTTCGTCTTTGAACCCCTGTATCAATAATGTCAATAATTGCCGATAAACGGCAGGTGGACATTACTGGAAGAAGAAGAAAAGAAATTGATACAGACATTGCTGTGGGTATTAACCATTTCTTCTTCTTCTTCTTCTTCTTCTTCTTCGATCGCTCAGACAGTCCTGTCAATTATGAGCACAGATGTGTCATGCTGCCGTTATGCGCCTAAGTAAGAAAAATAGTTAGGCCCAGCATATCCACCTTCGGCTGGAGAAAATTTGTTTGAAATTCATTCTTGAAAAAAGGCAGGAAAATGACCGGAAAGGCAGAAAGATATAGTAGATGACAGGAAGCAAAGGGAAAAGGCAGAGTCAAAGAGAGTGGCAGATTAGAGGAAGTTACAAGCACAGAACTGCCAGAAGGTGGGGGAACTATTTATGCAAAAGACCCACCAGTATCCCGGGGGGGGGGGTGGGGGGGGAGTGAGGGGGGGGGGGGGAGGGGGGGAGGGGGTGGGAGAAACCATATCTCTGAATTTCATTTTTTACTTTACATTTCTAGCGTAAGAAATCTTTTTGAAAGAAATGGGGATTTGGAGAAGAGTCATTCAGAATCTTCTTTGGGAGTTAATTTAACCCTTTCGCCGCCAGCCATTTTTCAGCAAAAAAATTCCATTAAACTTACCTGGGTAGAGAAAAATAATAATCTGCAATATTGGGGATTCCTCTGTGACATGTATAAAGTAAGGCCTATCCTTACCTCCCCAAATTATGAAAATAGGCTCTTTGGATAACAGACCCTGGTTTGAGGCCTTTTAGTGACATGGGTGTTAAACCATTGTGGTGCTAAAATGCGACATTGGTGGTGAAAGGGTTAAGCCCCCCTATAGGTATTAAACTATTTTGTCTAGAGAATATTCATCACAGGTATTTCTGTACACTTTTGTTAACGAGCAATGTGCCATGATGAATGATGGAGTAGTTTTGATGTAAAAGCATCGAGTGAGAATCTGAAATAATGTATCTTAAAATTCATAAGATTCGCCAAATTCGTGGTTTTATTTTGGTTTGAATTTTTGTGTGTGTGCCCGCAAGTATATGTGAATGCACCCATCATTAATGCATATAAATTTTTTTTATGTATTTGACGATTTCTTTGGGTTGACAAGTGCTTTAAAATAGGGTTAGTACGACAGATTGAGATGATAGTCTAATCAAGAGAAAAATGTGTCCCTATTTCGATATGCAATTTGCCAAAGAATTGATGTGACTTCTAATACAGTGAATCGGTCACATGGTCGGAAAGAAATAACTTGCTGGTTGAGCAAAATAATGGGCCGTTTTGTTGTTCTTGTTGTTGTTCTTCTTGTTGTTGAGTGGGCATTGGAGTCTTTCAAATAATTATGAAGAAACAATCTGCCAGGATTTTTATTTTTTATTTTTTTAGATTCTTGATTTTTAAAAAATTGGTGTAGATTTCGATGTAGTTTTTAAATGATTTGTATGAATAGTATTGTGTGTCATATCATCAGGGATAATATATTCTTCTTCATAGATGGTTTTTTTCTCCATGTAGCAGTTTTGCATATTGACAAAGAATATGTTCTCTCTCCGACTCTGTCTCTATCTGTCTCTGTCTCTCTCACTCTCTCTCACTCACTCGAAGGAGAGAGAGGAAAGGGGGGGGGAACTGGAGAGAGATGAGAGAGAGAGAGAGGGGAGAGACGACGAGAGAGAGAGAGAGAGAGAGAGAGACGAGAGCAGTGAGACAGACAGAGAGAGTATACTAATGTTTGCTGATCAATGATAATCAATGGATTCATGGAATTTGTTTTTCATAGCTCTGCTCTGTCTCGTTCACAGAGTGTTGATTTGATTTTGTTGTTGTTATTTTTTGTTTCTATTTCACCATTTCAAATATTTGTGGGTTTTGTTGTGTTTGTATTGTGGGGGAAATATTTGTGCACCCTCCATGTCATAAGAACCTTTTGGTTAATGACATTCAAAAAAAAAAAATTTTTTCAAATTGTTCTTTTTTTCAAATTGGTTCTCTCTCTCTCTGTCTCTGTCTCTCTCTCTCTGTCTGTCTCGCTCTCTCTTCTCTCTCTCTCTCTCTCTCATCAGTCTCTCTCCGAGCAGTTCTCTCTCTCTCTCTCTCTCTCTCTCTCTCTCTCCTCTCTCTCCTCTCTCTCTCTCTTCTCTCTCTCTCTCTAAAAAATAATCCTCTCTCTCTCTCTCTCTCTCTCTCACTAGCTCTCTCTCTCTTTGTGACTGCATTTTTGTGTATTCTTACACATGTCTGATTTATAAAAAAAAAACCGCTTGTTGCAGAGATCCCAATTTTTGTATTTGTCGTATCTCTAAAAAACCAAAAAGTTTAAAAACTGATCACAAGCTTTATTTATATCATGTTTATCTCTGAATATTTTGTTTCCCTGTAAACTCTTTTTGTAGCCGTTGCGATTTAATTCAGCGATTGTTGCTCTTTAGAATTTATTTACTGAATCATTTACTGACAATTTCTTACCCTTGTCTCGATGGTTTGTATTCAATATTGAGCTGTTATGTTCCTCATTAATGAGCGACTCATCTTTATGCATGTGCCTGGGGCCCTTAGTGACTCCATTTTTATTCAGCCTTATTAGTGGCGTCCGTGCATTTAATACTCTGGATATATATTTCGTTGCTTGCATGTTGTGTGGTAAATATTCAAAGTTTATAGATAAAATGTGATTTGAATAATTTTTTAGTGCCATTGAATTTTGGTCTTCATCATCATCATCATCATTGTCATCATCATTGTCATCATCATTGTCATCATCATTGTCATCTTCTTCATCATTATCAGCATTGTTATAAACATTATAATCGCAAATTTATCATCACGATCATCATCATCGTCATTATTATCATCATCATCACCATCATTCATCAGCATCATCATCGTCATCCGTCATCATCATCATCATCATCGTCATCATGTGTTGTTTGTTGTCTTTGTCATCATCATCGTTGTTCTTAGTATTGTGATCATCATCGTCGTGGTTGTCTTCATAATGGTCACCGTCACTATTGTTATCACATCAATTATCATCATCGGCATCATTGTTGTCATAGTAGGTGAGCATGTGAATGTTTTGCGCCTTTTGAAATCTGTTCACCCCCCCCGTGGGGATACCGGGGGAGTCTTTTGCATAAAAAGGTCCCCCACCTTCTGGGAGTTTAGTTCTGTGCATGTAACTTCCTCTAATCTACCACTCTCTTTTTTCACTCTGCCTTTTCCCTTTGCTTTCTATCATCTACTATTTTTCTGACTTATTGGCCCATTCTCCTGCCTTAATAAAAAAAATCGTCCCAATATTATTTCTCCTTTTTGAGCTCCTCCGAAATCGGAATGTGTCGGCTGTGCGCAGTGGGGAGACCAGTGAAAACTGAAAACCGGACACATACGTACCTTACCCATTATGTCCATATGGCCTGGGAACGCAGAAGAAGATAACGAGAGACCCACAAATAATAATATCCGGGTGACCCTCTAAAACAATCTTGAGGCATAATTTGTGCTGATGATTCTGCCCCCCCCCCCCCCTAAATTTCGCAGATAGAATTATTATTATTATTATTATTATGAACATTTATATAACGCCTAATCAAATGAATGCCCTAGGCGTTTACAATTTTTATAAAAAAATCGCTAGCACAGCATATACCACAGCACACGCACGCGCACACGCGCGCACACGCGCGCGCGTACACACGCGCGCGCGCGCACGCACAAGTGCATCAACACACAGACACGCACAAGCCACGTGAGGAGGGGATGGATCAGTTGCTACTTGGGGGTAGAGACGAGTTTTCAGATGGCTTTCGAATGTAGACAGAGAAGGAGAGTGTCTGAGAGAGCGAGGCAACTGATTCCAGATGACAGGAGCTTGATAGGCGAAGGAGCGTTGGCCAAAACGTTTTTAGTGGGGATACGATAGAGGAGGGTGTCAGAAGAGGAGCGAAGAGCTCGAGATTTGATTGAAACTGAATATATTATAAAAAGGTTTGTGATAGTTTGGATCCTCCTCCCCCCTCCCTTAAACTATTCTCCCCAAATTCTCTTGTTGATTTTTTTTTTTTTGGTGGGGGGTGCGTGCGTGTAAATGCGTGTCTGTTTTCCCTGTCTGTCTGTCAGTTTGATTCTTTGTGTATGTTTCTCTCTCTCTCTCTCTCTCTCTCCTCTCTCTCTCTCTCTCTCTCTCTCTCTCTCTCTCTCTCTCTCTCTCTCTCTCTCTCTCTCTCTCCTTCTTGTCTGTCTCTCTCTCTCTTTGTCTGTCTCTTTTCTCATTTAAAAAAAAAAAGTTTACATTTGTTGTTAATGTAATTAATGGTGGTGATTATTTTTTCTTCTTCCTTTTTCATTTTTATGAGGGCTGCATGCAAACAAGCCTGTATAGTGCTTATTCTTATACCCTCAATAAACAAGGTTCGTTCGTTCGTTCGTTCTCTCTTTGTCTCTCTCTCTCTCTCTCTCTCTCTCTCTCTCTCTCTCTCCCTCTCTCTCTCTCTCTCTCTCTCTCTCTCATATGGATGAAACAAAGAGTCTGTCAAGGCAAAGAAGGGTTCATGTATTTCATAATACAGTGGAACCTCCCTTATAAGACCTCCCATTATAAGACTCCCTCCCACATAAGACCTACTTCTCTCAGACATTGTCCTTCTTTGTAAGCATTCAAATTACCTCCCTTATAATACTCCTCCCTTATAAGACCTCGTTTGGGATAATTTTTAAAGGTCTTATAAGGGAGGTTCCACTATCGTTGTTCTGTGCATCCATTGTCTACTTGTGTCTCCCCCCCCCCCCCCCTCCTCTTTTTAAGAAAAAAACGTCTTATTTTCAACACTGGCAGAAAGTAATATGAAATACTTTTTTGTTTGTGGCTCAAGCCACAAACCTATAACTCACTTTGTCGGTCGGTCGGTCCAAAATTGTCGCACATTTTGACAAAATTGTCGCACTTCAAATCGAGGCTACACTTCAATTTGAGGCCGCTCTTTAAAATGATGTATTTTAAAAGCGTACAAAATAATAAACATACGTAATACAGACACTACAACAGACACGACGAGTATGCGGTGCTTCTTTTGATGAGTATAAGTAGGATACATAGTTTTAAATGTTTTCCAAAAGATATAAAAAGTTACGAAATGGTGCAGAGATAACATTCTGGTTTACAGATTAAAATTATTGAAAAGCCAGGGAGGTGACTCATGATTGGAGTGGTAAAAATAGACCGCGTGCCACAAACTATTGCGATTTCGCGCTTGTTTTTTTAATATACATTTGAGATGAGTTCAGGTAGAGTTTATCAATGTTTTCAGGTCGAACGTTGGTAAGGACACATAACATTGATGTGTGTTTTTGTAATACAAGGTCAACTTTACGTGGTGACAGTCCTGAGATGACCGTAGATGTTGACGGGACTATACATGACTATCTAACTAAGAAGTACAATATTTGTAAGACAAGGTCGAACTTTACGTGGTGACAGTCCTGAGATGACCATAGCTGTTGACGGGACTATACATGACTATCTAACTATAAGTAAATATTTGTAATACAAGGTCGAACTTTACGTGGTGACAGTCCTAGGATGACCGTAGCTGTTGACGGGACTATACATGACTATCTAACTTAGAAGTACAATATTTGTAAGACAAGGTCGAACTTTACGTGGTGACAGTCCTGAGATGTAGCTGTTGACGGGACTATACATGACTATCTAACTAAGAAGTACAATATTTTGTAATACAAGTGGTCGAACTTTATGTGGTGACAGTCCTGAGATGACCGTAGATGTTGACGGGACTATAATGACTATCTAACCTAGAACAGCATTTTGCAATAGGTGCAACTTTTCCTGGTATACAAAGATTTCCTGTTTTTGAATTTTACCAGAAAAGGAATGTCCTGTTTTTAAAACTTGTCAAAGAAGATCTTTTTGTGTCTATTTTATTTTTCAAACACTTTAAAATAAGCATTTGTATAAATTGTGGAAAAAGCAAACTAAAATACCTTCATAAATCTTTTTTTTTTTTTTCTTCAGCTGCAGGGGGACATTACTCCGGTCCTAGACCCTGGCTTTTCATTTTTTTCATTTTGTGTAGTTGCACCCATGTATTTCTAATACATGGTCGAACTTTACGTGGTGACAGTCCTGAGATGACCGTAGCTGTTGACTGTACTGTACATGACTAGCATGCCTCCTTCGGTCGATTCGACCATGGATTATGCGTTCCTAGATCAGGCAAGGACGGTGTGTTAAAATCACGGTTTGGAACAGCGTCTGCTGGGACTTATCAGCCTTATTCTGGAGTGGCGGTCCCTAGCACAACGGGTGCAGATGTGGCTGGATGAGGGGTTGTCAGCCCTGTTCTGGTAGTGGCAGTCCCTACCACAACGGGTGCAGATGTGGCTGGATGAGGGGTTGCTTCCACTGCAGTTTGCCTTTCTTTTTCTGGCTCTTTTTTTCTCAGCCAGGTTGTGGTTCTGTTCTTCACCCTCCTTGAGATGTCTCTGGAGTAAACTTCGCCATCGGCTTCGGTCGGCTGCTGTGTCTTCCCAGATCTCTGCGTTGATGTTGAGCGCTCTCAGATCCCGCCTGCAAACGTATCGCATTGTATCGTATCCTTATTGTGTTGTATCCTTGTATAGATGATTCACTAACTAGCTAACTATGTAGAGTGCCCCTAATGCTTTGTAGTAAATTACTACTAAATATGAGTAAATATAATTTAAGAAAGTCTTGAGAGAAAAAAAAAAGATATGTGTCATGAAGCAAGGAAACTGGGATGATGAAGATCAAGGAATGACAAAATTTTTTTCCTATGAATCTCTTTAAAGGTGGACCCTGACGGATTGAGGTTTTGCAAGAAACACGTCGAGATCACCTGAAAGACAGCCTTTTCAAGGATCGGGAACACTCACTTTGCTCTGGTTTCCTTGAAATTAAGCCGTCAAAACGGCGATTCCTCCTTGGCGGAGATGCCGGAGAGAGTAGCCAGTTTGGATGGGGTGGGTGGAGGTCACTCATTGTGGTTGAAGCGTTTACTTTTTTTTGTAGTGCAGTAAAACAAAAATTGGAGCTATTTCCTTTGTTGTGAGCGAAACTCCTTTAGAGAAGTATAAAACTATATAAAATTAAAAATAAAATAAAATAAAAAGGCTTGTATTGCGAAAATTTCGTGCAAACGATTTGGCGGCCATTAGAAAAGAGACGGCACACGCCTTCTCTTTGGGTGAAAGAATTTGACTTCCAGCACCAAGGAGGAATCGCCGATTTGACGGTTTGATTTCTAGGAAACCAGAGCAAAGTGAGTGTTGCGATCTCTGTAAAGGGTGTTTTCCTGGTGATCTCGACGTGTTTCTTACAAAAACTCATCCGTCAGGGTGCCCCTTTCTCTGCCATGTATTTTCTTGGTTGCCCGTTGCATCTCAACCGACAAGACGGGAGTGACTTTTTGTTTGTTTGGAGTGCTGAAAACTGAAAACCGGACACATACCGTGATACGTACCTTACCCATTATGGCCATATGACCCGGGAGCGCAGAAGAAGAAAAAGAATTCTGTTCTTCGTATGAAATAGGCGGCATGTTTAATTGCCTCAATGATAATTCTAAAATATAGTTTTTGCTTTGTGTCTTGCTTATTATACTTTAAAAAAGGTGGTGTTTTTGTTGGTTTTTTGCTTCTGATTTTTTGTTTTTGTTTTTTGCTTTGTCTTGCTTATTATACTTTAAAAAAGGTGGTGTTTTTGTTGGTTTTTTGCTTCTGATTTTTTGTTTGTTTTGTTTTTTGCTTTGTCTTGCTTATTATACTTTAAAAAAGGTGGTGTTTTTGTTGGTTTTTTGCTTCTGATTTTTTGTTTTTGTTTTTTGCTTTGTCTTGCTTATTATACTTTAAAAAAGGTGGTGTTTTTGTTGGTTTTTTGCTTCTGATTTTTTGTTTGTTTTGTTTTTTGCTTTGTCTTGCTTATTATACTTTAAAAAAGGTGGTGTTTTTGTTGGTTTTTTGCTTCTGATTTTTTGTTTGTTTTGTAGCTAATTGTGGTTTTGTTTTTTTCTGTATTGCAGTGTGTGTATTTGCGTCCTGGCGTTTATTATGGTATGTTGTATTTTGCCAATCTGTTGTTATTTTCCCTTTGCCTTCTGACCAATGTTTCAGGGGGGTTTTCGTGGTACATAGGCCATCTCTCTCTCTCTCTCTCTCTCTCTCTCTCTCTCTCTCTCTCTCTCCTCTCTCTCTCTCTCTCTCTCTCTCTCTCTCTCTCTCTCTCACTCTCTCTCTCTCTCTCTCTCTCTCTCTCTCTCTCTCTCTCTCTCTCTCTCACTCTCTCTCTCTCTCTCTCTCTCTCTCACTCTCTCTCTCTCTCTCTCGCTCTCTCTCTCCCTCCCCCCCTCTCCCCCCCCCCTCTCTCTTAGTTATGTATTGCATGCTTAGAACCAAGGACAGAATGGAAGACTAGGCCCAGCCTAAATTATTATCCTTGTAAAATAAAGTATCTGAAGTCTGAACTCTCTCTGTCTCTCTCTGTCTCTCTCTCTCTCTCTCTCTCTCTCTCTCTCTCTCTCTCTCTCTCTCTCTCTCTCTCTCTCTCTCTCTCTCAAGCATCTCCCTCTCTCTCTCTCTCTCTCTCTCTCTCTCTCTCTCTCTCTCTCTCTCTCTCTCTCTCTCTCTCTCTCTCTCTCTCTGTCTTAGCACCTTGGTGTTCAGCTCTGTATGTGTAATAGTATGCCTTGCCACGTTTACGTTCTATGTTAGTATATGTTATCAAGGACAGATTGGAAGACTAGGCGTTGCCTAAAATCTATATCCTTGGAAAAAAAGTTTTAAGTTTTCAAGTTCTCTCTCTCTCTCTCTCTCTCTCTCTCTCTCTCTCTCTCTCTCTCTCTCTCTCTCTCTCTCTCTCTCTCTCTCTCTCTCTCTTCTCTCTCTCTCTCTCTCTCTCTCTCTCTCTCTCTCTCTCAGATACAGTTCAAACCTTTTTTTCTTTCTTGCTAGTCATCTTAATACATTTGATAATTTTGTACAGTTGTTTTTTTTAAAAGCAATCCACGGGCATTTGAAGAAGAATGGCAATTCATCTTTTTTTCTTCCAGACTGAGGACGAATATATGAAAGTAAAGAAAATCTAACTGGAAAACAAGATGGCGAAGACATATAAATATACTCCCAGTTCATCAGTAAAGAACAAAGGAAGGGAGCAAACTGTGCTGAACTCTGCGAGTTATGTATGGCCTTTTGATGAGTTGGTTCCCTTTGATTATTTCCGATTTGAAGACTGTCTATCCTTAGGACTACAACGTCTCTCAACAAAACAGCTTGTCTTCTAGTTTTTCTTTATGTTTGGAGTTTTGTATGAAGCAACAAAATGGGCGAAGATTGCCAAGGTATGAAATGGTCAACATTATGGGCATAGTCACCGCAATATCTGGAACAATCTTGACAATTTTCGTTTTGTCGTTGTTGTTGTTCCCTGGCTTAAAGACTCCAGGGATCATTCCAACAGCCGAAGCACTTGAACACTACGGTACAAATGCATCAGATAGGGATGAGAACATTACGGTGTGTGACCGTTTTTGATTACCCCGCCACGTGGGCAGCCATACTCCGTCTTCGGGGGATTTGGGAGACTGTTATGCTAGGAGCTTGTCATGGCTTTTTAAGACAACCCCCCACACAACAACCATGCAGAACATAACATTTTTTATGTAGCCTTGGTGTTCTAGCTTATTGTGGTCAACTTGTCTGACACAGCCTCGATCATGCCAAAGCGACCAATTTTCGTTTTGATTAGTTCAGTAGTTTTGGCCATACAGTCTGGAATATTTCACAGACAGAGAAGCATACATGTCTATGCTTCCATTCCAATGTACTCCCACACTTATGACAAATCTGGCAGTATAGCAGTATAGCAAAGTTTTTGCAACGGACAGATTCCACCTTGTATTTTCTGCGTAGTTTACATTCAAAAGTGCAAGGGTTCTGCATAGTTTACATTCAAAAGTGCAAGGGTTCTGCGTAGTTTACATTCAAAAGTGCAAGGGTTCTGCGTAGTTTGCATTCAAAAGTGCAAGGGTTCTGCGTAGTTTACATTCAAAAGTGCAAGGGTTCTGCGTAGTTTACATTAAAAAGTGCAAGGGTTTTGCGTAGTTTACATTCAAAAGTGCAAGGGTTCTGCGTAGTTTACATTCGAAAGTGCAAGGGTTCTGCGTAGTTTGCATTTAAAAGTGCAAGGGTTCTGTGTTTCTTACATTCAAAAGTGCAAGGGTTTTGCGTAGTTTACATTCAAAAGTGCAATGGTTCTGCGTAGTTTACATTAAAAAGTGCAAGGGTTTTGCGTAGTTTACATTCAAAAGTGCAAGGGTTCTGCGTAGTTTACATTCAAAAGTGCAAGGGTTCTGCGTAGTTTACATTGAAAAGTGCAAGGGTTCTGCGTAGTTTACATTGAAAAGTGCAAGGGTTCTGCGTAGTTTACATTCAAAAGTGCAAGGGTTCTGCGTAGTTTACATTGAAAAGTGCAAGGGTTCTGCGTAGTTTACATTGAAAAGTGCAAGGGTTCTGCGTAGTTTACATTCAAAAGTGCAAGGGTTCTGCGCAGTTTGCATTGAAAAGTGCAAGGGTTCTGCGCAATTTACATTCAAAAGTTCAAGGGTTCTGCGTAGCTAACATTCAAAAGTGCAAGGGTTCTGCGTAGCTAACATTCAAAAGTGCAAGGGTTCTGCGTAGATTACATTCAAAAGTACAAGGGTTCTGCGTAGCTTACATTCGAAAGTACAAGGGTTCTGCGTAGCTTACATTCGAAAGTACAAGGGTTCTGTCAATCTGAGTATGTGCTGATACACAAGCACGGTTTATGTGCAGTATGGATTTGTTCATCGTTCTCTTGACTGATAAGTTTTTAAAATAATGATGTAGCATAACTGATGTTTTT
>CM065699.1:49232464-49237464 GCA_017654935.2 Phymorhynchus buccinoides | reverse complement strand
CACTCGCTTTGCTCTGGTTTCCTAGAAATCAAACCGTCAAATCGGCGATTCCTCCTTGGCGGAGGTGCTGCAAGTCAAATTATTTCACACAAAGAGTGTCGTCTGTTTTCTAACGGCTGTCAAATCGTTTGCATGAAATTTTCGCAATACTTAAATTTTTTTAATACAGTTTATCTAAAGGAGTTTCGCTCACAACAAAGGAAATAGCTCCATTGTTTTTACTGCACTACAAAAAAAAAGAAAACGCTTCAACCACAATGAGTGACCTCCACCCACCCCATCCAAAATGGCTACTCTCTCCGGCATCTCCGCCAAGGAGGAATCGCCGTTTTGACGGTTTAATTCCTAGGAAACCAGAGCAAAGTGAGTGTTCCGATCCTTCAAAAAGGCTGTCTTTCTGGTGATCTATCTTGACGTGTTTCTTGCAAAAACTCATCCATCAGGGTCCACCTTTAAAGGGCAAATCTGACGGATGAGTTTTTGTAAGAAATACGTCGAGATCACCAGGAAAACACCCTTTACAGAGATCGCAAACACTCACTTTGCTCTGGTTTCCTAGAAATCAAACCGTCAAATCGGCGATTCCTCCTTGGCGGAGGTGCTGGAAGTCAAATTCTTTCACCCAAAGAGAAGGCGTGTGCCGTCTCTTTTCTAATGGCCGCCTGCGTTTAGACCAAATCGTTTGCACGAAATGTTCGCAATACAAGCCTTTTTTTCTGTTTTCTTTTTTAAATTTTATACAGATTATCTAAAGGAGTTTCGCTCACAACAAAGGAAACAGCTCCAATTTGTTTTACTGCACTACAAAAAAAGAAAACGCTTCAACCACAATGAGTGTCCTTCACCCACCCCATCCAAAATGGCTACTCTCTCCGGCATCTCCGCCAAGGAGGAATCGCCGTTTTGACGGTTTAAGTCCTAGGAAACCAGAGCAAAGTGAGTGTTCCGATCCTTGAAAAGGCTGTCTTTCTGGTGATCTCGACGTGTTTCTTTGCGAGAAACTCATCCGTCAGGGTCCACCTTTAAAAGAAGAAAGAGTAGGCCGATTTTGAAGGTCTTCATGGAGGGAGTTCCAGATTATGTGGGTGTGTTGGTCAGTCGTGCTATTTGAAAGAGCACGATCTGTTGGACAATACGGACATGTAGGCAAAGCACGTGAGGGGCATGTTGAAACAGACTATCCGCCATTAATTATAGACCTCTGTGCACGGAGGATTTTCTGTCTCGCAACAGGCCCGGGCGTCTTTAAAAAAAAAAAAAAAAAAAAAAAAGATCCATCAGATCACGTGTCAAAATCACGGGTTTCACGTGTTTTCCCTCTTATAACTGGAAATAAATCTTGTTTTGACCAAGTCTGACTCCCATATAAATGGTCCTAAATTCAAACCGACGGATCAGTTTAAAGAGCAGCCTCAATTTCAATTTGGGGAAATTTGGATGTGGGTCACAGCTATCCAGAAAAAAACTAGGGACTTAATCGTTGCGCGTCACTGGGTCTTTAAATTGACAATCGGACTAGTCTCGTATGCCATCCAGATTTTCTATTGGGTCCTACAGAAGGGTGTTTAACAATATCTTTTTCGGGGCAGTGGGTGGATGTCTCGTGTCTCCATACGGGGAGCTGGACGACCCTACTCCCCCTCCACGAGTCTCTCTCCCTGTGGGGATACCGGGGGCTTTCGTAAAAACAGTTTCCCCACGTTCTGGAAGTTCTTGCCTTATAACTTCCTCTAGTTTGCCACTCTCTCTGACTCTGCCTTTTCCCTTTGCTTTCTATCATCTACTATCTTTCTGACTTATTGGCCCGTTCTCCCGCCCTTTAAAAAAAAAAAATTCCAAATAAGTTTTCTCCTTTGAGCACCTCCGGTATCGGAATGTGTCGGCTGTACGCAGCGGGGAGACCAGTGAAGACTGAAACCCGGACATATACGTACCTTACCCATCATGGCCATATGGCTTGGGAACGCAGAAGAAGAAGAAGACATCTTTTTTTGTCAATTTGAGTTATTTCTTTGGACATAATAAGGACAGGAACGTGTACAAAAATATACCCTCAACTACTACTGCAAAATAAAAACATTGGGTAGGGCTAGGCGCTGCACTTGCGGCGACGCGGTCTCCGGGGGAGAGCAGCCCGAATTTCACAGAGATAAGTCTCTGTGACTAGAATATACCAAATACCAAATAGCAAGATACTACTAAAGAAATGCTTCTTGAATGGTAGACACACCCACCCACACATGTATAGCTTATATTATAGTGCCTTTTTCTTCTTTTGTAAGGTACGTATGTGTCCGGGTTTTTTTCAGATTTCTCTGGTCTCCCCCCCCCCCACTGCATTCAGCCAACCATTCCGATTTCGGAGGAGCTCCAAAGAGACAAGTTGGAAGATTTTTTTGAAGAAATAAAAAAGCAGGAGAATGGACCAGTAGGCTACGTCCGAAAGATAGTATACATAATTATATCAAAAAGCAAATGGAAAAGACAGCTTCAAAGAGAGTGACAGGTTAGAGGATGCTACAAGCACAGAACTTCCAGTAAAGATTAATGTTTTACGTCCTCCCGATCGTTAGATCATATGGGAAAACTTCCAGAAGGTGGGGGAACTATTTATACATTGTGTGTTTCCCCCCCCCCCTCCCTGTATCCCCACGGGGAGAGACTCGTGGAGGGGGGGGGGGGGGGCATTGGGGTCCTGCAGCTCCCCGAATGGAGGCACGAGGCTCATTGGGAAAACAGAGACACTTCCTTGTAGTGAACGACCAAGGAAGCCCGAGTTTGCCCAGAAAGCCCAAGCGAATGAAAATCCGTTTAACGTCCTCCGCCTTGGAACAAGGAGTAGGTACCGTTTGGCCCTAGTGGGTTTTTCCCCCTTCTTTTTCGCGAAACGAAACTTCATCAACTCCAGCAGTGGCAGTACCGTTTTTTCCCTGTCAACCAGTCTCATTTCGCCATGTCGCCTTTCGCCCTGTCTCCATACGTTCCGTCCTGTCTCTCACGTTCACTGTGGATAATCGTCATCTATCTCTCCGTAGAAATAAGCTGAACAGTTCTTCTTCTTCTTCTTCAGCGTTCGATGTAGCTGGCAGCGTCAGACTTTCAAACTGGTCGCCATGACGAAGTCCACTGTCTTCTCCAGGTCGGTGCGGCTGCCCCAGGTCAGGCCAGGTTTGGTGTCGTAGAGCATCATGTGTTGGGCAGTGTTGAACAGTTTGATTTGCCATCCCAATGTTTAGTTCGCTCGGGAAGTATTTTCTGTGTCATCCGTCCCGTCCGTCCGTCCGTGCGTGCGTGCGTGCGTGCGTCCGGCCGCGTTTTCTTGAAAACCGTTCAGTCTATTTCAATCACTTTTAGTGTACAAATTATAGAGGATATTACCTATCGACTGATTGCTTTAGTTTTATTTCAATGTCAAGGTCATGCTGATTAAGGAGTTCAAACCCCAAAACACTTAATCGCTAATATCTCGCGAACTTTTGCACGTATTTCAATGCGGGTCCCCCCCCCCCCCCCCCAACGTTTTGTGATGAAAGGGCTGTAACACTATAATCACGAATTTGTCTGTGCGCTCATGCACGCATGCGCGCGTGCGAGCGAATCACGGGGTTGGAACCCCAAAGCTGTATATCAAGAACTGTTGCATGGAATCGATTCAAATTTACTGTGGTGGTGCATCACGGTACGCAAAAGGTCCCATACAAAAATAATAACCATGCTGACCTTGACCTTGAAGGCTGACCTTGGAAACCACCAATTCTTCTTGTTTTTGATGTGTTCTTCTTCTTTTCTTCCAATAATGTTCACCTGCTGTTACTGGCAATTATTGACATGTACTGTGAGGCTGAAACAAATTCGTTGCCCGGGGGCGGGGTGGGGTAGGGTGGGTGTCAATATAAATACATTTTAGCATTGATGAACCATTTTGTGTGTGAACGTCTTAATCAAATTTCAAACCATAATTTGTATCAATAAATATTAATATTAACCTCGATTGAACTGTGTTTGGGGCAGTGGGTGGATGCCTCGTGCCTCCATACGACAAAACGGAGGCCTTGTTCATCCACTCTCCGTCTAGACAACTTTCGTACCCAAAGCCTGATTCCATCTCTGTCTGTGACACTCAAATACCTTTTTCTCCTTCTGGTAGAAATCTTGGCTTCCACATCTCTCAAGATATGAGTGTTGACTCACAAGTTCAAACTATCTGTCGGTCAGCATACTGTGAGCTGCGTCGCATTGGTACGATTCGCCATCTCCTGTCTATATATACTACTAAGATACTAGTCTGCGCTTTTGTTCTCTCTAAATTAGATTATTGTAATTCACTCTTGTATGGCTGCCCCCAACACCTCATTGACAAGCTTCAAAAAGTCCAGAACTCTGCTGCCAGACTTGTCCTCAAGGTCTCTAAGTATCATCATGTTCAACCACTCCTGATATCCCTTCATTGGCTTTCCATCAAAGCACGTATTGACTACAAAATTTCCACTCTATGTAATTCTTATTTCTCTGGAAATGCCCCTAGCTACATCTCTGACATGCTTTCTGTCTATACTCCATCAAGGCAATTGCGGTCATCTTCAGATTCCAAAATTCTCTGTGCTCCTAGTACACGAACAAAAATGTTTGGTGAGCGCTCCTTTTCCTTTTCGGCCCCATCAGTTTGGAACTCCTTACCACGCGAAATTCGCCATATCAAGTCCTTGCAATGTTTCAAATCAGCTCTCAAGATCCACCTATTCAAGCTACATCACAACCTTTAGGCCACATTACTTCTGGACTCTATTCTCACCCCCCCCCCATTATTCTCACACACACCCTCGTGTATGTGTGGGTGGGGTGTGGGGTGTGTATGTGTATGCCTATTTGCATGTGCGTGAGCGATTATTTGTTTTGTTGTTGTATTTCTTGCTTTTAATTTTTGTTGTTGTTAAGCGCATAGAGCTCCACATTTGGTGGAGGAATGCGCTATATAAATGATTCACTATTATTATTATTAT
>CM065699.1:49219964-49227464 GCA_017654935.2 Phymorhynchus buccinoides | reverse complement strand
CCCATTATTATTATTATTATTATTATTATTATTATTATTATTACAAAAGGCGCTATGTCTATTGGCCACTGCAAAGAACACCTTTTGCAAGAGTGAATGCCCTTGGTTGGAAGATGGTTGAGTAACCCTATTTTGAGGCCACTGAATGGCTGCTGCCTTTTGCAAGAGTGAATGCCCTTTTGAATGCTGACCAACAAGGGATTAACTCTTGCCGTTAATAGCCCTAGTTGCAGTGGCCAATATGAATATAGAACGGTTCTGACCTCCCCGTACTTCTCCCCCGTGGTGAACTGGGTGTAGACCTGCTCGGCGTAAGGCAGGAAGATGACCACCAGCACCAGGAGGTCGGTCAGGGCCAGGCAGAACAGGCACATGACGATCCTCTCCCTCAGACCTCAATCAATCAATCGATCAAGCGAGGAATCAATCAATCAATCAATCAAGGAATCGATCAAGGAGTCAATCAAGGAATCAATCAATCAATCAAGCGAGGAATCAATCAAGGAATCAATCAATCAATCAAACGAGGAATCAATCAATCAATCAAACGAGGAATCAAGGAAGGAATCAAGCAAGCAAAGTATCAATGAATCAATGAATCAATGAATCAATGAATGAATCAATCAATCAGACGAGGAATCAAGCAAGCAATCAAGCAAGCAAAGAATCAATAAAAGAATCAATCAAATAATCAAGCGAGGAATCAAGCAAGGAATCAATAAAGGAATCAATAAAATAATCAAGTAATGAATCGATCGAGGAATCAAGTAAGGAATCAAGCAAAGAATCAATCAATCAATCAATGTAACTGTACATATTCTCCATAATGGAGAATTCTCTTTAGGTCCACAAAAAATGTACACATGTTACACATAAAATATGGCACGCAAACACGTAAAACATGGCATAAAAACACACACATAAAACTGGCAGAGAGAGAGAGAGAGAGAGAGAGAGAGAGAGAGAGAGAGAGAGAGAGAGAGAGAGAGAGAGAGAGAGAGAGAGAGTGTTGCTTTGTATATGAGTTGTTGCTGGTTGGTGTAATTCTTGAATTCTGTTTTTGTTGTCTATTTGTTGATGAATAATTGATTGTAAAGCGCTTTGGGCTCATCTGAGGTAAAGCGCTATATAAATGTACTATTATTATTATTATTATTATTATTATTATTAATGGCTTTCACCAAAAAGCCTAAATGTTACAAAGAGTGATAACTTCGCATCCTACCAACCTTGCAAAGAATGAAGCCAACTTTCTCACTTCCCACCTGGAAGGGTGAAAAAGGAAGGTGGAAGGTGGGAAGTGTTAGTGTTGTTGTTGTAGGCAGTGAGTGAGTGACTTCACAACGATCCCCAGCCAACAGTGCAGGTGAAAGGATGGGAGTAAAAAAACCCACCCGGCTTCAGTCAGCCGCGGAGTGCGTGCTCTTTGTATATTCAGGCTTTTTGCTTTCGCCCGATGATTTAAAAAACCCATTTTTGACAACAATAATTAAAACTAGAGTACTTGCGTAAACTGACCCAGTCGCGACACACGCTTGCACCCCTAACCCTAACCCTAATCTTAACCTAAACCCTTAACCGCTAACCCGATTTTGCTCAAATTCGAACTTGTCCAAGCTATTGGCCCCTAGTATCCACCTGTAAATTTTCATGTTGATATATCCAAGCGTTCTCGAGTTATCGCTATCACAGACAGACAAACAAACAGACAGACAAAGAATTGTTGAAACACACTGATAACTCTATGTGAGGCCATTTTACACCGAAATATGCATTTTGAGCAAATTTGAACACGGACGGACGGACGGACGGACCAAGTGAAAACAATACCAGCTTCGCTT
The DNA here is from genome assembly GCA_017654935.2 of Phymorhynchus buccinoides. Lineage (NCBI taxonomy): Eukaryota > Metazoa > Mollusca > Gastropoda > Neogastropoda > Raphitomidae > Phymorhynchus > Phymorhynchus buccinoides. Next base: position 49,225,623 of record CM065699.1, on the reverse strand, counting down.
CGCGACCGGTAAATATTTCACCTTGCCTGTAGAACACGGCCATGTTGATGACGTTCAAGGGCGCGCCCATTGCGAAGAGGAGGGGGATCAGGATGGCGGACTTGACCCGGTCCACGACTCTCTCGGCTCGCAGAGTCATGAGGTTGTGGGGGTTGTCCCAGGGAATGGTGCTGTTCAGGGCCAGCACGATGCAGCTTTCGGTCGAGTTGTCGGGGTCGTCTTGGGCTAGTAGTAGGATGGGGTCACCACCCCTTGTTGTTGCGTTCATCTTTCTTAGTCTGGTGATAAGAAGGTGCTTCCGTTATGCCGAGTTTTCAGTCAACAAGCCTGTTTCTTGGGATGATAGACCGGTGATTCGTAGGCCCTACCTATATACAAAAAATCATATTAATTAAAGATACACAGACGCGCCACGATTAAGTCCCTTGTTTTTTTTTTGGGTAGCTGTGACCCACATATAAATGTTCCCAACTTCAAATTGAGGCTGCTCTTTAAACTGATGTTTTGTTTTCAATTTGGGGGGCATTTGTATGGGAGTCAACCCTGGTCAAAACAAGATTTCTTTCCAGGTATGAGAGGGAAAACCCGTGAAACCCGTGATTTTGACACGTGATCTGGTGGGTCTTTAAATATAAGTGTGAGTGTGTGTACGTTTGCGTGTGTGTGCGCGCGCGCGCGCGCGCGTGTGTGTGTGTGTGTGTGTGTGTGTGTGACACGCACGTGGCTGTTTTGTAAATATTTGTAAATATTATCTTTATTCATCTTTTCTAACGTACGTCATATTTTTCTGTCTTTTCTCTCACTCGGCCTTCGGTAGAGAGAGAAAGTTCAAGTGAACATATTTAAAGAGAGAGAGAGAGAGAGAGAGAGAGAGAGAGAGAGAGAGAGAGAGAGAGAGAGGGAGAGAAAACCCCTACCTCTGAATGAAAAATAGTGTTTTACGTCCTCTCGGTCTGGAACAGACACATACGGGACATTTGTAAATACAAAGATGGTGGGAACGATACTGGAGGCAATGCCCGGAGGCAGTGCAACACCAGTAAAGTCCCGAATTTTTAACAATACAGATAAGTGTAGCAGTAACCACGCCTCGGTTAAACTTCATCGGCTATGGCACCGCCACGTTTTACCCTCTATATGTGCCAGGTAAGTATAAACAAGCGCGGATTCGCAATCGTTTGTGGCGTGCGACAATTAAAAACGAAACATCATTTTAAAGAGCAGCCTCGATTTGAAGTGCGGTCTATTTTTACCACTGCAATCATTATATACACTGAGTCTCTTCCTCTGGCTTTTCAATAATTTTATTCTGTAAACCAGAATGTTATCTCTGCACCATTTCGTAACTTTTTATATCTTTTGGAAAACATTTAAAACTATTTATCCTACTTAATCTAATCGAAAGAAGCACTCGTCGTGTCTGTTGCAGTGTCTGTATTACGTATGTGTATTATTTTCTACGCTTTAAAATGACGATTCGTGTGCTCTGTTCAGTATATAATTCTGTCCATAGGTAAGGACTGTAGATATGTAGAAATGACAACTGAAATGTTACTTTATGTCCAAGTATTTTTCTCTCCTTTAAAATATGTGCGACAATTTTGGACCGACCGACAAAGTGAGTTATAGGTTTGTGGCTTGTGCCACAAACAAAAACCCTACCTCTGCTTCCCCGGCTTGAATTTAGGGAGTGAGTGCTATTTACCGCACGTGCTTCTTGCACAATGCGAGATTGCCGGCTGATAGTTGGAGGGTTAAAGACCCCCCACGTCACGCGTCAAAATCATGCTTTTCACTTGTTTCCCCTCTTATAGCTGGTAAGAAATCTTAAAGACCCACCACGTCACGTGTCAAAATCACTGTTTTCACGTGTTTTCCCTCTTATAGCTGGTAAGAAATCTTAAGAAATTTTCGTAGCATAAGAGGGAATGTGACACGTGACGTGGGGGGTCTTTAAGAACTCCCCCAAGCATAAGACGGAATGTGACACGTGACGTGGGGGGTCATGTGACAGCAACGACGAAAGTTCACCTTCACTTTTGTCCTCTCTTCTGTTGAGAGGCGACTTTTGACTGTCGGGGAAAACAGTCCCAGCCTTTCTGACCGGGACAGTCTTGACTGTGGACCGGTCAACTCACTCACCGGGAGGGTCATCTCTAAGGGCAGGCCGCCATGAACAGGGGCCTGGGCTTACCTAAGTTTCTCCATTTATTTTTCCATCTTCATCATCCTCGCATCATGACTCCCCACCCCCACCCCCCCCCCCCCCCCCCCCCCCCCCCCCCTACGCTGACGGAAAGAAGAAGTGGATCTAGAAACCAAGAGGGTAAAGTTCAAATTCAACGGTATAATAACACTAACAAACGTAAACGTTGTTTCAGTAACAGGCAAGGCAAGGCAAGACATTTATTTCATACCCCATTTGGGCACAGAAATATAAAAACATACACACACATAAATAAATTTCCAAGAATCAACCCAAGAGTGATGTCCAAAATCATTTCAAAGATAACCCATACCATAATATTACAAATAATGTAATGTATTACTAAATTAAAAACAAAATGGGAAAAAGACATGATTAATAATTAATAATTAATAACAGAGTTGCTAACTCCCGGAACTCACTGCCACCTGAAGTAAAGCAAATTCACCATCTTACTAACGCCTTCAAAAATCTCCTTGACCAGAAAACTTAAAATGTTTAGTGCAACGTTTTATGATTTTGATGGTTGAAATTACAATCATTAGTTTCTTTTCGCATGCAAATGCAACCTATCTAAAGAGAAATATTTGGATGGGACACTTTATAAGCCGCGAGGCTTAGGCAGAAGCCGGTCGTTGGCGGTACCATAGCCGATGAGGTTTATCCGAGGCGTGGTTACCGCTGCACATATCTGTATTGTTAAAACCTCGGGACTTTACCTGTGTTGCACTGCCTCCGGGCATTGCAGCCAGTATTGTTCCCACCATCTTTGTATTTACAAATGTCCCATGTGTGTCTGTGGCCGAGAGGACGTAAAACACCATTTTTCATTTCATTCAGAAGCCGGTCCTTATACTACTACTACTACTACTACTACTACTACTACTACTACTACTACTACTACTACTACTACTACTACTACTACTACTACTACTACTACTACTAGAGTGGCACAAAGGTAACGCGTTCGCCTTGTGTCAAGTAAACCCGAGTTCGAACAGGGGATTTTTCCTCTCATTTTACACTAGGCCTTACGGTCTGAACGTGGAGTCTTTCGGATGAGACGATAAACCGAGGTCCCGTGTGCCCATGCACTTAGCACACGTTAATCCCAGTGGCAACGAAAAAGGTTGTCATTTGGTCAAAATTTACCCACCCACCCTCCCCCTTTCCTTCCTGAAGGACGACTCCATTGAATCCAGGAGGGGAGCCAGGGTGTGGCCGCCTGTGTAGGGGAGACCTGGGAGTTTGGGGGTGCGCTTGTGGACTCAGGTGTTCATCCTTTAAAGGTGCACCCTGACGGATGAGTTTTTGCAAGAAACACGTCGAGATCACCAGAAAGACAGCCTTTTCAAGGATCGGAACACTCACTTTGCTCTGGTTTCCTAGAAATTAAACCGTCAAAACGGCGATTCCTCCTTGGCGGAGATGCCGGAGAGAGTAGCCATTTTGGATGGGGTGGGTGGAGGTCACTCATTGTGGTTGAAGCGTTTTCTTTTTTTTAGTAGTGCAGTAAAAAAAAAATTGGATCTGTTTCCTTTGTTGTGAGCGAAACTTCTTTAGATTATCTGTATAAAATTTAAGAAAAGAAGAAAAAAAGGCTTGTAATGCAAAACATTCGTGCAAACGATTTGGTCTAAACGCAGGCAGCCATTAGAAAAGAGACGCCACACGCCTTCTCTTTGGGTGAAAGAATTTGACTTCCAGCACCTCCGCCAAGGAGGAATCGCCGATTTGACGGTTTGATTTCTAGGAAACCAGAGCAAAATTGAGTGTTGCCATCTCTGTAAAGGTGTGTTTTCCTGGTGATCTCGACGTGTTTTTTTATTTTACAAAACTCATCCGTCATGGTGCCCCTTTAAGAACATGTCCGCTTACGGGATGGCTTCTCCAGGATTGATCACGTGAGCGTGCGTGTGTGCGTGCGTGCGTGCGTGCGTGCGTGCATGTGTGTGTGTGTGTGTGTGTGTGCGTGTGTGCGTGTGCGTGCGTGCGTGTGCGTGCGTGCGCGCGCGTGTGAGTGTGTGTGTGTGAAGGTAGGCTTTAAAGATCCACCAGATCACGTGTCAAAATCACGGGTTTCACGTGTTTCCCCTCTTATAGCTGGTAAGAAATCTTGTTTTGACCAGGCTCGACTCCCGTACAAATGCCCCCCTAATTCAAAACGAAACATCATTTTATGAAAGAGCAGCCTCAATTTGAAGTTGGGGTATTTGTATGTGGGTCACAGATACCCAGAAAAAAAACAAGGGACTTAATCGTGGTGCGTCAGTGTGTCTTTAAGCATGCCGTAAGCCTTATTAACCCTTTCGCCGCCAGCCATTTATCAGCCCCCAAATACCATTAAACTTAACTGGGTACAGAATTTTTTTGTACCTGTCCTGCAATATTGGGAATTCTTCTTTGACATGTATAAAATTAGGCGTATCCTTACCTCTCAAACTTATAAAAACAAATAGTGTCTTTGGATAACAGGCCCTAATTTGATGCCTTTCAGTGACATGGGTGTTAAACCATTGTGGTGCATAAATGCGACATTGGCGGCGAAAGGGTTAAAGCCCAAAATGTAACAACTGCACAGATTTGTGGCAACAGCATTGCCCCCAAAATGTAACAAATTGAAATTATGTTACATTTTGGGCAGCGTTGATGCCCAAAACATAACTTGTTACATTTTGGGCAGGTAAGTGTAAAATGTAAAATATAACAATTGTTACATTTTGGGCCAAAAAATTTTTGCCCTCCCAAAATATTGCCCAAAATGTAACAGTTGTTATGTTTTGGGCAAGTTAGTGTTTTCAAGTAGGAAAACGAAGGAAACAGTGAAGCATGCCTCTAAGACGGGGAACAGAGGGGTGGGGGGGTGGGGGGTGGGGTGGGGGTAGGTGGGGTGTTAAGGATTGGGATGGAACCTGCTTGACAAAAGTATGGCAGACAGTCTGTGGTGATGTTTTTGTACCTTGTACAATGGAGATGACCGGTAGTCGGTGACAATGACCGGTGGTCACTTTGACTTTAAAACAAAATCTAATTCGGTAAGAGTAGAGAGACATCCCGCTGCTTGGTATGATCAAATCAACAGCTAGGTGTCCGCTCCACCTCCTCGCCTCCCGAAAAACACCACAAAAAACACCACAAAAACAAACTAAAATTAAAAAAAAAAGCCATTGGGTGGCACTGCGCTCGCTGTGACGCACTCTCCGAGTGGGAGTAACCCGAATAGTATATAATATACAAAATAACAAAAATAACAAATATTTAGGCCTACCTTGGGCCTACTTTAGGCCCACCTTGCTCAATTTGTTCTTTTACTAATTATCTCTTTACAGTAATGATTATTTCTGTTCAATCGACTAGCATGCAAAGTCTACAATTCTTTTGACTGAAAACCCCGAGCCTATTATATATGTATACTGCAGTTTGAAGAATTATTTCTCCAAGGTTTTTTTCTCC
>CM065699.1:49215817-49219464 GCA_017654935.2 Phymorhynchus buccinoides | reverse complement strand
TGGTGACATGGTTAAGAGCCGCCTATATAGGTATTAGACTATTTTGTCTAGAGAATCTTCCATCACAGCACGGTATTTCTGTACACTTTTGTTAACAGAGCAATGTGCCATTATAATGATGGATTAGTTTTGTGTAAAAAACCATCCGAGTGAGAATCAGAAATAATGTATCTTAGATTCATAAGATTCGCCAAAATTCGTGGTTTTTTTTGGTTGAATTTTTTGTGTGTGTGCCCGCAAGTATCTTTGAATGCACCCATCATTAATGCATATAAATTTTTTTAATGTATTTGACGATTTACTTTGGGTTGACGGTGCTTTAAATTAGGGTTAGTAGACAGATGAGATATAGTCTAATCACGATAAAAATTTGTCCCTATTTCGATATGCAATTTGCCAAAGAATTGATGAGACTTCTATACAGTGAATCGTCACATGGTCTGAAATATAACTTGCTGGTTGATCAAAATAAATGGCCGTTTTTGGGGGTTGTTCTTGTTGTTGTCTTCTTGTTGTTGAGTGGGCATTGGAGTCTTTCAAATAATTATGAAGGAACAATTCGATACATCTGCCAGGATTTTTATTTTTTATTTTTTTAGATTCTTGATTTTTAAAAAATTGGTGTAGATTTCGATGTAGTTTTTAAATGATTTGTATGAATAGTATTGTGTGTCATATCAGGGATAAAATATTCTTCTTCATAGATGTTTTTTTTCCCATGTAGCAGTTTTGCCATACAAGAAATTGTTCTCTCTCTCACTCTGTGCCTCGCTCTGTCTCTGTCTCTCTCTCTCTTTCCTCTCATCACTGAAGAGAGAGAGGGGGGGGGAGAGTAGAAGAAGATAGAATATCCGAGAGAGCGAGATATAGAGTAGTCTTGCTGAGAGTATATGTGGGTGGGGGTTTGACGAATTCTAATGTTTGCTGATCAATGATAATCAATGGATTCATGGAATTTGTTTTTCATAGCTCTGCTCTGTCTCGTTCACAGAGTGTTGATTTGATTTTGTTGTTATTTTTTGTATCTATTTCACCATTTCAAATATTTTTGGGGTTTTTTGTGTTTGTATTGTGAGGAAAATATTTGTGCACCCTCCATGTCATAAGAACCTTTTGGTTAATGACATTAAAAAAAAAAAGTTCAATTTTTTCAAATTGTCTGTCTCTCTCTATCTGTCTCTCTCTCCATCTCTGTCTGTCCTCTCTCTCTCTTTCTGATCTCTCTCTCTCTCTCTCTCTCCGTCTCTCTCTCGCCTCTCTCTTGTCTCTCTCTCTCTCTCTCTCATCTCCTCTCTCTCTCTCTCTCCTCTCTCTTCTCCTCCTTCTCTCTCTCTCTCTCTCTCTCTCTTCTTTGTGACTGCACTTTTGTGTATTCTTACACATGTCTGATTTATAAAAAAAAAACCGCTTGTTGCAGAGATCCCAATTTTTGTATTTGTCGTATCTCTAAAAAACCAAAAAGTTTAAAAACTGATCACAAGCTTTATTTATATCATGTTTATCTCTGAATATTTTGTTTCCCTGTAAACTCTTTTTGTAGCCGTTGCGATTGAATTCAGCGATTGTTGCTCTTTAGAATTTATTTACTGAATCATTTACTGAGAATTTCTTACCCTTGTCTCGATGGTTTGTATTCAATATTGAGCTGTTATGTTCCTCATTAATGAGCGACTCATCTTTATGCATGTGCCTGGGACCCTTAATGAGTCCATTTTTATTCAGCCTTATTAGTGGCGTCCGTGCATTTAATACTCGGGATATATATTTCGTTGCTTGCATGTTGTGTGGTAAATATTCAAAGTTTATAGATAAAATGTGATTTAAAGATTTTTTTAAATTTTGAGTGCCATTGAGTTTTGGTCTTCATCATCATCATCGTCATCATTGTCATCATCATTGTCATCTTCTTCATCATTATCAGCATTGTTTATAAACAATTATAATCACAAATGTTATCATCACGATCATCATCATCATCGTCATCGTGATTATTATCATCATCATCACCATCATCATCAGCATCATCATCGTTATCGTCATCATCATCATCATCATCATCATCACCATCATCATCATTGTTTGTTGTCTTTGTCATCATCATCGTTGTTCTTAGTATTGTGGATCATCATCGTCGTGGTTGTCTTTCATAATGGTCACCGTCACTATTGTTTATCACATCAATTATCATCATCATCGTCATCATCATCGTCATTTTCATCATCGTCATCATCATCATTGTTGCCATAGTAGGTGAGCATGTGAATGTTTTGCGCTTTTTTAAATCTCAAAATCTGTTCATCTCCCCCCCCCCTACGGGGGAGTCTTTTGCATAAATAGTTCCCCCACCTTCTGGGAGTTCTTTAGTTCTGTGCTGTCAACTTCCTCTAATCTACCACTCTCTTTCACTCTGCCTTTTCCCTTTGCTTTCTATCATCTACTATTTTTTCTGACTTATTGGCCCATTCTCCTGCCTTTAAAAAAAAATCGTCCAAATATTATTTCTCCTTTGAGCTCCTCCGAAATCGGAATGTGTCGGCTGTATGCAGCGGGGAGACCAGTGAAAACTGAAAACCGACACATACGTACCTTACCCATTATGTCCATATGGCCTGGGAATGCAGAAGAAAGATGACGAGAGACCCACTAATAATAATATCCGGGTGACCCTCTAAAACAATCTTGAGGCATAATTTGTGCTGATGATTCTGCCCCCCCCCCCCCCCCCCCCCCCTTAATTTCGCAGATAGAATTATTATGATTATTATGAAACAAATGAATGCCCTAGGCGTTTGCAATTTAAAAAAAAAAAAAAAAAGCGTCACTGAGCACAAGCATATACCACAGCACACACACACACGCACGCACACGCACGCACGCACAAGTGCATCAACACACAGACACGCACAAGCCACGTGAGGAGGGGATGGATCAGTTGCTACTTGGGGGTAGAGACGAGTTTTCAGATGGCTTTCGAATGTAGACAGAGAAGGAGAGTGTCTGAGAGAGCGAGGCAACTGATTCCAGATGGCAGGAGCTTGATAGGCGAAGGAGCATTGACCAAACGTTCTAGTGGGGATACGATAGAGGCGGGTGTCAGAAGAGGAGCGAAGAGCTCGAGATTTTATTGAAACTGAATATATTATAAAAAGGTTTGTGATAGTTTGGATCCTCCTCCCCCCTCCCTTAATCTATTCTCCCCAAATTCTCTCGTTGATTTTTTTTTGGGGGGGTGCGTGCGTGTAAATGCGTGTCTGTTTTCCCTGTCTGTCTGTCAGTTTGATTCTTTGTGTATGTCTCTCTCTTTCTCTCTCTCTCTCTCTCTCTCTCTCTCTCTCTCTCTCTCTCTCTCTCTCTCTCTCTCTCTCTCTCTCTCTCTCTTTGTCTGTCTCTTTTCTCATTTAAAAAAAAAAAGTTTACATTTGTTGTTAATGTAATTAATGGTGGTTGATTATTTTTTCTTCTCCTTTTTCATTTTTTATGAGGGCTGGATGCAAACAAGTCTGTATAGTGCTTATTCTTATCCCTCAATAAAACAAGGTTCGTTCGTTCGTTCTCTCTCTGTCTCTCTCTCTCTCTCTCTCTCTCTCTCTCTCTCTCTCTCTCTATCTCTCTCTCTCTCTCTCTCTCTCTCTCTCTCTATCTCTCTC
>CM065699.1:49195817-49203317 GCA_017654935.2 Phymorhynchus buccinoides | reverse complement strand
TGTGTGTGTGTGTGTGTGTGTGTGTGTGTGTGTGTGTGTGCTGGAGTGATTAAATTACACGATAGCCGAAGTTGCGTGCTGATGTGAAATGGCCAGTGATTAAACCGTGAAGGTAATTACTTGGGGCGTGGTAACGAGCCGATGACCAGCCTTTTCTGACCCATGGGCCTTACACTAGAAGTAGAAGTGTAGTATCCACGTCTGACCATAATAGTGTCGTGGTCAACCGTGACACAAGAACTGACGGTTGCTGGGAATGCGAGGCAGGGGAGACGAATCTTGTGTGAAGGTGAGCAATGTAGGTTACTAAAGAGTTACCGTTATTTAAGCTAAAACGATATTTTATTTAAGTATTTTATTTTAAAATGAACATTTATCAACCCAAAAAAGGAATGGTTCTAGCAAAAAAATAGTATAAGTGCATGGCTTTGTACATCGATTTATCGGCAAATATGTAGATTTACACCCTCCTGCTCTATTTCTTGGTTCTTTCCGTGGTTAGGGATAGGGTTAGGGTTAAGGTTAGGGATAGGGTTAGGGTTAGATGGTCTTTTCTTTTGCCACAAGCATATGTTTTTTGGGGGTCAAAATCATCTATTTTTTTGGAGCATTAAATCGCTGCCTTTTAAAATTCAATTTACTCGTGTTCACAAACTGTCAGCAAGGGAGTTGTTTCTACGCCCGCGCCCCCCCCCCCCCCCCCCCCCCTCACATTTTCACATTAAAAAATGTTCATTAATTAAGAATACACAATTTTGCCTTGCTCGCTGTATGGCTAGTGTGTGGTCACGTGTCCAATCAAAAGCACGGGTTTCACGTGTTTTCTGTCTGATAAGAAATCTTGTTTTGACCTAGTGCAGCCGCACCGGTTGTGGCGAGCAGACTTTTATTAGGAGAGAGAGAAAAAAACGAAAGATGTGTGAATGACAGTTCAGTGAGAGTTTGGATTGATGTAAGACAACTTAAAGGTGGACCCTGACGGATGAGGTTTTCGCGGCAAGAAACACATCGAGATCACCAGAAAGACAGCCTTTTCAAGGATCGGAACACTCACTTTGCTCTGGTTTCCTAGAAATTAAACCGTCAAAACGGCGATTCCTCCTTGGCGGAGATGCCGGAGAGAGTAGCCATTTTGGATGGGGTGGGTGGAGGCCACTCATTGTGATTGAAGCGTTTTCTTTTTTTTTGTAGTGCAGTAAATTAGAGCTATTTCTTTTGTTGTGAGCGAAACTCCTTTAGATAAACTGTATAAAAAAAATAAAATAAAAATAAAAATGCTTGTATTGCAAACATTTTGTGCAAACGATTTGGCGGCCATTAGAGGAGAGAGAGAGAGAGAGAGAGACAGCAGACGCCTTCTCTTTGTGTTAAAGAATTTGACTTCCAGCACCTCCGCCAAGGAGGAATCGCCGATTTGACGGTTTGATTTCCAGAAAACCAGAGCAAAGTGAGTGTTGCAATCTCTGTAAAGGGTGTTTTCCTGGTGATCTCGACGTGGTTTTTTTTATACAAAAAACTAATCCGTCAGGGTGCCCCTTCAAAAAAGTTGAACAATGAACCGAAAGAGGAACGAAGAGGCCGGTTGTGTCAGTTCAAGAGAAGACAAGAGAGCTCAGACTGGTGAAGAAAGAAAGAAGCAGGGAAAGAGAAGGATAAAGAGAAGGACTGATTGAAGAAGAAACAAGCAGAGAGGAGGAGGAAGAAGAAGAAGTTCCGTCGCGATATATCGTCAGAAGTGGCGCCTGCGACGTATCCAGACAGAGACAGGTCGAGAAGAAGTGACAGAGACGGAAGAAGTGGTAGAAAATGGAGGGAAGAAGCACTATTGCAATGCGAATTGTGAAAACATTGACTGACCAATTGTGGGACACTGTTTCGTTGGCGTAGCCAGCTACAGGTACGTGCAAGATCAACAGATTAGGGCCTACATTGTATTAAAGAGGCACCCTGACGGATGAGTTTTTTGTTGTTGAGAAATTTAATCATACTTGTGGCGGTGCCATAGCCGATGAAGTTTAACCGAGGCGTGGTTACCGCTACACCTATCTGTATTAATAAATAAAAAAGTCGGGACTTTACTGGTTTCGTACTGCCTCCGGGCATTGCCTCCAGTATTGTTCCCACCATATTTGTATTTATAAATGTCCCATATGTGTGATTCAGACCAAGAGGACATAAAACACCATTTTCGCCATGTGTTTTTTTCGCAAGAAACACGTCGAGATCACCAGGAAAACACCCTTTACAGAGATCGCAACACTCACTTTGCTCTGGTTTCCTATAAATCAAACCGTCAAATCGGCGATTCCTCCTTGGCGGAGGTGCTGGAAGTCAAATTCTTTCAAATTCATTCTTTTGTAATGGCCGCATGAGTTTGGACTAAATCGTTTGCACGAAATTTTCACAATACAAGCCTTTTTTATTTTTATTATTTAAATTTTACATGAAGGAGTTTCGCTCACAACAAAGGAAATAGCTCCAATTTTTTTTTTCTACTGCACTACAAAAAAGAAAAAGCTTCAACCACCCTCCACCCACCCCATCCAAAATGGCTTCTCTCTCCGGCATCTCCGCCAAGGAGGAATCGCCGTTTTGACGGTTTGATTTCTAGGAAACCAGAGCAAAGTGAGTGTTCTGATCCTTGAAAAGGCTGTCTCTCTGGTGATCTCGACGTGTTTCTAGCAAAAACTCATCCGCCAGGGTCCATCGATATTCACTTATATCTAACTGTGTGATAAATGCGACGTAATACTGTAACAATGCTTTAAACTTTTATCCTTTTCAGGGGCTAGGGGCCTCAGAGATAAGTAAATGTCCAATTAACACAGTGGCTACGGGTACGGCGTTGCTACCACACTCAGGTATTAGGTACTAAAGGTTTGTTTTACGTCCTCCCGGCCTAAGCCATATGGGACATTACTATTAAGTTTTAGTTAGAAGAAGGGGGAAAATTTCTTTAATATAGTTATTTTAAAGATTTTTTTAAATTTTTAATAAAGTTGTTATAGGGTATTAGGTATAGGCATTAGGTACTTTATAGTCACAGAGGCGTCTCTGTGAAATTCGGGTTGCTCCCACCTGGAGAGAACGTCGCAGCCTTCTTTTTTTTTGCATGCGATTTTTGTGTGACTGATGAGGAAGGAAAGGGAGTGTGGGTGGGTAAACTTTGACCAATTGACAACCTTTTCGTTGCCACTGGGTTTAACGTGTGCTAAGTGCATGGGCACATGGGACCTCGGTTCATCGTCTCATTCGAAAGTCTCCACGTTCAGACCGTAAGGCCTAGTGTAAACTGAGAGGAAAAATCCCCTGTACCCAGGTTCGAACTCAGGTTTACTTGACACGAGGCGAACGCGATACTTCTGTGCCACTCTACACCCTAACGTTCTCCCAAATATAAATATGTACTGTATTCATTTTGGGGGATTTTCTTATTTCGTATATTTAACGCATCTTGGTAAGGAATACGGTTAGGGATAGGGTTAGGAATATGTCAGAGTTAATGTTAGTAGTTATTTTTAAGACATTTGCGCACAAGTTATGCTTTCTGTGATTGGGCGCCGTACCCGTAGCCTGGAGAATGTGAGATACGGGCCCGTACGCCGAGCCTCTGCCTCCAATTAAAAGACAGGATTTAAAGTTGTGTTGAAGTAACTAAGCCTACAGGGTCTTCTTCTTCTTCTTCTTCTTCTTCTGCGTTCCCAGGCCATGTGGCCATAATGGGTAAGGTGATGATGGATAATGCATAATGGGTAATATGCCCGCTTTTCAGTTTTCACTGGTCTCCCCGCTGCGTACGGCCGACACATTCCGATTTCGGAGGAGCTCAAAGGAGAAAAAATATTTGGAAGATTTTATTTTTGAAAGAAAAAGGCAGGAGAATGGGCCAGTAAGTCGGAATGATAGTAGATGATGGAAAGCTAAGGGAAAAGGCAGAGTCAAAGAGAGTGACAGATTAGAGGAAGTTACAAGCACAGAACTTCAAGAAGGTGGGGGAACTATTTTTACGAAAGACCCCCCCCCCCCCCCCCCGGTATCCCCATGGGGAGAGACTCAGTACAGGTTGCGTAGTGTGTGAATGGATGTGAATTAGCAGAGTTGTAAGACTTTTCTGTGTGCGTTTGTCTCTCTCTCTTCTCTTTCTCTCTCTCTCTCTCTCTCTCTCTCTCTCTCTCTCTCTCTCTCTCTCTCTCTCTCTCTCTCTCTCTCTCTCTCTCTCTCTCTCTCTCTCTCTCTCTCTCTCTCTCTCTCTCTCTCTCTCTCTCAGTCCCTGTGTTTCTGTCCTTTCTGTGCATGTGCCCCCCCCCCCCCCCCGTCTCTCTCTCTGTGTGTCTCTTTATTCGCGCAGTAGTGATTCGCGCAGTAGGGTCTTCGCGCAGTAGGAATCCGCGCAGTAGGATTCACGCAGTAGGAATCCGCGCAGTAGGGTTTTCGCGCAGTAGGATTCACGCAGTAGGAATTCGCGCAGTAGTAATTCGCGCAGTAGGATTCGCGCAGCAGTGATTCGCGCAGTAGGAATCCGCGCAGTAGAAATTCGTGCAGTAGGAATTCGCGCGGTAGGATTCGCGCAGTAAGAATTCACGCAGTAGGATTCGCGCAGAAAGAATTCACGCAGTAGGATTCGCGCTGTAGTCATTCGCGCAGTAAGAATTCACGCAGTAGGAATTCGCGCTGTAGTGATTCGCGCAGTAGGATTCGCGCAGTAAGAATTCGCGCAGTAGGATTCGCGCTGTAGGAATTCGCACAGTAGTGATTCGCGCAGTAGGAATTCGCGCAGTATAGGAATCCGCGCAGTAGGATTCGTGCAGTAGGAATTCGCGCAGTAGGAATTCGCGCAGTAGGATTCGCGCAATAGGAATCCGTGCAGTAGAAATTCGCGCAGTAGGAATTCGCGCAGTAGGATTCGCGCAATAGTGATTTGCGCAGTAGGATTCGCGCAATAGGAATCCGTGCAGTATAAATTCGCGCAGTAGGAATCCGCGCAGTAGGATTCGCGCAGTATGGATTCACGCACTAGGGTCTTCGCGCAGTAGGGACAACACCTACAGAACAGGGTTTGGAATTTAGTACCAGGCTAGGGTTGGTTTCATGATACAACCTCAGTTTGAACGATTGAACGTATGTTATGTGAAATACAGATTAAAAAGAAACTGACCATCGCCATGGTGAAGTCTACAACGTCGTGGTCAGCCCTCACCCTTCACTGCCTGCTCTGGACTCTGCTGCACTGGACACTGACAGGTCAGTGTGTGTGTGTGTGTGTGTGTGTGTGTGTGTGTGTGTGTGTGTGTGTGTGTGTGTGTGTGAGAGAGAGAGAGAGAGAGAGAGAGAGAGAGAGAGAGAGAGAGAGAGAGAGAGTGAGGGAGAGAGAGAGAGAGAGAGAGAGAGAGAAAAAACTTGAAAACTTGAAAACTTGAACTTTATTTTGCAAGGATAAAGATTTTAGGCAACGCCTAGTCTTCCAATCTGTCCTTGGTACATACACGAACATAGAATACAAACATGGCAAGGCATGATATTACACATACAGATTTGAACATAAAGGTAGCACCTTTGTACATATACGAACATAGAATACAAACATGGCAAGGCATAAAATTACACATACATAATTGAACATAAAGGTAGCAAAGCAGGTATTATGATACAGACAGGTTGAAATACGAATTTATAGAATTACGTACGCACAGGTATAATTGTTAATACTTGTGCGGGCATACATGCGTGTAACCATACACGCACACACCTGCACGTGCGCACGGCACACGCAAGAATACATGCATATACGCACAGATATATGTCGAAGCACGTATAAAAGAACTATACATTTTAGAACAGGGCAAACTAATGCAGCCTATGGTATGAAACCGGTAGCAATAGCAATAAAGTGCGGACAATTTAAACATTGATTTTAGCACATTGTTGGAGAATAGTAAACAAACAGAGTGATGTGAATACATGACATCGTAATTAGCAATATAGCGTATCGGGATATATGAAGAAAGAAAGAAAAAAAAAAAGAAAAAAAAAAAAATCATCGAGGGTCGAATGTAAGTGTCTCTCGGAGACTCGTTTTGAAGGTTGAGATAGAAGAGCATAATCTAATGTCGGACTGAAGGGAATTCCATATGAAGGAACCCGAGAAAGTAAAACTTGACTTGAATTTATCTATTCTTGTGTGTGGTAGAATATAGTTACTTGAACCATAGCGATGTGAGGCTTGTGTAAGTAGATTTTTCAGGTATTGTGGAGCTAAGTCATAGTGTACTTTGTACATGAGAATGGCTTTATTATAGCTAAGCTGTGATTGCAGTGGAAGTATGTTTAACTGGGCTTGTTTTTCTGCTGTACTGAGTTCAGGATCAGGAAGGATTATTTTAGCTCCCCTTTTGTTTCCATTTTAAAAAAATAATTGGAATAAAGTTATCAATTATGTTCTGTTAAAGAGATACATTTTCATTTTTTTCTTGAAGAGAGAGAGAGAGAGAGAGAGAGAGAGAGAGAGAGAGAGAGAGAGAGAGAGAGAGAGAGAGAGAGAGAGAGTGAGAGAGAGAGTGTGCATGTGTGTGTGTGCGTGTGTCAAGTCAAGTCAAAATTTTATTTCCAGATGGGAACATTGTATAAGCAAAACATACTTTTTTTCAACAAGCCATCCATAAAAAATGATATAAAGAAAAAATAAAGAACTAAACATTCCAAAGTAGCGAACAAGAAAAGGAAAATATACAAGTAAACAATTAATTAAAGAAACAAGCAAATATTCCACACACAAAAACAGGAAAAAGGATGGGGACATATGCGAATAGCATATTATGTACAATATATACATCAACATCAACAACGAAACATTTAAAACATCACATTTACTTACCAAAATATGTTATGTAGGCTACGTTTCCATTTTTAAAAAATAATTGGAATAAAGTTATCAATTATGTTCTGTTAAAGAGATACATTTTCATTTTTTTCTTGAAGTAGTTCTTGTTTTTTTATGTCAGTTTTTTAAAATGGAGGGTAGTTTGTTCCATAAATCTCCATCCGAATAGAGGAGACTAGATTTGAATAGATTATTATTTGGTCGAGGGAATGAGAGTAAATGGGTGTGTCTGCTTGTGTTTGTCGTAAATGTATCTGTTATCTTTTTTGGAGCATTTCCGTTGACAATATTATGCATGCAAATTGCCTTTTTGAGGAAAAGTCTGTCTTGAAAAGTTAGTATATCTAGTTGTTTGTAGTCTTCATAGGTAAGTGAACTTGATTTTAATAAAATTATTTTAATTGCTTTTTTGTACATACGATTGATAATCTTTAAATTTGTATCACTACAGCTATCCCATAATGTTGAAGCATAATCGATCATGGAGAGTATGTGAGCATTAAAGAATAGTTTACGAGAATGGTTATCAAGGAAATGTTTAATCTTAGATAGCTGGAGTATTTTTCTAGACAGACCTTTCCCTAAAGACTTTATATGGTCTGTCCAAGACAGATCTTTGTCAA
>CM065699.1:49175817-49190817 GCA_017654935.2 Phymorhynchus buccinoides | reverse complement strand
AGACCAGTGAAAACTGAAAACCGGACACATACCTACCTTACCCATTATGGCCATATGGCCTGGGAACGCGGAAGAAGAAGAAGAAGGAGAGAGAAAGCTTGCGTTGAACTGTTCCAGATTAGCGACAAGAATAAAATAATTCCAAAATGTCCGTGCATCTGGGGCGATTCTAGAAATGCCCGGGCAACTGGTTTCAGTTCGTGATTGTAACCCGTGCGTTCTAGAAAGGCCTGCTTAATTATTGATAGTGAATGAATGAATGAAGTCCCGTCTCTTGTATCTCAGCGAGTCTATATTATATGTGACCCAGCACAAAAGGGACATTAAGTGTCAAACTGACCATTCTGAAAAAACTATACAATTGAAAACGTGAGACAATTCTTTTTCTAATGATACAAAAACTATTCATGTATCTGTTTACGTTCCAAAGTTATGAGCATTTAAAATTAGTAAGGTGGGCGTCGGCCATTTTGTGTGTGGAAAACACAAGTCTAAAGTCTAGCCTGGCTGAAGGAAATGCATTGACCCACTCGTTTTAAAACACTTATGATACCATTTAGAGACAATGTTAAAGATTGTCCTTAATAAATGTGAAAGATAAGATGTTAGAGAACACGAAAATACCCATAACTCAAAATTGACAAAAAAAAAAAGATTTTTTTGACTTTGCAAGCCTGTTGTGAGAAGCTAGCCCAGCGACTTAATGTCCCTTTCGTGGCGCTGGGTCACCTATATCTCGGCAAGGTTGGTTTTCATGCTTTTCACGGCGAATTCACCTTAAAAATAAAATAAAAGTCAGGTTTTGAGGTAGCGTTGACTTTTGTGCTCAGTAAAAAGACTGAAAAGATGCGAAATAGTTGTTTTAATTTTTTGGGTGGCTGGGTTTCTTTTTGAAGGGAGTTTGTTTTCTTTCTGGCGTAAGTTACGATAATTATTGGGTAATTAGTGATTTTTTGGATGATAATAATAATAATAATAATAATAATAATAATAATAATAATAATAATAAGTGCAACGCCGAGCGGCTGCAAAGTCCCCTCACAGCATCGCCGAGCTACTCCGAAATCGGAATGTGTCGGCTGTACACATACATAAAAACGCATCAAAACAGCACGTAACTACACGCATCAAAACAGCACGTAACTGAATAGTTTTTTTATATATAGCCTTGGGGTTCGGACCCGTGATTTGAGCGCGCGCGATCATGCGCACACGCGCGCACAGAAAAATTCATGACACCTGTGTTTTAGACCATTCATCAAGAAATGTTGTGAAAAAAACTGCATTAAAATACATTCAAAACTTCGCGAGATATTAGCGATTATGTGTTTCGGGGTTTGAACCCCGTAACTGGCGCGACCTTGACCTTAATGTAAAACTAAATACATCAGTGGATAGCTTGCATCTTGGCAAACTAGTATACCAAATTTGATGATGATAGACTGAATAGTTTTTGAGAAAAACGGACGAATAGCCGGACGGACGGAGGCACGCCGACGGACGGACGGACACCGGACGGACGGACCAGACAAAAATAATAGCTCCCTGAACCTTCGGCTCGGGGACTAATATATAGCATTTTGTAAAGTGCATTTCTTGCTACGCAACTCAATGCGCTTGCACCAACCATTCATACTAACTCGTTCACCCAACAGCACACTATTTATAAAAGCACCAAAATGTGAATCTTAATGCCTCTTATATTTGAACAACTGTGTGTGTGTGTGTGTGTGTGTGTGTGTGTGTGTGTGTCTGTGTCTGTGTCTGTGTGTGTGTGTCCTTCTGTTTGTTCGCCCTGTCACTCACGAACCAGTGTACAGAATCGCTTCAAATTTTGTGTGGTGATTTGATGTATTATGGTGCACCGGGAGGGTCCCATAGAAAATGCGTAACCGTGGTGACCTTGACCTTGAAAACCGGTCAGAAGTAAGAGTAGTAAGTAAAGGGTAGTAATTAGGGAATAACTGGCTGGACTGGTTTTCACTGGTTACTTCCCTTGCTTCATAAAGCTGAGTGAAAGAGGGTGAGAGGCGAAAGAGAGAGAGAGAGAGAGAGAGAGAGAGAGAGAGAGAGAGAGAGAGAGAGAGAGAGAGAGAGAGAGAGAGTGAGAGTGTGTGTGAGAGAGAGAGTGTGTGAGTGTGTGTGTGTGCGCACGTGCGAAGCGTAGCGAGCAGGACTGCCAGTAAATAGATAAATAACACGTACACGCACACGCACAAGCACACGCACATACACACTTTTCTCTTAGAAATCCACAAGGACACAGCATACAACCATAGTTGTGGTGGGGGGTGGAGGGGAATTACTGACAGAGCAAAGACCTGCCGATTTGATGAGGTAGGTCTTGAGATGAGATTGAAAGGGGCACCCTGACGGACGAGTTTTTGTAAGAAACACGTCGAGATCACCAGGAAAACACCCTTTACAGAGATTGCAACACTCGCTTTGCTCTGAATTCCTAGAAATCAAACCGTCAAATCGGCGATTCCTCCTTGGCGGAGGTGCTGCAAGTCAAATTATTTCACACAAAGAGTGTCGTCTGTTTTCTAACGGCTGTCAAATCGTTTGCATGAAATTTTCGCAATACTTAAATTTTTTTAATACAGTTTATCTAAAGGAGTTTCGCTCACAACAAAGGAAATAGCTCCATTGTTTTTACTGCACTACAAAAAAAAGAAAACGCTTCAACCACAGTGAGTGACCTCCACCCACCCCATCCAAAATGGCTACTCTCTCCGGCATCTCCGCCAAGGAGGAATCGCCGTTTTGACGGTTTAATTTCTAGGAAACCAGAGCAAAGTGAGTGTTCCGATCCTTCAAAAAGGCTGTCTTTCTGGTGATCTCGACGTGTTTCTTGCAAAAACTCATCCGTCAGGGTCCACCTTTAAAGGGCAAATCTGACGGATGAGTTTTTGTAAGAAATACGTCCAGATCACCAGGAAAACACCCTTTACAGAGATCGCAACACTCACTTTGCTCTGGTTTCCTAGAAATCAAACCGTCAAATCGGCGATTCCTCCTTGGCGGAGGTGCTGGAAGTCAAATTCTTTCACCCAAAGAGAAGGCGTGTGTCGTCTCTTTTGCAATGGCCGCCTGCGTTTAGACCAAATCGTTTGCACGAAAATGTAGCAATACAAGCCTTTTTTTCTGTTTTCTATTTAAATTTTATACAGATTATCTAAAGGAGTTTCGCTCACAACAAAGGAAACAGCTCCAATTTGTTTTACTGCACTACAAAAAAAGAAAACGCTTCAACCACAATGAGTGACCTTCACCCACCCCATCCAAAATGGCTACTCTCTCCGGCATCTCCGCCAAGGAGGAATCGCCGTTTTGACGGTTTGATTTCTAGGAAACCAGAGCAAAGTGAGTGTTCCGATCCTTGAAAAGGCTGTCTTTCTGGTGATCTCGACGTGTTTCTTGCAAGAAACTCATCCGTCAGGGTCCACCTTTAAAAGAAGAAAGAGTAGGCCGATTTTGAAGGTCTTCATGGAGGGAGTTCCAGATTATGTGGGTGTGTTGGTCAGTCGTGCTATTTGAAAGAGCACGATCTGTTGGACAATACGGACATGTAGGCAAAGCACGTGAGGGGCATGTTGAAACAGACTATCCGCCATTAATTATAGACCTCTGTGCACGGAGGATTTTCTGTCTCGCAACAGGCCCGGGCGTCTTTAAAAAATTAAAAAAAAAAAAAATCCATCAGATCACGTGTCAAAATCACGGGTTTCACGTGTTTTCCCTCTTATAACTGGAAATAAATCTTGTTTTGACCAAGTCTGACTCCCATATAAATGGTCCCAAATTCAAACCGACGGATCAGTTTAAAGAGCAGCCTCAATTTCAAGTTGGGGGCATTTGTATGTGGGTCACAGCTATCCAGAAAAAAACTAGGGACTTAATCGTTGCGCGTCACTGGGTCTTTAAATTGACAATCGGACTAGTCTCGTATGCCATCCAGATTTTCTATTGGGTCCTACAGAAGGGTGTTTAACAATATCTTTTTCGGGGCAGTGGGTGGATGCCTCGTGCCTCCATACGGGGAGCTGGACGACCCTACTCCCCCTCCACGAGTCTCTCTCCCTGTGGGGATACCGGGGGCTTTCGTAAAAACAGTTTCCCCACGTTCTGGAAGTTCTTGCCTTATAACTTCCTCTAATTTGCCACTCTCTCTGACTCTGCCTTTTCCCTTTGCTTTCTATCATCTACTATCTTTCTGACTTATTGGCCCATTCTCCCCGCCTTAAAAAAAAAAAAAAAAAATTCCAAATAAGTTTTCTCCTTTGAGCACCTCCGGTATCGGAATGTGTCGGCTGTACGCAGCGGGGAGACCAGTGAAGACTGAAACCCGGACACATACGTACCTTATCCATCATGGCCATATGGCCTGGGAACGCAGAAGAAGAAGAAGACATCCTTTTTTGTCAATTTGAGTTCTTTCTTTGGACATAATAAGGACAGGAACGTGTACAAAAATATACCCTCAACTACTACTGCAAAACAAAAACTTTGGGTAGGCGCTGCACTTGCGGCGACGCGCTCTCCAGGGGAGAGCAGCCCGAATTTCACAGAGATAAGTCTCTGTGACCAGAATATACCAAATACCAAATAGCAAGAGACTACTAAAGAAATGCTTCTTGAAAGGTAGACACACCCACACACACATGTATAGCTTATATTATAGTGCCTTCTTCTTCTGCGTTCCCAGGCGATATGGCCATAATGGGTAAGGTACGTATGTGTCCGGTTTTCATATTTCACTGGTCTTCCGCCACTGCATTCAACCAACACATTCCGATTTCTGAGGAGCTCAAAGGAGACAAGTTGGAAGATTGTTTTGAAGAAATAAAAAAGCAGGAGAATGGACCAGTACGTCCGAAAGATAGTATACATAATTATATCAAAAAGCAAATGGAAAAGACAGCTTCAAAGAGAGTGACAGGTTAGAGGATG
This sequence comes from Phymorhynchus buccinoides, assembly GCA_017654935.2. Taxonomy (NCBI): domain Eukaryota; kingdom Metazoa; phylum Mollusca; class Gastropoda; order Neogastropoda; family Raphitomidae; genus Phymorhynchus; species Phymorhynchus buccinoides. Next base: position 49,185,864 of record CM065699.1, on the reverse strand, counting down.
CTACAAGCACAGAACTTCCAGTAAAGATTAATGTTTTACGTCCTCCCGATCGTTAGATCATATGGGAAAACTTCCAGAAGGTGGGGGAACTATTTATACATTGTGTCCCCCCCCCTCCCTGTATCCCCACGGGGAGAGACTCGTGGAGGGGGGGGGGGGGTGTTGGGGTCCTGCAGCTCCCCGAATGGAGGCACGAGGCTCATTGGGAAAACAGAGACACTTCCTTGTAGTGAACGACCAAGGAAGCCCGAGTTTGCCCAGAAAGCCCAAGCGAATGAAAATCCGTTTAACGTCCTCCGCCTTGGAACAAGGAGTAGGTACCGTTTGGCCCTAGTGGGTTTTTCCCCCTTCTTTTTCGCGAAACGAAACTTCATCAACTCCAGCAGTGGCAGTACCGTTTTTTCCCTGTCAACCAGTCTCATTTCGCCATGTCGCCTTTCGCCCTGTCTCCATACGTTCCGTCCTGTCTCTCACGTTCACTGTGGATAATCGTCATCTATCTCTCCGTAGAAATAAGCTGAACAGTTCTTCTTCTTCTTCTTCAGCGTTCGGTGTAGCAGGCAGCGTCAGACTTTCAAGTTGGTCCCCATGACGAAGTCCACTGTCTTCTCCAGGTCGGTGCGGCTGCCCCAAAGCTGCACCTGCAGCTCCACCCCACCCCCCCCCCCCCCCCCCCTGGCCAGGTTTGGCGTCGTAGAGCATCATGTGTTGGGCAGTGTTGAACAGTTTGATTTGCCATCCCAATGCTTAGTTCGCTCGGGAAGTATTTTCTGTGTCATCCGTCCCGTCCGTCCGTCCGTGCGTGCGTGCGTGCGTGCGTCCGGCCGCGTTTTCTTGAAAACCGTTCAGTCTATTCCAATCACTTTTAGTGTACAAAATATAGAGGATATTACCTATCGACTGATTGCTTTAGTTTTATTTTAAGGTCAAGGTCATGCTGATTAAGGAGTTCAAACCCCAAAGCACTTAATCGCTAATATCTCGCGAACTTTTGCACGTATTTCAATGCGCACCCCCCCCCCCCCCCCCCCCCAACGTTTTCTGATGAAAGGGCCACTATAATCACGAATTTGTCTGTGCGCGCATGCACGCGTGCGTGCGAGCGAATCACGGGGTTCGAACCCCAAAGCTGTATCTCAAGAACTGTTGCATGGAATCGCTTCAAATTTACTGTGGTGGTGCATCACGGTACACAAAAGGTCCCATACAAAAATAATAACCCTGCTGACCTTGACCTTGAAGGTTGACCTTGGAAACCACCAATTCTTCTTGGTTTTCATGTGTTCTTCTTCTTTTCTTCCAATAATGTTCACCTGCTGTTACTGGCAATTATTGACATGTACTGTGAGGCTGAAACAAATTCGTTGCCCGGGGGCGGGGTGGGGTAGGGTGGGTGTCAACATAAATACATTTTAGCATTGATTAACAATGTTTTGTGTGAACTTCTTAATCAAATTTCAAACCATAATTTGTATCAATAAATATTAATATTAACCTCGATTGAACTGTGTTTGGGGCAGTGGGTGGATGCCTCGTGCCTCCATACGACAAAACGGAGGCCTTGTTCATCCACTCTCCGTCTAGACAACTTTCATACCCAAAGCCTGATTCCATCTCTGTCTGTGACACTCAAATACCTTTTTCTCCTTCTGGTAGAAATCTTGGCTTCCACATCTCTCAAGATATGAGTGTTGACTCACAAGTTCAAACTATCAGTCGGTCAGCATACTGTGAGCTGCGTCGCATTGGTACGATTCGCCATCTCCTGTCTATAGATACTACTAAGATACTAGTCTGTGCTTTTGCTCTCTCTAAATTAGATTATTGTAATTCACTCTTGTATGGCTGCCCCCAACACCTCATTGACAAGCTTCAAAAAGTCCTGAACTCTGCTGCCAGACTTGTCCTCAAGGTCTCTAAGTATCATCATGTTCAACCACTCCTGATATCCCTTCATTGGCTTTCCATCAAAGCACGTATTGACTACAAAATTTCCACTCTATGTCATTCTTATTTCTTTGGAAATGCCCCTAGCTACATCTCTGACATGCTTTCTGTCTATACTCCATCAAGGCAATTGCGGTCATCTTCAGATTCCAAAATGCTCTGTGTTCCTAGTACACGAACAAAAATGTTTGGTGAGCGCTCCTTTTCCTTTTCGGCCCCATCAGTTTGGAACTCCTTACCACGCGAAATTCGCCATATCCAGTCCTTGCAATGTTTCAAATCAGCTCTCAAGACCCACCTATTCAAGCTACATCACAACCTTTAGGCCACATTACTTCTGGACTCTATTCTTATAAATGATTCACTATTATCATTATTATTATACGGGGAGCTAGACGACTCCGCCCCCGGTCTCTCCCCGTGGGGATACCGGAGGGGGGGGGGATTCTTTCGTAAAAAATAGTTCCCTCACCTTCTGGAAGTTCTGTTCTTGTAGCTTCCTCTGATCTGCCACTAGCACTCTCTTTGACTCTGCCTTTTCCCTTTGCTCTCTATCATCTACTGTCTTTCTGACTTATTGGCCCATTCTCCTGCTTTAAAAAAAAAATCTTCCAAATAATGTTTCTCCTTTGAGCTCCTCCGAAATCGGAATGTGTTTGCTGTACGCAGCAGGGAGACCAGTGAAAACTGAAAACCGGCCACATACGTACCTTAACCATTATGGCCGTATAGCCTGGGAACGCAGAAGAAGAAGAAGAAGAAGAACTGTGTTGAATCTTAGAGGCAGGACGAAACGGGAACAGGACGAAACAGAATATCCCCAGAACATATGGGATATTTATAGTTTATGTAGATAGTGAGTCGGTCCTGGAGGTATTGCAATACCAGGAAAGACCTGTTGTTTTATTCAAAAGGGTGTAGAGTGGCACGGAGGTAGGGCGTTCGCTTCGTGTCAAGTAAACCCGAGTGCGAACCTGGGTACAGGGGATTTTTCCTCTCACTTTACACCGTCTGAACGTGGAGTCTTTGGGATGAGGCGATAAACCGAGGTCCCGTGTGCCCATGCACTTAGCACACGTTAATCCCAGTGGCAACGAAAAAGTTGTTATTTGGTCAAAATCCCCCCCCCCCCCCTTTCCTTCCTCATCAGTCACAAAAATTGCATGCAAAAAAAAAACAACGGTGGCGCGCCCCTGGCTGCGACGCGCTCTCCAGGTGGGAGCAACCCGAATTTCACAGAGACGCCTCTGTGACTATAAAGTACCTAATACCTAAAATATATGTATCGAGTATATGAGTAATATAAAGTAAAATGTATAACATTTCAAGCCCACGCGACAAGTTGTGGTATGCGCATTTAGCAACAGAGGGAGAAATGTCTACTAACAAACAAAAAAAGTTTAACACTAGTTGTCCAAATGACCTGTTTAAACAAAATTATCCATTTCATGAATTGGGCAAACAGTACAAGCATGCATTGCCCATTTTATGAAATAGACAATTGCACGGATCGGGTGTAGCATATGCAGGCAGGCAGATATTAAACACGCGCACGCACGCACGCACGCACGCACGCACACGCACACGCACACGCACACGCACGCACACACACACACACACACACACACACACACACGCACACACATATACACACACACTCACGCACACACACAGAGAGAAAGAGAGAGAGAGAGTGAGAGAGAGAGAGAGAGAGAGAGAGAGAGAGAGAGAGAGAGAGAGAGAGAGAGAGAGAGAGAGAGAGAGAGAGAGAGAGAGAAGAAGAAGAAGGAGAGAGAGAGAGAGAGAGAGAGAGAGAGAGAGAGAGAGAGAGAGGGGAGAGAGAGAGAGAGAGAGAGAGAGAGAGAGAGAGAGAGAGAGAGAGAGAGAGAGAGAGAGAGAGAGAAGATGGACCTGAACGGCTTTTGATTTGAGTGACACGGACGCACGTGCACAGTGACAGAAATCATCTGGTCCCACTTCATGTGAATACAGGCGTTAATCAGCTGTTTAGATGGACTTATGGCTTTAGCCCTTAGCACAAAGTGGCCTTCCATCAGTAATATAGGCGTTAATCAGCTGTTTAGATGGACTTATGGCTTTAGCCCTCGACACAAAGTGGCCTTCCATCAGTAATAATAGGCGTTAATCAGCTGTTTAGATGGACTTATGGTTTTAGCCCTCGACACAAAGTGGCCTTCCATCAGTAATATATGAAGACCCTCTGTTGTCCAGCTCTCCGCAGAGTTTCTCCACACTGTTTCTCCACACTGGCTTCTATCTGATCAAGGGAAATATAACAAGCCAGGAGAGTAATATCCCATAAGGCCAGCAGAAAAGCTCAATTAAGGAATGCACCAGATAGACCCGTAACCCGGATTTTACGTCCTTTGTTGAAACACTAAAGGTTTGAAAATGTGCCATGAATTAATTCTTCAAGTGTTTATGATTTTAAAAAGTATATATAGTATCATGAATTGAAAAAAAACACACGCTAAAAAGGGTTGACTTTTTGTTTTGATCCAATATTTATTGCATAACAACTAGAGCCAGAAATAAAAACGATCCTTTACTTTCTGCTGTCCAGTGAAGAATGAAAAAGAACCAATCGAAAGTGTTCTGATAATCTATAATATAATACGCTAAGGCCCGACGTGTAAAATAACGTAAAAACTCGGATACCGCGTAAACGTCGGACTTTTGCTGGCCATAGATTTTCAGAAGAACGCGTTGGGACGCGATTCCGCTATGTCTGGTTGAAAGTTTTGCTTTTGAAGGTTGATTTTGAAGGCAAAATGTATGAAATTTCCTTGAAATTTTGTGTCGTCTGCGTCGCCCGAGCTGTGTCGGAAATTGCCGAATCTACCTCGGAAAACACGAAGAATGCCGAACCTGTGTTTCGTAACTTCCGCCCTTCTGTGTCTCCCTTTCTCGTTCTCGCACGACGACAACCGTGCTGATAAAGTTTGTCACTAAGTCACGCAAAATTTGCTCAAATCAATACATTGCTTCCAGTATTGCATCTTTATTCTTTAGTATGTGGTAGGGGGAACTCTCTTACATTCACAGACAGCATATAATTATGTTCTATCAATGTAAGATTGAATAAATTAGATTTGCATTTTTTCTGGACCCATGCGGACCCATACTGTATTATAAACAGAGCTACAAAACGACCATTTTATTTCCTGTTCTCCAGCGATGAAGAATAGGGCTTCCTGTCGTCGTTAAACAGTTCCTTCAATGTCGCCCTGTACCGGGAGCCAGTGCAGTAGTTGACGATATAATGTATTATAAACAGAGCTACAGCATGACCCTTTACTTTCTGTTCTCCAGCGATGAAGAAGACGGCTTCCTGTCGTCGTTAAACAGTTCCTTCAATGTCGCCCTGTATCGGGAGCCAGTGCAGTAGTAGACGATATAATGTGCAATAAACAGCCGCAACATGACCCTTTACTTTCTGTTCTCCAGCGACGAAGAAGACGGCTTCCTGCCGCCGTTAAACAGTTCCTTCAATGTCCTCCTGTATCGGGAGCCAGTGCAGTAGTAGACGATATAATGTGCAATAAACAGCCGCAACATGACCCTTTACTTTCTGTTCTCCAGCGACGAAGAAGACGGCTTCCTGCCGCCGTTAAACAGTTCATTCAATGTCGCCCTGTATCGGGAGCCAGTGCAGTAGTAGACGAAGAAGTTCACCGAGGAACTAGCGAAGGAGCACAGCTCCGCGAAGCTGATGAGCGTCAGCAAGGTGTTGGCGTAGAGTCCGACCGCGCTCAGCTGGGGCTCAAACATGGGCAGGACCCGCAGAACGGTGATGGGGAGAGAGAGGGCGAAGATCTCCACGGAAAGAGCGATGAGCATCTTGGTGAGGGCGATCTCCTTGGAGGACATCCCCCCGGAGGAGGATTGTTCGGTCCTCCAGCGGATGGTCTGTCGGAGTTTGATGGCGGTGATGATCGTGGTGATGAGGACCACGACTGGGCACCCCACCACTATCCCGAAACCGTACAGGACTCCGTCCAGAGTTTTAAGGATCTGTCCGAAAAAAAGGAATAAAGTAAAGTAATTAATTAAGGACATAAATATCTGTTTGCGAGTAATGATGGGGGGGGAAGAAAGAGGAGGAGGAGGAGGAGGAAGGGGGTGGGTGTGGGGGGAGATAGAGAGAGGGTAAAAATCAAATGAATGAACAATAAAGGGGGAAAATGGACACGAAAGTAAACGGAGAAAAAATGGAGGGAGGGGAGAGAGAGAGAGAGGGGTGTGGGGGGGGGGGGTGATGACAGACAGAAATAGAGGAGAAGAAGAAGAAGAAGGATGGTAGGAAAAGGACAGAGAAAAGAAGGGAAAGGAGAAAGAAAGAAAAGACAAAAAGAAAAAGAAAAAGAAATTAAAGAAGAACAGGGAACAAGAAAATGAAGCAGAAAATGAAGACGAATAAGAGAAAGAGACGAGAAGGAGAAAGAAGAAGGAAATAAAATGGAGAGGAGGAGGAAGAAGAAGAAGAAGAGGGGGTAAGCAAAAGCACCTGTCGGTTTTGAAAGGCATGACTCGTCACGAACACCTGCCACGACTTCCTCCCCGTGCGCTCCTCGTAGAAACAAGTGATGCGATACTTGGGCGTGATGAGGAACCGACTCAAGCCCAAGAACCCCACGCCGGTGATGACAATGGCCGCGAGGACTCTGGTGGGCATGCAGCGCTGAGCCCGCAGAGGAAGCATCACGCAGACGCAGCGCTCCGTAGAGATGATGGCGGCGAGGAAGGTGGGCCCGTAAATGAAGCCGAAGAAGCCCATGAGGTTGTGCTTCATCATGAAGCGGTACACCTGTGCACCAGAAACGCAACACCTTCAAGGCTCACTCGCTTTGCGCGTGTGTGTGTGCCAAGTCAAAATGATCTTTATTGGCGATAAAGGAAAAAGCTAAACAAAGCTTTTTTGCATCCTGTTCTCATATGTGTGTGTGTGTGTGCGCGCGCGCGTCTGTGTGTGTGTGTGTGTGTGTGTGTGTGTGTGTGTGTGCGTGTGCGTGCGTGTGCGTGTGCGTGCGCGCGCGTCTCTGTGTGTGTGTGTGCTTGTGTTCAACATGTCTTTTTGACGTTCGTTTGTTTCTATTGATGGTTTATTAATTTATTAACAACTTATTTATTATTGTAAGCGCTTAGGGCTTATTTAAGATTAAGCGCTAGAAATGCCCATTATTATTATTATTATTATTATTATTATTATTACAAAAGGCGCTAAGTCTATTGGCCACTGCAAAGAACACCTTTTGCAAGAGTGAATGCCCTTGGTTGGAAGATGGTTGAGTAACCCTATTTTGAGGCCACGGAATGGCTGCCTTTTGCAAGAGTGAATGCCCTTTTGAATGCTGACCAACAAGGGCTTAACTCTTGCCGTTAATATCCCTAGTTGCAGTGGCCAATATGGATATAGAACGGTTCTGACCTCCCCATACTTCTCCCCCGTGGTGAACTGGGTGTAGACCTGCTCGGCGTAAGGCAGGAAGATGACCACCAGCACCAGGAGGTCGGTCAGGGCCAGGCAGAACAGGCACATGACGATCCTCTCCCTCAGACCTCAATCAATCAATCAATCAATCAAGCGATGAATCAATCAATCAATCAATCAAGGAATCGATCAAGGAGTCAATCAAGGAATCAATCAATCAATCAAGCGAGGAATCAATCAAGGAATCAATCAATCAATCAAACGAGGAATCAATCCATCAATCAAACGAGGAATCAATCAATCAATCAATCAGACGAGGAATCAAGCAAGGAATCAAGCAAGCAAAGAATCAATAAAAGAATCAATCAAATAATCAAGCGAGGAATCAAGCAAGGAATCTATAAAGGAATCAATAAAATAATCAAGTAATGAATCGATCGAGGAATCAAGCAAAGAATCAATCAATCAATCAATTAATGTAACTGTACATATTGTCCATAATGGAGAATTCTCTTTAGGTCCACAAAAAATGTACACATGTTACACATAAAATATGTCACGCAAACACGTAAAACATGGCATAAAAACACACACATAAAACTGGCAAATTTGAACACGGCCGGACGGACGGACCAAGTGAAAACAATACCAGCTTCGCTTCGCGACTGGTAAATATTTCACCTTGCCTGTAGAACACGGCCATGTTGATGACGTTCAAGGGCGCGCCCATTGCGAAGAGGAGGGGGATCAGGATGGCGGACTTGACCCGGTCCACGACTCTCTCGGCTCGCAGAGTCATGAGGTTGTGGGGGTTGTACCAGGGAATGGTGCTGTTCAGGGCCAGCACGATGCAGCTTTCGGTGGGGTTGCTGGGGTCGTCTTGGGGTAGTAGTAGTATGGGGTCACCACCCCTTGTTGTTGCGTTCATCTTTCTTAGTCTGGTGACAAGAAGGTGCTTCCGTTATGCCTAGTTTTCAGTCAACAAGCCTGTTTCTTAGGATGATAGACCGGTGATTCGTAGGCCCTACCTATATAAAAAAAATCATATTAATTAAAGATACACAGACGCGCCACGATTAAGTCCCTTGTTTTTTTTCGCTGGGTAGCTGTGACCCACATAGAAATGTCCCCAACTTCAAATTGAGGCTGCTCTTTAAACTGTTTTGTTTTCAATTTGGGGGGCATTTGTACGGGAGTCAACCCTGGTCAAAACGAGATTTCTTTCCAGGTATGAGAGGGAAAACCCGTGAAACCCGTGATTTTGACACGTGATCTGGTGGGTCTTTAAATATAAGTGTGAGTGTGTGTGTGTGTGTGTGTGTGTGTGTGTGTGTGTGTGTGTGTGTGACACGCACGTGGCTGTTTTGTAAATATTTGTAAATATTATCTTTATTCATCTTTTCTAACGTACGTCATATTTTTTTGTCTTTTCTCTCATTCGGCTTTCGGTAGAGAGAGAAAGTTCAAGTGAACATATTTAGAGAGAGAGAGAGAGAGAGAGAGAGAGAGAGAGAGAGAGAGAGAGAGAGAGAGAGAGAGATAAAAAACCTACCTCTGAATGAAAAATGGTGTTTTACGTCCTCTCGGTCTGGAACAGACACATATGGGACATTTGTAAATACAAAGATGGTGGGAACGATACTGGAGGCAATGCCCGGAGGCAGTGCAACACCAGTAAAGTCCCGAATTTTTAACAATACAGATAAGTGTAGCAGTAACCACGCCTCGGTTAAACCTCATCGGCTATGGCACCGCCACGTTTTACCCTCTATATGTTCCAGGTAAGTATAAACAAGCGCGGATTCGCAATCGTTTGTGGCATGCGACAATTAAAAACGAAACATCATTTTAAAGAGCAGCCTCGATTTGAAGTGCGGTCTATTTTTACCACTGCAATCATTATATACACTGAGTCGCTTCCCCTGGCTTTTCAATAATTTTAATCTGTAAACCAGAATGTTATCTCTGCACCATTTCGTAACTTTTTATATCTTTTGGAAAACATTTAAAACTATTTATCCTACTTAATCTAATCGAAAGAAGCACTGCATACTCGTCGTGTCTGTTGCAGTGTCTGTATTACGTATGTGTATTATTTTCTACGCTTTAAAATGACGATTCGTGTGCTCTGTTCAGTATATAATTCTGTCCATACGTAAGGACTGTAGATATGTAGAAATGACAACTGAAATGTTACTTTATGTCCAAGTATTTTTCTCTCCTTTAAAATATGTGCGACAATTTTGGACCGACCGACAAAGTGAGTTATAGGTTTGTGGCTTGTGCCACAAACAAAAACCCTACCTCTGCTTCCCCGGCTTGAATTTAGGGAGTGAGTGCTATTTACCGCACGTGCTTCTTGCACAATGCGAGATTGCCGGCTGATAGTTGGAGGGTTAAAGACCTCCCACGTCACGCGTCAAAATAATGCTTTTCACGCGTTTCCCCTCTTATAGCTGGTAAGAAATCTTAAAGACCCACCACGTCACGTGTCAAAATCACTGTTTTCACGTGTTTTCCCTCTTATAGCTGGTAAGAAATCTTAAGAAATTTTCGTAGCATAAGAGGGAATGTGACACGTGACGTGGGGGGTCTTTAAGAACTCCCCCAAGCATAAGACGGAATGTGACACGTGACGTGGGGGGTCA
>CM065699.1:49168317-49170817 GCA_017654935.2 Phymorhynchus buccinoides | reverse complement strand
TGATGATGGTGATGATGGTGATGATGATGATCTGTTGCCAGACTGACTACTGTAATGCTGGATATGGATATGGTGGTGATGATGATGATGATGATGGTGGATATGGTGATGATGGTGAGGATGATGATGATGATGGTGGTGATGATGGTGGTGGTGGTGGTGATGACGATGAGGATGAGGATGGTATTGATGATGATGATCTGTTGCCAGACTGACTACTGTAATGCTGGATATGGATAGTGTGGTAAGGGTCAAAGGGGGGTAGTTTGTAGGATAGGGGGCAGGGTGAGAATGAGTGCGCGTGCAGGTATGAACGAGACGAGAGAGTGTGAGAGGCGGGAACAAGGCGTGTGTGTGTGACGCTGAGACGCGACGAGAGGTTCGAACGGGGTCCATGATGACGGACAGAGGGTGAGGCGAAGCAGCGGGCCACGACGACGAGGAGCAGAGGTGAGTTAGGATGTAGTGGGGCTTAGAGTAGGTTTAAGGGTGGGTGGGGGGAGGTAGTTAGTATTGGTGAAGTGCAAAATACTTCAATTTGGTGGTTGTGGTGATGATGATGGTGATGATGATGATAAGGATGATGATGATGATGATGGTGATGATGATAATGATGATGATAATGATGTTGATGATGGTGAGGATGATGATGATGATGATGATGATGATGATGGTGGTGATAATGAGGATGATAATGATGATGATAATGATGGTGATGATGATGGTGATGATTTGGTTCAAGGCCATTTGTGAAACAAACAACTGATAACCTTGGTTACCTTGATCTTGACCTTGCTGCTTCTATGAAGCGTGGATATTGTCCAAAAAAACGTTGAAAGTACACCCTAAAACCATACATATATATTCTTGATCGGCATCACCCGAAGAACGCGGCTGGGGTACACTGACTTTGATGCTTATTGACTTTGTCATTTGACCGTACGTGGGCCCGTCAAATCGTTTCCTAGCTATATCTTTCACGTTATTTTTCAACAGCCGCTCCCAAATTTGATAGGTTGGTAGATTGGCTCAAGGTCACACGTGGTGCATTGTATAAATGACCGATGACCTTGACCTTGTTTCTTTTTCTTTGTGACAATATCTTATTAACTGCTGCATACCATAAAAAAGGCAGTAAATATGTACAGGCTTTTTGATAACATCACTTCAAATTTTAAAGGGTAGTGTGTATATTGAAAAAGATTGGGGGAGGTGGGGGTGGGATGGGGGGGGGGGGAGGGGTGTTATATTACTAGAAACTGACGTTTCCTGTGTCTTGCTGAGCTTCACCTTGATCTTTGACCTTGATTTGTTGTTATTGTTGTTGTCGTACCCTGGCTTAAAGACTCCAGGGATCATCCCAACAGCCGGAAGCACTTGAACACTATAGTACAAATGCACCAGCTAGGGATGAGAACATTTTTGTGCGTGACCGGTGGGTTTTTTTATTACCCCGCCACGTGCGCAGCCACACTCCGACTTCGGAGGATTTGGGAGACTGACATTGTTACGCTAGGAGCTTGTCATGGCTATGAAGACAACCCCCGCATAACTATGCCGAGCATAACAACATTTTGATGTAGCCCTGGTGTTCTAGCCTATGTCGATTCCCGGTCTGACACACAACCTTGATTTGAAGCGGGTCGCCTTCCCCGTGGGGATACCGGGGGGTCTTGTATAAGTAGTTCCCCCACCTTCTGGAAGTTCTGTGCTTGTAACTTCCTCTAATCTGTCACTCTCTTTGACTCTGCCTTTTCCCTTTGCTTTGTGTTGTCTACATTCTCCTGCCTTTTTTCATGAAACACTTCAAGAAGATTTCTTCCAGCCGAAGTCGGACTTGCTGGGCCTAACTATTTCTTAGTTAGGCGCATAACAGCAGCATGACGCATCTGCGCTCATAATTGACAGGAAACTGTCTGAGCGATCGAAGAAGAAGAAGCGTGTCGCCAAATAGGGTTATTAACGCCCTTGACAGCAAGAGTTAAGCCTTTGTTGGTCAGTATCCAACAGAGCATTCACTCTTGCAATGAAGGCAGTGGCCTCAAATAGGGTTATTGACGAGAGTTACTCCCTTGTTTGGTCAGTACTCAACCATCTTCCTCCCACCCACCAAGGGCATTCACTCTTGCAAAAGGTGGTCGTTGCAGTGGCCAATAATGATACAGTGGAACCTCCCTATAAGACCTTAAACAATCATCCCAAACGAGGTCTTATAAGGGAGGGGTCTTTTAAAGGAGGTAATTTTAATACTTACAAAGAAGGGCAATCTCTCAGAGAAGTAGGTCTTATGTAGGAGGGAGTCTTATAATGGGAGGTCTTAAAGGGAGGGGTCTTATAAGGGAGGGGTCTTATAAGGGAGGTAATTTTAATACTTACAAAGAAGGGCAATGTCTCAGAGAAGTAGGTCTTATGTGGGAGGGGATCAAATGGGAGGTCTTATAAGGGAGGGGTCTTATAAGGGAGGTAATTTTAATACTTACAAAGAAGGGCAATGTGTCAG
>CM065699.1:49140817-49163317 GCA_017654935.2 Phymorhynchus buccinoides | reverse complement strand
TGGAACGACCTCCCTGATTATCTAAAAAATAGAACTAGCGTCTTTTCCTTTCGAAAATCTTATCACAAGCTCCTAATAGACAATCTTGTTTATTAGTAATGCTAATTAATGAGTTTTACTTCAAACGTTACTAATGCCATCAGCTATGTCTAGATTCTTATAATCTCTCTCTCTCTCTCTCTCTCTCTCTCTCTCTCTCTCTCTCTCTCTCTCTCTCTCTCTCTCTCTCTCTCTCTCTCCCTCTCTCATATTCTGTTATCATATGTTTTTTTGTTTTTTGTGGGTTTTTTTCCCCTTAAAATTGGGTTTATTCTGAAAAATTGTCATTGTCTCAAAATGGTTTCCCTTTTTTCGTACTCAATTTAAACTACCAATTCAAGTTCACCATTGTTAAGTATTATCCATGTTTGCTTTAAATCCCATTTTTGATTTCTTTTTCAATTATTTCATGTGCCAATTTTTGTTCCATTTTCTTGACTTGATTGTTTTATGTCAAATTTTCTTTGCTTGATGCATGGTATGAATGTGTGAGTGAGAGGGCAAGGTGTAAAGAAGCTATTGTAGCTTATCCTTTTTACCCTCAATAAAACATTCGTATTCGTATTCGTATTCTCTCTCTCTCTCTCTCTTCTTGGGATCAAGCAAGCAAAAACTGTCTAAGACATTTAGAAAGTATTTATAAACGTGCAATTAAACTAATTCTTCTTAAATCATCAACACTACACATTTCTGATTATAAAATTGTTAACATACTTCCCTTCCACTCCAAATGCCAATTTAATAAGGGTGTATTTATGTATAAAATTTTAAATGGACTCGCACCTCCTTATTTATGTAAAAGGTTTCCTGTAACTCAGGTGCGGAATAAAGAAACCATACTCCTCCCCCGACCTAGAACAGACTTATTTATGTCATCGTTAACATACTCAGGTGGAAGGTTGTGGAATGAAATCCCCGAGTGCATAAAAACTAAAAGCACATTGCTGTCATTTAAAAGATGCTTTAATAAATATTTATTCGAAAGGTTATAACAGTTCATTCCCCTTTTCTAAACTTATCTATTGTGCATGTTATAATTTTAGTAAATGCGCATGTCTGTAGCTATGCTCCTACTACCTGATATTGTAAAATTGTCAATTGATTACTTGTCTAACTATGATTTATGTGTGTGAAAGGAATTGTGAGAATGTTGATTTATATGTCATGTTGTCCTTGTTCTTTGGATTTGTTACATTTGATTGTTACATTGTTTACTTTTGAACCATTTGAGTTTGTTTTGTAATTTATTTATTTATTTATTCACTTCATATGTCATTATTTTAGAGGACCTGATGAAAATAAGCTATTTCTGCTTACTCAGTTTATCCTCATTAAAAATTTCGAGTTCGAGTTCGAGTTCGAGTTCTCTCTCTCTCTCTGTGCGCGTGTGTGTGAGTGTGAGTGTTAATTTTGTGGTGTCTCTGTGTGTGTACGTGTGAGTGTGTGTCTCTTCATGCGTTTGTGTGTTTGCGTGTCCTTGTGCGTGTAGCTCACACTGTTCATCATGTGCCTGTTCCAGAGCTGCCCCTTCTGTCAGAGTGCAGCAGGGACGCTCAATGCAGGTCCCCCCACTCAGTGTGTGCTCAGCGCTGTGTGTGCCAGGTGGGCTATCTCTACGATCAGGTCTCTGGCCTCTGCTCAGGTGAGAACACGGATTAGTTGTCAACATCCCCCTGAAGTCGGAGTATGGCCGCCCATGTGGCGGGACCCTTTAACCCTTTCACCGCCAATGTCGCATTTATGCACCACAATTGTTTAACGCACCGAGGCATAGAACGGATTCGAAATGGACAGACATGTCACCATGAGAGCAGAGCATGCAAAGCCACATAATTTGAGACATTTTTTTTCTTTTTGATGATTGATGGAAATGAGGCGGCGGGGGATGATGCTATGGAGTTCCGTATCGGTCTGAGACTACGGAACTACAGACACCTGCAGTGTTGGTCTTGAAATTAGAGCAACACTCTCAGAATCGAATAAGAGCTCGACTGTGTGGTTTCAGTCTTCCCATTGAGCCCATAGCCACTCACTCTGGGTAGGAGTCGGTCCAGGACCGAAAAAAACCCTCGCCTCTGATGGGATTCGAACCCGTGACCTCCCAGCCAGTAGTCCACGACTTTACCACTGCGCTGTGGCGGCTGGTGTCTGTATTCCACGCTAGCCATGTTTCTGAATGAGGAGGCGAGCATGGATTGTGAATTTTTGCATTCGTATGTAGTTCTATTGCTATTGTCTCCTATTATTATTATTATGTATTAGGTACTTTATAGTCACAAAGGCGTCTCTGTGAAATTCGGGTTGCTCCCACATGGAGAGCGCGTCGCAGCCAGAGGCGCACCACCCAATTTTGTTTTTTTGCATGCGAATTTTGTGTGACTGATGAGGAAGGAAAAGGGGGTGGTGGTGGTAAATTTTGACCAAATGACAACTTCTTCGTTGCCACTGGGTTTAGCATATGCTAAGTGCATGGGCACACGGGACCTCGGTTTATCGTCTCATCCGAAAGACTCCACGTTCAGACCGTAAGGCCTAGTGCAAAGTGAGAGGAAAAATCCCCTGTACTCAGGTTCGAACTCGGGTTTACTTGACACGAAGCCAACGCGCTACCACTTTACTTTAAATAGCATTTCTGATAGCATTTCGGCCTGGCTGATAAAAAAAGAGAATTCGATTCTGGTATTTTTTAAAAAATTGTTTGCTTAATGTGTTGAATGTGTCATCATAGATGATTTGATGGTTATGTAGCATCTGCACTTTCTCCTTTGCATATGTAGACAAGTAGACAAGTAAAACATTACATATTCGTTTTTCATTACAGGCACCGTCCAGACGCTAAGAAAAAACTGGCCTTGGACAGTGGTCTCAGCAATCTCCATTGTCCTTTCGATCGGCCAACTGTCGACACTTCTGGAATGACACGTCACCAGTCACTGTCAGTCGGCAAAACCACATCACTGTTATACATCATCACAACCTACACCCATCTCGTTGATCATTCAAGACTCTTGTCTGCAGACCTGTTTACCCCCTACACAAGTCTTGAGTAGTCTGGATAGCTGAAATGGGCTCAAAATGTGTAGTTTCATTCATGAAGCCATCAAACAATGTTCACTGAAAATGAGTAATTAGAGCATTTTGTTTTCAATTTTGAAGAGTAGTAGAGGTCCAAATTGAGTAGAATACTACTCGAAAAGAGTAGTCTGTCTCTTTTCGAGGGCAATTTCAGATAATTATGTGTGTGTGTGTGTGTGAGCCAGGCACTGTATTCATGAGTGGGAATTAGACTGTCAAGACAGGGAATAGTATGTAAAATAGGCAAATGTTAAGATCAGCTCCCTCCTCTGCCCCTTCCATTCATTTCAGACGGTTTCAGGTTAGGGTTAGGGTTAGGAATAGGGTTAGGGATAGGTTTAGGGTCAGCTTATTCATCAACTTTTATTATTTTTGTATTTGACACTAAACTAGGTGCGTCTTGGGCGGTACGTGGTTGATGCGGGTGGTGTGGTGTAATGTGGATTGGACTAGGCTGGCAGAACGACCGGCAGTTTGGTCTGGTTTGCATTTTGCTACCCGTGTTGGCTGACTGGGTCGTACTCATGATTTCGGTACGCGCATGCATGTAAAGTAACCTTTGGGTAAGAATGTATTTTCTGTGTGTGTGTGCTGTGCGTGTGTGTGTGTGTGTGTGTGTGTGTGTGTGTGTGTGTGCGTGTGCGTGTGTGTACGTGTGCGTGTGCGCACGCGCACGTGTGAAGTATCGGATTTGTATTTAATGTATATATTTCTGAATGTTTTGTGTTTATTACTATTGTTATTGTTGTTGTCTAAAGTTAACTTTGTAAGCGCTCTGAGCTCTTTGGAGAAAGAGCGCAACAAATATCCATTATTATTATTATTATTAAACTGACCCTTGACCCTATCCCTAACCCTATCCCAAGCCCTATTCCTAACCCTAACCTGAAACCGTCTAACCCATACACACACAAAAAGAGAATAGGTTATGGTATGTTATGAGATTGACATTTAACTGACCCTAAACCTATCCCTAACCCTAACCGAAACCGTATGAAATGAATGGAAGGGGCAGAGGAGGGAGCTTCTCTTAACGTTTGCCGTATATTAGACTAAACTCCTAAAACGATTGGCTGTTTGGCCTGATTCACATACTAATCCCCGTGTTGAATGTGCAAGACTACTCTCATGACTGCATGTCCTGCTTGTTATTTGTGTAATGCTTTCAAAGTGACGTCTTCAAGTTAAGCATGAATAAAGTCTTTACTGGATATGACCTTTACGTATGTATAAGTTAAACCATTGTTTATTCTGATGTTTGTAAAACAACAACAACTCAGTATAAACAATGTTTTAACTTGTGCATACAAAAATCGAATTATCATTGGCTTTGAAATGTTTGGCATGCCTTGGTAAATTAATGCGTGTGAATCTTTGTTTTGTTTTTTTGTCGTTACAAACGCACGCTCACACACACGCACACACACACACACACACACACACACACACACACATTAACAAACATTCACACAGGTATGATATAAACACACTTGAAAAAGAACTTGAATAAACCAAATACAAGCTTTTTAATATCGGTTCAAATGAAACAGAAACCATGTTCAAAACCTTTCCCCCGTCCCTCCTTCCACCCCCCCACTCCCTCCAAACTCCTCCCCCCCCCCCCCCCTCCCCTCCCCCCGTTTCCAACGCGCAAAAAGCATGCAACAGACAATGTCACTGACGATACGTAGTGCTTTAATTTGCTGCTAAGAAAAAAACCAAACATGTCAACCCCCACGCCTCTACGCCAATTGTCATCACAGTGTCCACGCCAACTTCAACGAGATACACCCCACTAGGTGCCTCGAAAAGAAAAGATCGTGCAAACATTGAATTGAACATTCACCGTAAGGAACAAAACCAGCTCGGCATAAAAGGAAAAGCAAACAAAAACAAGTGCACATGAAACCGAAAACAACAAAACTGAAAATGAAAAACCCCCCACAATTTGCCATCGGATTGAAAACGAAAGGATTGACATAAAAATGAAAACGAAAAACAATGACCTGACATCAAATCGGAAAGAACTGGACGTTTGTATTGAAAACAAATTAGCTTGGCATCTTGAAAACTAAAATACTCTTGAAATCAATCTGTATATTTGGGGATAAAAAATAACGAACCAAAACCCAATAAACAACGCTTAGAACAAAAAAGAAAGAAATAGCAACGATTGCAAACGTTTAAAAAGAAAGGGGGGGGGGGGGGGTGTTCACATACCTATTCACATGCAAACATACATATGAAGAAACTTTCTCTCCTCAAACATATTGTACCCAGACACTGTCTCCGGTCTGTCTCTCTCTCCAAACATAATTCTCCCCATACATATAATATATTAACATGTTTAGCATACATACTTAACGCCTCTTTTTTTTCTCTCTCTCTCTCTCCCATGTTGTCTCCTTCAAACAGAATTATCTCCATACACATATTAACATCTTAAGCATACACATTTAGAAGTTCTCTCTCTTCAACCCTTGCACAGACTGTGACATATGCACGCACGCGCACACACCAAAAATGCCAAGTTTATATATTAAAAAATCTGTGCAGGAAATACTTGCATCAAAACGAACATGAATTTGAAGGGAAAAAAATCATCTTGGAAACCATCAGCTGGGTTTAGTTAGCTAGCAATGGCTCATTCGGGTCCACCTAGCTTTAATCTGTTAAGATATTGTCGCAACAAAAGCAACAATATTAAAGGTCTCTGCACACGTTAACATTATTCACGGAATAGTTCTATTTCCCCATGGCAACACAGTGAGCTGTAAGTCATATTATTCTTGTGAATAGTGTTAACGTGTGCACAGACCTTAATAAGACGGACAACTCACTGTTGCCATGGGGAAATGGAAATATCCCCTGATAACGTGTACCGAAACCTTGACAAGAGCGTTAAGACGCTAGACCACCAGCCGCGCGGCAGTATTTTCGCAGCTGCAAGGGCCGGAGCAGAAACCTTCAGCTATACTGAAAAAATCTTGCAAGTTTTCTTTCTTTCTCTTTAATGAAGCATTCAAGAAGGGTAACTGTTTAAAATGTTTTTTAAAAAATCCGATTTTAAATCATATATATTAGTTTTCACATCGGAGAGTGTGGATCAACGATGGTGCAGTGGATAGAGCATTCTCAACAAGACAACTGTTGCACGTTCTAGTGCACACAGGTTCGAATCCAGCTAAAGGCAGATTTTTTTTCTATTGAGGAAACCGTTTAAGCTAAAACAATACAAAGAATATACAACAAACAAGTGTAAAGTGACGTTATTTTATTCACAAGAGACAAAACAAAACCAAAGAACAAAGTTAACTTTGACAGAAGGTGTACAAATTAATTATTTGACCCTTAGTCAGTTTTTAAATAGCTAAAGAAAATGTAACATGACATGACTGCCAACTGGGGCTTTTGCCCTGAAACTGAAACTGAATAATTGGTCACTACATGACCCCCACCCCCCCCCCCCCCCCCCCCCCCCCCCCCCCCCCCTTTTGCTATCTGAAACTGAATAATTTGTCGCTACATGACTGCCCCCCCCCCCCCCCCCCCCCCCCCCCCCTTTTGCTATCTGAAACTGAATTTGTCGCTACATGACTGCCAACCCCCCCCCCCCCCCCCCTTTTTGCTATCTGAAACTGAATAATTTGTCGCTACATGACTGCCAAACCCCCCCTTTTGCTATCTGAAACTGTGAATCATTACATGACTGCCGAACAGACTAGGCTTGGAGTCAAAATGGATTATCTTTAGAAAGACCATTGACTGATTACGAAAACTAATAACTTGTATCAAACAATGACTGCAGAAATATAAAAAGGTTTTCGCTTTGTATATTTCAGCAGTCTTTTTACATACAAGTTATTAGTTTTCGTATTAAGTTGAATATGTCAATGGTCTATCCAAAGACAGTCCGTTTTGACTCCAAGCCATCGAATTGTTGGCCAAGAGGATGCTTAGTTTAAATAGAAAACTGAACACTTGCTTGAAGATTAGGAATTGATGTTTAAAAATGATCAAAAACATTCTGAAACTGATTTCAGACAATGAAATAAACTGCGGAACAAGTCAACTAGTACTCGGTGCTAATACCTCCTAGTTGTTCAACAAGTCAAACTAATCCCTTGACAGCAGTACTCGGTGCTAATACCTCCTAGTTGTTCAACAAGTCAACTAATCCCTTGACAGCAGTATTCAGAGCTAATGTCTCCTAGTTGTTCAACAAGTCAACTAATCCCTTGGCAGCAGTACTCAGTGCTAATGTCTCCTAGTTGTTCAACAAGTCAACTAATCCCTCGCCAGCAGTACTCAGTGCTAATGTCTCCTAGTTGTTCAACAAGTCAACTAATCCCTTGGCAGCAGTACTCAGTGCTAATGTCTCCTAGTTGTTCAACAAGTCAACTAATCCCTTGACAGCAGTACTCAGTGCTAATGTCTCCTAGTTGTTCAACAAGTCAACTAATCCCTCGCCAGCAGTACTCAGTGCTAATGTCTCCTAGTTGTTCAACAAGTCAACTAATCCCTTGGCAGCAGTACCCAGTGCTAATGTCTCCTAGTTGTTCAGAAAAGACCAGGCTGTGCCACGAGTTTCCATTACTGATGAAAATCAGTTATTGTGCAGCTCTTAATTATTGATTCCAACTTCACACTTATGCCAAGCATGACAAAAAGCTTTCAAGAGCACGTTATTCGCCTACTTACCAACCTACCTACCTACTACCTTGTATACCTACTCTAAACAACTACCCCTCTGCCTGCCTACCTACCTGCCTACCTATGTCTAACCTAACCTAACCTAGCCAGAGCTTCAAACTCAACGAGCCATATGATTCCTGATTACAGAAAATGATGGGTCAATTTCCAAAATAATGGGCCAATAATGTAACTCTGTACAGTATTACACTTAAATTCCATTGCAGACTTCATGAGTCAGATGACCCCTTACTGCACAGAATGAGGGGTCAAATATAATCAATATGGGTCAATGATCCGGGCCCGCTGACAATCTGAAGCTCTGCCCTAACCTATCTTCTACCTATTCTACATGAGAGAGAGAGGGGGGTAGTCTCTACCCCCTCCAAGCCTAACAAAACAAAAAACCAACAATCCCAAAACAAAGCAAAGCAACACCCTCTGCCTACCTACCTCTCCATCTAGCTAGCCTAGGTGAGGGGCAAGGAGTGAGAAGCTTCGGCACGCAGATGCACTGACGGTGCGTGCAAGAGAGCGCTGCTTCAATGTGTACACAAAGGCGGGATCCACTGCCCTCCCCGGGCATTGGTCCTTACCTCCACCTCTCTCGCGACCTCCAGTACCCCTCCCCTAACAGCCCCTCCTTCCCCACCCCGCAAAAAAACAAAAACAAAAAAAGGCTACCCCCCTCCTTCCCACCCCACCCCATCCTATCCCCCCCATACTCACCGTTTCCTTTATTTCCAGTCAGCACAAAATAACATGACATCTCAACACATGGCATCATACACATTACATAAAATATGGCATATACACGTTTCAGCTTGCATAAATTGCCATTTACACATCATACAAAATAATCTCGCCATCGTGAACTAAGCAAAATAGCGTGAACGGGTTACACAAAATCTAAAAAACCCACCTGTCAACACATCTACTTTAAAGCATGTGACGGAATCACGACATGAACGTTCAATAACTGGTTCAGACAATATGATCCCTTGCACGTTTAAGCAACAACGCAGCCAGCTGAGATCTACAGCATTTTACAAGTGGCCTGTATCCCAACGACAATCGCCACTGATGTCCAAATTACAGAGACAGTTATTTTAATAAACTAAACTTTTACTTTCATGATTATATCGTAGACTTTCCTAAAAAAAAAAAATCTGTTCAAAATTTGAGCGCCCTAGGTCCCTCAGTTCAAATGTTATTGTGCCAAAGGTATAATCTCTAGCTTTTCGGGCTACCGGGGGGTCTTTCATAAAAATAGTTCCCCCATTCTCTGGAAGTTCTGTGCTTGTAGCTTCCTCTAATCTGCCACTCTCTTTGACTCTGCCTTTTCCCTTTGCTTTCTGTCATCTACTATCTTTCTGACTTGTTGGCCCCATTCTCCTTCCTTTAAAAAATATACACAAATCTTCCAAATAATTTGTCTTCCTTGAGCTCCTCCGAAATCGGAATGTGTCGGCTGCATGCAGCGGGGAGACCAGTGAAAACTGAAAACCAGACACATACGTACTTACCTTGCCCATTATGGCCATATGGCCTGGGAATGCAGAAGATCTCTAGCTTTCTTTTCATTTGAGATATGACAACAAAAATAACACAAGCTTAACATTCTATGGTCTCTTTAACATTAACACACAAGTTTGTGATGTAAATAATGATGTATAGTAAGAATACTGTGCAGGCATTGCAAAACCATCACACCCTTACACCTTGGAGGTATGAACGAAAAGTTGTAACCGACAGTAACGTGCAATGGAAACACAGCAAAACCCCATTCCCAGCATCACACACAAAATTAAAAAAACACCGTACCCATCAAATTGCACACATCCAAATATCACACACAAATCTCAAACCATAACGAACTACACACAACCCAAACCATACCAAACAAGTTACAGACATGCCAGACTCGCACACAATATCAAACCATAACACATTTTACACACATCTCAGTATGCAAAGGACACACATCCAGACAACGTCACACACAATCATAAACAAAGCTTAGCACCATCAACACTCACAGACACCAATAACACTTGTTTTCTCAATTCCCATAAGTCCCCCCCCCCCCCCCCCCCCTTCTTTCCCTCAGCTCCAGACTTCCTTGCAATTTTATTCTTGTTATGCAAATTGCCCTGCCAAACTTGCTACTGGCCTGAAATGCCTTCTGTTCGAAAGTCGACTTGAACAAAAAAGAAACATCAGCACTGACAAAAGGGCGATTGAAAGAATAGTCTTTTTTAAAACATGTTTTTATACCGAAATTGTACTGGAGGGCTCCCAATCGTCCCGAAAAACAAGGGGTCCCAGGGACTCCTTCACTTACAGTATACAGGGTCCTAGAAAAGAGGGTCCCAGTGGCATTGCCAATGCTAAAAAAGAATTTTTCTAGTGCATCCCTGGGACCCCCTGCACATTCTTTTAGAGGGTCCTTTAGAATTGTAGGACTTCATAGACCCCCAAATGGGGGTTCCTGGGAGCCCTGGTGTAGAGACAAAAATTGTGAAAAACAGCCAACTGTTCCATCAACAGCAAAAGTGAAAGACAACAACAGTCAATTTAAAGGAGAAGACGTGATACACACTATCACACGTATGATAAAATATTATTGTGAGGATGAACCCGCAGAAGATTCGTTCAGTTGTGACATAATGACTGAACATTCAGTGCTAGGCAAAACGTAACAACGATTTCTTTTCTCACTCACAAATGTTGAATTAACGTCACTAGCAGGCTGGCCAAGTTTAAAGGAGCAACTTGTACAGGAAGGATAAAAATAACAAGGCCCCCTCCCCCCCGCCCTGTCACCCACTCTACACCCCCCTCCCCCCCGCCCCAGACAGCGTCATTTTCCAAGGCTCCTACGACAGAGCAAAGCGCTGTGAGTGACCAGAAGCCCCAAAGGAAGCGGAGTGTTGGACTTGGAGGAGTCCAGTCCATAATAATAGTGATTGAGGTAGCGTCGTGAGTAGCAGAGAGAAAGCATCCCGTCCGCAGTGCAGCCCTTAAAGGGCCACCCTGACGGATGAGTTTTTGCAAGAAACACGTCCAGATCACCAGAAAGACAGCCTTTTCAAGGATCGGAACACTCATTTTGCTCTGGTTTCCTAGAAATTAAGCCGTCAAAACGGCGATTCTTCCTCGGCGGAGATGCCGGAGAGAGAAGCCATTTTGGATGATGGGGTGGGTGGAGGACACTCATTGTGGTTGAAGCATTTTGTTTTTTTGTAGTGCAGTAAAAAAAAAAAAGGAGCCATTTCCTTTTTTGTGAGCGAAACTCATTTAGATAAACTAGAACATTTAAAAAAAGAAAGAAAAAGGCTTGTATTGTGAAAATTTCGTGCAAACGATTTGGTTTAAACGCAGGCGGCCATTAGAAAAGAGACGGCACACGGCTTCTCTTTGGGGGAAAGAATTTGACTTCCAGCACCTCCGCCAAGGAGAAATCGCCGATTTGACGGCTTGATTTATAGGAAACCAGAGCAAAGTGAGTATTGCAATCTCTGTAAAGTGTTTTCATGGTGATCTGGACGTGTTTTTTGCAAAACCTTAACCGTCAGGGTGCCCCTTTAAGCTAAGGTCCTGGTCCACACATCCAACCTTAGTGGTACGGCTACCCAACCGTGACGACGTCTGTGAGGCAAGAATCTGGTGAAATTCACCCGCCTACACGAATCTGATGAAATCCTACTATCCTGATTCAGTTGGCCAACGTTTTAGCTGGACAAAGATTTCATAATAAATCGAAATATCGCTCTTTTAACACGGTGTTGCTGATTTGATTTCGTCTTGTCTGAAATCCTACTAAGCTTCGTTCACTATTATTCACGCAGGCCACCACAATCTGATGATCATATTCGTGTAAACTACAAATATTTCGTCAGATGCATGCACTCACTGTGCGGCAGGCCTGTTTACCCCCTACACAAGTCTTGAGTAATCTGGGTAGCTGAAATGAGTAGTTTTGGGTGTCAAATGTGTAGTTTTATTCAAACATCAAACAATGTTCACTGAAAATGAGTAGAATCTAGCATTATTTTCAATTTTGAAGAGTAGTAGAGGTCCAAATTGAGTAGAATGCTACTGGAAAAGAGTAGAGTAAACAGGTTATAGATGGGGGTCTATATTAGTGAATGAAACTAGTAGGATTCTGTAAGATTCTCGTAGACCGCAGTATTTCAACAGATTCATGCCTTATAGACATCACGGGTGGATGGACGTACGACTGAAGTTGCGGCGCATGGCATTTCAAGGATAAAGTTACATCATTCCTCCATCGTGTCCTAGGAGGAAAAAAACAAGTCCTTCTCTTTCCATTCGCCCTTGTAATATTTACAGCGTCTGAATATATACATATAACACAATGATGGGGGGGGGGGGGATTTGAACATGATTGCAAACCGATATCACCAATTTTGTTTATAATACCGAATCGACATTCAACATCGATACACTTGATAGATGCAAATGATATATACATCGACATAAGAAGCTAGCATAGATCTAGCAGGTGTCAGAAAGCCTCTCGGTAAAGGTCAAGATGTGCCACCCCCACCTGCATTTCTTGATTAATTCCATTTTTGCCTTTCTTACCAAACATAAAGCTGTATTTTATGAACCTTTTCAGCTAATTATCTTTTTGAAATAATAACCCTAACCCTACCCCCCCCCCCCCCCCCCCCCATAAGACGGAAAAACGCAATGAACCACGACTGTGACAAATGCCGCGGTGTACTGCACTACAGGGGGGGGGGGGGGGGGGGGGGGGCTATTAGATAATGGCCTTTGGGGGGTCCTATTAGATAATGGCCTTTATCATGACTGCAATTAATTATTGAACAAATATAATTAGCTGAAAATATTCATAAAATACAGCTTCATGTTTGGTACGAAAGGCAAAAACGGAAAAAATGGAATTAACAGAGAAATGTAAGGGGGGGTGGGGGTGGCACATCTTGACCTTTACCAGCCTCTCTCTCGCTGAAGGGACAGCCACATGTCCGCTGAAATCGCACGACTGTACGATACGATTCGATCATGAAGCGCGAATCACATTTCTTCTCGGGAGACCGCGTGATCGAATCGTGTCGTACAATTTTAGTGGATGTGTGGTGCACATGCACTGAATAGGGTGCACATGCACTGAACAGGGTATGGCTTCAAATAAGACCATGAACATTTCATATCGTTACGTTACTCGTCACATGTAGTATGTACAAGGCAAAAATTGATTGTCTGTTTGTGGTGTGTTCACGTGTCTTTGTCAAAACAAATGATTATACCCGGCATGACAATCCTTTCATCAAACGCAAATTACGAAAAGAATTTTTTTTATTTTTTAGGAGCATAAGCATTCTGAGAGAACAACTTCAAGAGATGATGTGTTGTAAAAAGAAAGAAAGAAAAATCCTAATATAATAATCTGACCAAATAATGTAAAAGAATCATAAAAAAAAGACATTTCTGAAAACCTGATAAACAACCTACAAAAATAATGTCACCAACTCTCAGTATAATCATTTTGTTTGTTTGTTGTTTGTTGACGTGCCCTGGCTAAAAGACTCCAGGGATCAACCCAACACGCGGAAGCACTTGAACACTTGCACCAGCTAGGGATGAGAATATTACGTGTGTGACCGTTTTTGATTACCTCACCCAACCACATGGGCAGCCACACTCCGTCTTTGGGGGAATAATTATTTTGAACAAGTTGAGCTTCGATCGTGAGTAATATTCTTTCACCACCATTAAGCCTGCAGCAATTGAACCAGCTTTCTTTCAAACAACCAGCCTAAACTGGACATCGATTGACCCGACTCTCAATTACATGTCTTTAAATAGTCCATTGACATATTATTGAACTTATTAAGAAAACCAATAACTTGTATAAAAAAAAAAGACTGCTGAAATATAAAAAGCAAAACCCCCTTTTTATATTTCCGCAGTCATTGTTTGATACAAGTTATTAGTTTTTGTCATAAATTCAATAATACGTCAATGGACTATCTAAAGATAGTCCGTTAGATAGTCCGTTTTGACTCCAAGCCATCGTCAAATTAAATTTAAATGTACCTTGGTAGAGAACAAAATCCATCTGCAGTATTGGGGATTCTTCTGTGACATATATAAAATAAGGTCTATCCTTACTTCCCAAAACTAAGACAATAGGGTCTCCGGATAATAGACCCCAATTTGACGCCTTTTAGTAACACAGGTGTTAAATCAATACGGTGCTAAAATGCGACTTTGGCGGTGAAAGGGTTACAAATTGAAAATAAAAGACAATAGGGCATTTGCCACGGAGTTCGTACAGTAGATCAGACGACTATATAGTACTAATTTGCCCGCATGCTTTGCTCGAGGTTGTGGTAACCTCTTTAATCCAATCCTCTAATTTCCATTCAGTGATCTTCAAGGTCACCCTCATGTGGCAAATGTTCGAAGAAACGCTGAAAAAAAATCTGCTTAAAAAATTAAACACCAAGAAAATTATAACCCTCATTAAAAACCTGAAGTTAAAAAGAAGCTATATGGAATTTAAAACAGAGGAGAATAATCCCCAAAAATAATTTGCATCAATTATGCAACTTATGCAATTTCCGAATATTTATTACACGGTCAAGGTCAAGGTCACAACGGTTATAGTCTGCCGATAGGACCATCTGTAACCCGTCATTTACAACCACACATTTTTGAGACTTTTATTACTAATTTTTTGCTGTTGGCAATTGCTGTTTCTTGTCATGGGAGCGCAGATGCGTCATGCTGCTGTTATGTGCCTAAGTTCAGCCGCTTGGGAACTTATCTGCCGCTCAGCGTTACAGTTTTTTTTCCTTCTTTTTTTCCGAATGTCACATTTATTTGCTTTTCGTTTTGCATTCACAAACTGTGTGAACATGTATGTAAATTACCTTATTCTGCACACAAATCAATAAGTTTTCAGTTCCCTTAAAAAAAACAAAATAAAAAAAAACCTCTTGAATATGGCAACAAAAAAGCAATGAAAAAAATAGCAGATGAAACCATCCTTGGACAAATGATGACATCATTCAGGCAACATTTTGGATAAAAAAAAAAGAAGTCAACACAGTAACAGAAGTTTCAACATTACAGCCTACCCATAACTACTTTTCTTGAAGAAAAAAAATGACACCCCCCGCCCCCTCCTTTACAAAACAACAACAAAATACTCTAGGACTCAACAATACCTACACCTATTTTCACAAGGGGCAGGGGCCTGATCTCATTTGATCCGCAAGTTCCATAGGGAAACCCCAATCGCGTATAATTATATGATGAGTTAACGAGATTCTGGACGAGTTTCTGCGTCCGCTTCAAGTCATATAGACAGTTGTCAATTTGATGCATTTGCTTCAAGGGGAGTAAATCTGTGAGCACACACCATACTTTGGTCACTTCTAAACTCGCTTCGCTCCCTTACACCACAATTTTGCCTCTGACTTTGCTTTTGTAGTGGTTTGTTGTGGGGAAACCAATCGGTGTGGAGTTTTTATAAGTCTATAGATCAAAGTCTGATCTACCACTTCCCTATGTCTAAACATGAAGCAAAAACCCCATAATCTTCTTTCATTTCTCCTTTTGTTTATGTATGTTTTGTTTGTGTGTATGGCTGGAGTGATTTGTGAGGTTTTTGAATAATTCAAAATCGTTGCGATGCGAATGAGTTAAGTGAATGGGGAATCCGTACAGAACTTGGGGATTGTGGATCTAATGTGCTCAGATCCTAAGGGCGTCGGTTGTAAAAGCCTTCCTTTTGGTCTGAACGTAAAACAGAAAACTGTTGAAGATCTGAACTGGATGTTTCCAACATTACTATGAGATTATTAAAAAAAAATGTTACGTATATCACAGGGCCTATGGTCTTCAAAGTTTCTGCAGGGGCGTGAGAATGGTTACGCACACGCACACACACACACAAATATGCACACATTGTCATTCACACAAACGTACTTACACACACGCGCGCAACACACACACATAGTTACACACACACACACACACTGACTCACACACACATATACACATATTCTCTCTCTCACACAAACACACACACGTGTACACACATTCACACTCACACAGTAGTGAGCCCTGCTGACAGCACAAAACATTGCGAGTCCAAAGCGATAGAGCTATACACTACAGTCTCCGGTTTCAAAATAATAATCAAGTGAAAGTTTACACACACACAGTGAGTCAAGCCTTGTAATAGTTTTGGTAACGCTGTTCACACACATAGAGATTCCCTGTGTTAATTTAAGAGAAGTAATGTTGATCATCAAACTCACACACCGCGATATTGCCGGGCCTCAAAATGTTGATGACAGATTGTCACACACACACTTGATTGAACATGTCGAACCTCATAACATTGTTGATACCGATTCAACATATATTCTCAAGCCTTACATTACTGTTGATGGCAAATTTAGACACACAAACACACACACACACACATACCAGGGCTCCCAATCGTCCCGCAAAACAAGAGGTCCCAGGGACTCCTTCACTTACAGTATAGAGGGTCCTAGAGGTGGGATAGAAGGTCCCAATGGCATTGTGAATGCTAAAAAGAATTTTTCTAGTGCATCCCTGGGACCCCCTGCACATTCTTTTAGAGGGTCCTTTAGAATTTTAGTGCTTCATAAACCCCCAAAAGGGGGTCCCTGGGAGCCCTGCATACACACATTGTTATGCCTTTTGCACATAACACTGTCAAGCCTGTATAACGTTGATAAAGAATATTCGCATACACTTGGAACCTAATAATAATGTTATCAATTCACACACATATTGCCAGGCCTCAATCTAAAACGTTGGAGCTGATTTACGCACACACTGTCAAGCCTTGTACGAAACCATGTCAGTAGTGTTTATTCGCACACAAACACAATTGAATGACACACGGCTTGTGAGGTCTGATAACGATGTCAACACCTATGTCCACACACATGCTTGCAAAGTTACATTATATGTCGGCCCTCATAATAACATCGATACTGATATCCACGCACATACTTGAACGAAGTCAGGCTTCGCGATTTAATGGTCACACCAATATTTCCCGCACGTAACTGATAACGGTCGAACCTCACAGTAATGTAGCCACCAATACACACACACACTTTGTGAGGCCTCAAAATAACACAGTTGTTGAATGAGATGAGGTCAGACCAGGTAATAACAATATTCTCCCACACCCACACTTGTGAAAATGTCGAACCACCTAGTAAAAGTTGCTACCAAATCACACAGCAACACTTTGTCAGGCCTTGAAATATCGTCGATGCCAGATATTCACACACACTCCAAAACAATATTCTTCCACACCCGCATTTGAAAATGTCGAACCTCCTCGTTGCTACCAATTCCCACACACAAACTTTGTCAGGCCTTGAAATATCGTCGATGCCGGATATTCACACACACTCCAATGACGTCAGGCCTCGAACGAGTACTGTGTTTTAACACACACACTTTCCAATGACGCCAGGCCTCGAACGAGTACTGTGTTTTAACACACACACTTTCCAATGATGTCAGGCCTCGAACGAGTACTGTGTTTTAACACACACACTTTCCAATGATGTCAGGCCTCGAACGAGTACTGTGTTTTAACACACACACTTTCCAATGATGTCAGGCCTCGAACGAGTACTGTGTTTTAACACACACACTTTCCAATGATGTCAGGCCTCGAACGAGTACTGTGTTTTAACACACACACTTTCCAATGATGTCAAGCCTCGTAGTAGTGGTGGTAGTGGTGGTGGTGATGATGCTCGTGGATGTGGTGGTGATGGTGGCGCTGTACCACCACCCTCTCCCCCCCTCCCACCGCCCCCCCAACCCCGACCCCTCCCCCCTCCAAGTCCCAGGCGGGGTTGTTGTTGTTGTTGGTGTTGTTGCTGCTGCTGCTGTTGTTCTGGCGCTCGATCCAGGCGGCCACCTGCTGCATGGCCAGGTCGTGGTCCTTCTCGCGGTGCCGGTGCCGCCGGTGATAGTGCGGAGACACACTCGCTGGCACGGGGCCCGGCAGGCTCACCGGACGGAACCGGGCGCCGTGCTTGTGCGGCGACGACGACGATGGCAAACCTTCCACCACCCCCGTGGCCGAAATGGGACAGTCCTTGCCGGCTTCAGCTCCTTCCGGAGCAGCAGCAGCAGCGGCGATGGTCGTAGTTGTGGTTGTTGTTGTCTTGGGCGCTGTGCGGGGGCCGCAGTCTTGAGGGTCGAAGGAGCGAGAGCGGAGCTGGTTGAGAAGGTGAGGGGCGTGATGATGATGATGATGAAGGGGGAAATGCGGCAACCCCCCAACTCCACCCCCTCCAACGGCGCCTCGCGAGGAAGAAGAAGAAACGCCCTCCAGCAGCAAGAGCCTGTCCGACTCCCGCTTGACGTTGTC
The DNA here is from genome assembly GCA_017654935.2 of Phymorhynchus buccinoides. Classification (NCBI taxonomy): domain Eukaryota; kingdom Metazoa; phylum Mollusca; class Gastropoda; order Neogastropoda; family Raphitomidae; genus Phymorhynchus; species Phymorhynchus buccinoides. The sequence goes on along the minus strand of CM065699.1, from coordinate 49,145,070 downwards.
ACACTTCACGTCGTGCGAGCGTGACCGGTGGTGCCCTACCCCACCCACTACGTCCGTGTTCTGGAACTTGACGCTGGCGTTGTTCAGCTTGCTGCTGTCCACCCCGGCCAAGTCCAGGTAATAGTTGCGGCGGTCCTGGCTCTCCCCGCATGCGCCCCGGGTTCGATCCTCGGCCAGGGCTAGGGCTGTAGCAGTAGTGGTAGCGGTGGTGAAAGCGGAGGCCCCCCCTCCTCCTCCCGCTGCTACTCCTAAGCCCATCGCGGTGGCTCCCCCTGTGGCGGAGGGTTTGGCGTGCGAGCGTCCCTTGTGGCGGCGTTTGTGGTGGTGGTGGTGGTGGTGCCCCGGTTTGTCTGCCCCTGCCCCTGTTCCTGCCCCGTGGCAGTCGCTGTGGTGACGCCTGTCCATGGACAAACACACACACGTTTTACATTACATTACCTAACATTTACATGGTATGCAGACCTGTTTACCCCCTACACAAGTCTTGAGCAGTCTGGATAGCTGAAATGAGTAGTTTTGGCTCAAAATGTGTAGTTTTATTCATTAAACCATCAAACAATGTTCACTGAAAATGAGTAATTAGAGCATTATTTTCAATTTTGAAGAGTAGTAGAGGTTAGAATGCTACTCGTAAACAGGTCTAAAAAACCCTATTCTTCACGTCAGGTTATATTTTTGTATCACCAAGCCAAAAGACCCGATCCATAGAATCGGGTGACGCTACTCCCACACATGCGAGGCGGCGCGCGAGACAAGCCCTCTCGCACAATAGGGAAAACAGAAGGGCGAGGTGCTCCTATCGGTGCCAGCAACACGAACTGGCGCCAGTCGCCTGGCTTCCTTCCTTTTTATACTCCAGCTGTGCCTTTAAGGACCTCACACTAATTTGACATTTTCTTCTTCTTCTTCTTCGATCGCCCAGACAGTTTCCAGTCAATTATGAGCGCAGATGCGTCATGCTGCCGTTATGCGCTTATTTACTAAGAAATAGTTAGGGCCAGCAAGTCCGACTTTGGCTGGAGGAAATCTTTTTGAAAGTGTTTCATTTCATGCGTAAATGATAGTTCAGCCTTTCTTGGCGAAGACACAAATCAATTTTTAAAATGTCACGTGACTGCCAGAGGCGATAAACATAAGTGGGTGTGTTATTCGAAATCACAAAACACCTTTACACAGTTGACAGATTGTTGGGCCACTGTTTGCTACCAGGCATTCAAGGCAATGCCTTCTCATGCTCTGGAACAGTCTCCTGGGGATTGTTGGGCCACTGTTTGCTACCAGGCATTCAAGGCAATGCCTTCTCATGCTCTGGAACAGTCTCCTGGGGATTGTTGGGCCACTGTTTGCTACCAGGCATTCAAGGCAATGCTTCCTCATGCTCTGGGACAGTCTGCTGGGGATTGTTGGGCCACTGTTTGCTACCAGGCATTCAAGGCAATGCTTTCTCATGCTCTGGAACAGTCTCCTGGGGATTGTTGGGCCACTGTTTGCTACCAGGCATTCAAGGCAATGCTTCCTCATGCTCTGGGACAGTCTGCTGGGGATTGTTGGGCCACTGTGTGCTACCAGGCATTCAAGGCAATGCTTTCTCATGCTCTGGAACAGTCTCCTGGGGATTGTAGGGCCACTGTTTGCTACCAGGCATTCAAGGCAATGCTTCCTCATGCTCTGGAACAGTCTCCTGAAGATTTTCTGGAGGATTAATGTGTTTTCCTGGCGTCCCTAGATCCTCTTACGACCGTTACAATGGTGCAAGCTGAAACTGAAAAACGCCAGCGTTGGGCAAATTTTTACCTCCAAAATGACAATTAGCGTCTCCACTGAGCACATTTTGTGCAGGATCACCTTCACATCCACAAAACCCAGACCTTCCCACGGTCTAAAGTTCCCCTGAACATCTTCAATCGATTGCTTTGCTATGCCTTGCAGGAAACCGTGGCCCAACATGTTTTCAACTGTTTTACAACTATTTTTGTGACTTTTGGACATTGCACCCATTGATGTCCGTTTTCTCTGGCAATCATGTGACGTTTCCAAATTAATTTTAGTCTTTGATTTTATGTTCAAGGAGTAACACATACTTTTATATTCAAATTGAATAAAACTAATTTCGTCATTGAACCCATGGTGGTCTTACAAAACACAATATCCCCATCTTTTCGTGAGCAGTATACACACTCACACAGACCACACAGACCACACACACTTACACAGGACAACAAACAGCCCACCTGAGCTGCTTCACGTGGTTCCTCTCCATGTTCTCCTGCACCAACTCCACCAGCTGCTGCTGCTGCTCCAGGGACAACAGCTGCTTCTTGCGACCTTGACCCTGACCTTGACCCCCAGGGGAGGCCTCTGCCTGACCTTGACCTTGACCCGCGGCCTCCTGGGAGGTGTTGTTGACCTTGACCGTGGTGGTGGTGGTGGTGGTGGTGGCCCGGGAGGTCAGGTTGTTGAGTTTGGAGAAGGGCTTGGCGGATGTCGCCTTGGTGGGGGACTCCTTGCAGGTCTTGGCCTTGTTGCCGCTGCCCCTTGAAGAGAAAGATTAAGATTAAAATTATAGCCCCCGTCGACAACAAAGGCCATGTCAGGGCTGTCACCACATTAAATCTTACCACGTATTAAAAAGGGATAAAAACACAAGGTAAAAACAAAGGAGAACGAGATATTTTATCATGGCACGCCCCTCAGTTTCCTACTACTCTACTGAACTGAAAATCTGTTTAACATCCTCCGGTCTGGAATTACTTGCTAAGTTTTTGATTGGTTAATATTTTTTTAACAAAAGTATTTCAACAAAAAACCTTTAATTTTGTTTTTATCATTTTTTAATATGTGGTAAGATTTAACGTGGTGACAGCCCTGACATGGCCTTGTCGACGGGGCTATAATTTTAATCTAAATTTAAAACCGGTCTGGAACAGACACATATGGGACATTAGTAGATATAACGATGGTGGGAACGATCCTGGAGGCAATGCCCGGAGGCAGTGCAACACCAGTAAAGCCCCGAAAAATCCCGATTTTTTTTAACAATAGATATTATTTGAAATGTTGCGTCCTTCTCTATTACAGTGGATCCTCCCTTATAAGACCCCCTCCCACTTAAGACCTACTGCTCTGAGACGTTGCCCTTCTTTGTAAGCATTAAAATTACCTCCCTTATGCAACTCCCTCCCACTTAAGACCTCATTTTGGATGATTTTTTAAGGTCTTAAAAGGGATGTATTATTATTCCTAACATTCCCCCGAAGACGGAGTGTGGCTGCCCACATGGCGGGGTAATCAAAAACGGTCACACACGTAATGTTCTCATCCCTAGCTGGTGCATTTGTACTGAATTGTTCAAGTGCTCTGGCTGTTGGGATGATCCCTGGAGTCACTAAGCCAGGGAACAACAACAACAACATTCCTAACATAACATCATCGGTCTAAAATCCTCCGAAGTCGGAGTGTGGCTGCCCACGTTCCCAGGCCATAATGCGTAAGGTACGTATGGGTCCGTTTTTCAGTCTTCACCGGTCTCCCCGCTGCGTACAGCCGATTTCTGAGGAGTCTGACTGGACCCTCCAGTTCCGTACTCACCCGTTTTCTTTCCGCTTCCCGCGGGGCCCCAGCGGCTTCCCACCACTGGTGGCGGAGATGGCATGGATCTGGGTTCGGTCCTGGCCCACGGTCAGGCGAAGCTTCAGGGTCTTGGCGCCGTTGGGCGGCAGGCGGATGGAGGAGCCCACAGCGTCGTACAGAGCCTTCAACAGGCTGGCCAGGTCCTGGAACACGGCAGTGAAAGGGTTAATGACAGACCTGTTTACCCCCTACACAAGTCTTGAGTAGGCCGGATAGCTGAAATGAGTAGTTTTGGTGCAAAATGTGCAGTTTTATTCATTAAACCATCAAATAATGTTCACAAAAATAGTTTTATACGTTTTGGAGTTAGATGTGTCAATCTCAATTTTTTATTCATTAATTGTTGTTCTTGTTGTTGCTTGCTTGTTCGTGCCATCATTTTCAAAGTCTCTTAATGTTCACTGAAAATGAGTAGTAAGCTTGTGCTCGTTCCAAGAATTAAATACAAATTCATTTATTTTCACTGAAAATTTTGAAGAGTAGTGGAGGTCCAAAATGAGTAGAATACTACTCGAAAAGAGTAGAGTAAACGCGTCTGTAATGAGCTTCACAGTAGAAGTGAGAAATAACAGGCAAAGTCTTAAAGCATTGAAAGGGTACGTCAGTTTGAGGGTCTTGGTGCC
>CM065699.1:49133317-49135817 GCA_017654935.2 Phymorhynchus buccinoides | reverse complement strand
GGTCAAGGTCAAAAAGATCGCTGGAGCCTGAAAATCGGAGGGTCATTTTTTCTGTCTGTCCCAAGGATATCTCCCGAACCGCTTAACCGAATCGCTTCAAATTTTGTGTGGTGATGTGGCACCATGAGAGAAAGGCATCCGCGCAAAAACAAAATCAGTAATGTGTACTGACTGTTCCAAAGTGCATTGATTCTGAGTGTGACTTTTCAAGAGGAGGGGGAAGTTGTTGAAAGGGGCATTTTGTTGACTGAACTCGTTCTGATTAATGATTTTTTGGAATGAACTAAATGTTAAAAGAATAAATTCAGTTTTGTTATGAGCTGGGTGCGTTTTATTGAGTTCGTGAGTTTTCGGAGATGATTGTCTTTCTGGGCCTTAACATTTGGTCGCTAGTGTAGTACGCCTTCTTTTTTTTTTTTTTTTTTTTTTTTTTTTTTTTTTTTTTTTTTTTTTTTTTTTTTTTTTTTTTTTTTTTTTTTTTTTTTTTTTGCTTTTACAGTTCTCTGTATATAATTATATTGTAGAATAGTATTCAACTTTCTTTTGGGGGACAAGAACGAAACACGTTTTAAAAGTCTTGAAAATAACATGAAACAAAAAATAATTATGTCCCCTCCCCCACCCATTGGGAGGGAAAACATCGGACAAAAAAAGTGTAAGAAAAAAAGGTGATATTCAATTATTTAATTAAAAAAAAGAGAGTTAACAACGCAAGACTTTTATGATTAAAGCATTAAACTCTTTTTGAAAGACTGAAAATGCAGGACTATTAATTCTACTCGCGTGATCTAAAAGCAAAAATCGAGAAAATTGAAATACCCTAATGATGCGGATATACAACGTCGCCTTAGGCCACGTACACACATAAGCGGATATTCCATGCGGAAACCCGTGCGTAATCCATAAATAAGTGAAACAAAGAAGGGAAAAGATTTGCGCACGTGTCCGAATTTCCCCTACATGCGTAAACTTTTATCCTTCTTTCTTCCACTTATTTAGGGTTTTCCGTACGGAACTTACGCGTCTAATGTGAACCCGGCCTTACTATGAAGAAAAGTATCTTGCGACAACTAATCAAATATTTCTTAGCTTCACAGGTAAACCCAATTTTCAAACATTACAATCTAATCATGATGATTTAGCAGCAAGCGTAGAACATAAGTTAATTAACTACACTGTTGATTAAGTTCTAAGGCATGATTCACTCTCCATCTACTATTTCTGACACGAACATAATTGTGAAGCTTTAGTTCTAAGCTATTATTTTTTTGGTGGGGTAATTCGGAATTAATGAAGTGATTAAGCTTACCTTTGAGCCAGACTCATCTCTACCCCCCCCCCCCCCCACCCCCCCATCTACACACACAACCGCAAAATAACTGCACGTGCAAACTCATTATAAGTTAATCAACTTCAAACAGGCGTGCTATTAATTGGCTCATTATTAATAGAACGGATGAGGCACTCCTTCAAGTCTCTAGATGTGGGTTTGGCATTTACATTTTTGGCCAAAGCGAAGATATGTTATTATGGGGGTGAAGGAAAAGAAAGTAGTGAAAAACTTCGATCTGGAAGTCACCCCCAGAAGTCTGGAAGTCACCCCAAAGTCTGGAAGTCACCCAAAGATCTAGAAGTCACCCAGAAGTCTGGAAGTCACCCCAAAGTCTGGAAGTCACCCAGAAGTCCGGAAGTCATCCAGAAGTCTAGAAGTCACACCCAGAAAAGAAATCTGGAAGTCACACCCAGAATTCTAGAAGTCACACATAAGTCTGGAAGTCACCCAGAAGTCTGGAAGTCGCCCCACAGTCTGGAAGTTACACCCAGAAAATAAATCTGGAAGTCACACCCAGAAGTCTAGAAGTCACCCAGAAGTCTGGAAGTTACCTAGAAGTATGGAAGTCACCTAGAAGTCTAGAAAACATCCATAAGTCTGGAAGTCACCTAGAAGTCTGAAAGTGACCCAGAAGTCTGGAAGTGACCCAGAAGTCTGGAAGTCACCCAGAAGTCTGGAAGTGACCCAGAAATCTGGAAGTGACCCAGAAGTCTGGAAGTCACCCAGAAGTCTGGAAGTGACCCAGAAGTCTGGAAGTCACCCCAAAGTCTGGAAGTCACCCAGAAGTCTGGAAGTCACCCAGAAGTCTGGAAATCACCCAGAAGTCTGGAAGTCACCCAGAAGTCTGGAAGTCACCCAGAAGTCTGGAAGTCACACCGATAAGTCTGGAAGTCACCCAGAAGTCTGGAAGTTACCGAAAAGTCTGGAAGTCACCCAGAAGTCTGGAAGTCACCCACAAGTCTAGAAAACACCCATAAGTCTGGAAGTCTCCCAGAAGTCTGGAAGTCACCCATAAGTCTGGAAGTCACACAGAAGTCATGAAATCACCCATAATTCTGGAAATCACCCATAAGTCTGGAAGTCACCCATAAGTCTGGAAATCACCCAGAAGTCTGGAAGTCACCCAGAAGTCTGGAAGACACCCAGAAGTCTGGAAGTCACCCAGAA
>CM065699.1:49115817-49118317 GCA_017654935.2 Phymorhynchus buccinoides | reverse complement strand
AAGAACTCCACCCTCTCTCTCTCTCTCTCTCTCTCTCTCTCGAAGAATAATAATAATAAAAGAAAACACAGAAAGATAGACAGATAGAAAGAAAGAACAAGGGCATCGCCGAGCGGCAGCAACGCATTGTGACAATGCGAACCCGGCCAGAGTTATGTCCTCTCCCTCCCCCCCACCCCCCAATAAACACACCACTTTCCCCGCTTACAGAACGCATAAAATACATAGCCCAAAATTTGAAGCGATTCTGTTCAGTAGTTCACGAGATACAGCTGAACTTTTATACAAACTTCCCTGCACCATGGTACACCACCACACAAAATTTGAAGCGATTCTGTTCACTAGTTCGCGAAATAAAGCTGGGGGGAAATTACATAGCCCAAAGAAGGAAATTTCGGTTTTCAAGGTCAAACTTCAAGGTCAAGGTCAGCACGGTGTTGATTAACGACAGGAAGCTTCCTTTTCAAGCTGTCTACCCCTCTGCCAATTTTAATCAAAATCCAAACAGTAGTTTTTAAGATAATCAATACACAGACAGACAGACACACAAACCGATCGCAATACCTCGGCCTCTGGCCGGGTAAAGAGTAAAACAGTCGACATAAAGAAAACAACACCACCACACCACCAACAGATATTAGAGCAGTAGAGCGACACCTGAAGCACCTCTCAAATCACAAAAGCTCTCTAGTGCCGCTCTTCAAAAATGATAACTAGCATGACAGCCAAGGATTTGTTTTGGGGGGGGTAGGGCTTTGTACCCGTGATGTGCTTCATCAAAACCACGCCACACTCACCTGTCACAAACACACAACGGGGTAAGTTGTAATTTAACACCCCCCTCCCCCACTATGTGTGTGTGTGTGTGTGTGTGTGTGTGTGTGTGTGTGTGTGTGTGTGTGTGTGTGTGTGTGTGTGTGTATAAGTGTGCGCGTGTGTATGTGTGTGTCAAGTCAAAATGATCTTTATTGAGGGTTAAATAATAATGCTGTGTGTGTGTGTGTGTGTGTGTGTGTGTGTGTGTGTGTGTGTATGTATGTGTGTGTATGTGTGTGTGTATGTGTATGCATGTGTGTGAGCGCGTGTATGTGTGTGTCAAGTCAAGTCAAGTCAAAATGATCTTTATTGAGGGTTAAAGAATAATGCTGTGTGTGTGTGTGTGTGTGTGTGTGTGTGTGTGTGTGTGTGTGTGTGTGTGTGTGTGTGTGTGTGTGTGTGTGTGTGTGTGTGTCTGTGTGTGCCAAGTGAAGTGAAGTCAAAATGATTTTTATTGAGGGTTAAATAATAATGCTGTGTGTGTGTGTGTGTGTGCATGTGTGTGTGTGTGTGTGTGTGTGCGTGCATGCGTTTTTGCGTGCGTGTGTGTGCATGCGTGTGTATGTGTGTATGTGTACGTGCGCGCGCGCGCGTGTGTGATCTACTGTTTCATTATTTTAGTATTGTTTTTATATTATGATTCTAACCGCTTAGTGCAATAATAATAATAACAATAATAATAATCATAATAATAACAAGGGCGTCGCCGAGCGGCAGACATGTCCGTCACCAGCAATGCCACGCACTTGCGACACCCCGTAGAGTGTCACATCCTGACACAAAATTGGAAGGGATTCTGTCTTCTAGTTCACGAGATACAGTTTGAAGAAGAAACATATAGCGCAAAGAAGGAAATTTCGGTTTTCAAGGTCACACTTCAAGGTCAAGGTCAGCATGGTGGTAATTTATGCTCGGATGTTTTCTTCTCTAGGGTATACAGTACCACACACAATCTGAAGCGCTTCTGTCAAGTACCAATGTGGAAAATATGGCTTAAAACCCAATGTGTAGACCCCTACCACTTTCAAGGCCTACTGATCGCCCGGACCGTGACCGTGACCTTGATCGGTATGCCACCATCAGAACGGGCATAAGCCAAAGTACCTTCATGCCAAATTTGAAGACTCTAACACTAACGGTGTGGGAGTTATGGCCCCTGAAAGATTTTCGGTTTTCAAGGTCGTACGCCAAGATCAAGGTCACGACGGTAAAATGGTTTGCGCGGATGCCTTCCTCTCATGGTGACACACCAGCACACACAATTTGACGTGATTCTGTCAACCCGTTCGAAAGATATCCTTGGGACAGACAGAAGGAGAAAAAAATGACCCTCCGATTTTCAGGCTCCAGCGATCTTTTTTACCTTGACCTTGACCTTGATCGGTATGCCATCATCAGAACGGGCATAAGCCAAACCACCTTCATACCAAGTTTCAACATCCTATGTTGATCGGTGCCCGAGATATGGCTAAAAATAGATTTTCGGTTTTCAAGGTCGTACGTCAAGGTCAAGGTCACGACGGCAAAATGGTTTGCGCCGATCTCTTCCTATTAAGGAGGCACACCTTCACACAAAATTTGACGCGATTCGGTCAAGCGGTTCGGGAGATATCCTTGGGACAGACAGAAAAAAAAAACACAAAAAAAAAAACAAACAAACAAAAATACAAACCAGCCCATCGCA
>CM065699.1:49105817-49108317 GCA_017654935.2 Phymorhynchus buccinoides | reverse complement strand
TAACTTGCTCACTCATCAATGTCAGACCTGTTTACCCCCTGCACAAGTCTCGAGTAGTCTGGATAGCTGAAAATGAGTAGCTTTGGCTCAAAATGTGTAGTTTCATTCATTAACACCATCAAACACTGTTCACTGGAAATGAGTAGTTAGAGCACTGCTTTTCAATTTCGAAGAGTAGTAGAGGTCCAAATTGAGTAGAACTACTACTCGAAAAAGAGTAGAGTAAACAGGTTCTGCATCATGCTAAACCCACCACCCATCTTCCGCCTTTCGTTTTTAACCCTTTTTCTTTTTTTTAAACCCCGAGCCGAAGGTTCGGGGAGCTATTGTTTTGTCTGATCCGTCCGTCCGGCGTGCTTCCGTCCGGCTATTCGTCCGTTTTTTTCTCAAAAACTATTCAGTCTATCATCATCAAATTTGGTATACTAGTTTGCCAAGATGCAAACTATCCACTGATGTATTTAGTTTTACATTAAGGTCAAGGTCGCGCCAGTTACGGGGTTCCGTCCAAACCCCGAAACACATAATCGCTAATAATCTCGCGAAGTTTTGCATGTATTTTAATGCATTTTTTTTCACAACATTTCTTGATGAATGGTCTATAACACAGGTTGTCATGAATTTTTCTGTGCGCGCTCGTGTGCGCATGATCGCGCGCGCTCAAATCACGGGTCCGAACCCCAAGGCTGTATATAAAAAACTATTCAGTTTTGATGCTGTTTTTTATGTAGTTACGTGCTGCCTTTTATGCGTTTTTATGTATGTGCACAGCCGACACATTCCGATTTCCGAGTAGCTCGGCGATGCTGCGAGGGGACTTTTTTTTTGCATCCTTTCCTCCTTTTTTTCGCCCGGCGTTGCACTGTTTTTTAGAGCAGTCCTTCTCTCTTTTTTTTTCCCTGTCCCTGACCTCGATTCCCCTCTCTCCCCTCCTAACTCTCGAAACTCTCTCTCCCTCTTCCCCTCTCCTCTCTCTCTCTCCAGAATTTCCAAACTCTCTCAAGTCCTAAGAGCCATCCTCTCCCTCTCTCCCTCTCTCCTCCCTCCTCTCCCTCTCTCTCCTCCTCTCTCCTCTCTCCACCTTCTCTCTCCCCCTCTCCTCCTCCTCTCTCTCTCTCCTCTCTCTATCTTCTCATCTCTCTCCTGCCCTCTCTCTCTCTCTCTCTCCCTCCTCCTCTCTCTTCTCTCTTCTCTCTCTCTCTCTCTAATCTCCATGCTCTCTCTCTCTCTCTCATACTCCCTCGATCTCGCTCTCGGCATCTCCTAAGGAGAATCACACAAAAAAAAAAAAAAAAAAAAAAAAAAAACCCACATTAAGTGCCTCTCTCGCCTCTCCCTCTCTCTATCCCTCATTCTCTCTCTCTCTTCCTCTCCCCTCTCTCTCTCTCTCTCTCTCTCTCCGTCTCCCTCTCTCTCTCTCTCTATCTCTCTCCTCTCTCCCCTCTCCCTCTCTCTCTCTCTCTCCTCTCTCTCCCTCTCTCTCTTTGTCCTCTCTCTCTCTCTCTCGTCTCTCTCTCTCGTCTCTCTCTCTCCCTCTCTCCCTCTCTCTCTTCCCTCTCTCTCCCCGGTGCCTGACTAACTGGCTGTGATCAATATTATGATCTGGCATGTCTCTCTCTCTCTCTCCCTCTCTCTCTCTCTCTCCCCGGTGCCTGACTAACTGGCTGTGATCAATATTATGATGGCATGTCCTCTCTCTCTCTCTCTCCCATCGCCTCTCTCTCTCTCTCTCCCCGGTGCCTGACTAACTGGCTGTGATCAATATTATGATGGCATGTCTCTCTCTCTCTCTCTCTCTCTCTTCTCAATGTGCCTCTCTCTCTCTCTCTCTCCTCTCTCCCGGTGCCTGCTATCTCTAATGGTAATTCACGGTGCGTCACTAACTGTGCTGTGATCAATATTATGATGGCAGTTGTCTCTCTCTCTCTCTCTCCCTCTCTCTCTATCTCTCTCTCACTACCCCCCGGTGCCTGACTAACTGCTGTTGATCAAATATTATATAGGCATGGTCTCTTCAATGTCTCTCTCTCTCTCCTCTCTCCTCCCTCTCTCTCTCCTCTCTCTCTCTCTCTCTCTCTCTCTCCCCCCCCGGTGCCTGACTAACTGGCTGTGATCAATATTATGATGGCATGTGTCCCTCTCTCTCTCTCTCTCCTCACACTCTCCTCCTCTCTCTCTCTCTCTCTCTCTCTCTCTCTCTCTCTCTCCTCTCTCTCTCTCTCTCTCTCTCTCTCCCCGGTGCCTGACTAACTGGCTGTGATCAATATTATGATGGCATGTCTCTTTCTCTCTCCCTCTCTCTCTCTCCCCCCCCCCCTCTATCTCTCTCTCTCTCAGCTCTCTCTCTCTCTCTCTCACTCCCTCCCCGGTGCCTGACTAACTGGCTGTGATCAATATTATGATGGCATGTGGTGGGAGAAAAGAGGTCTGTTTACAATTATTATTTATTATTAATGTCGGACATGTTTTATGATGTCGAACCGATTAGGACGATCGAAGT
>CM065699.1:49098317-49100817 GCA_017654935.2 Phymorhynchus buccinoides | reverse complement strand
GAATCCCCATAACGTTACTTATATATAATATGCAGTTTCAATTACGTCATAATTATGTTATGATCATGAGCACACACACACACAGACACAAAACGCGCGCACACGCACCCCCCCCCCCCCCCCACACTCACACAACAACACTTACACTTACAACCCACCCACCAACACATACGTCCCCCCCCCCCCCAAACACACCACCACTACTGCAAAAACAAGGCCCTAATCACACCACGCAAAATAACACGAGGCACTAAAAAACAAACAACCAACAATAAAAAGTAGTTACGCTATAGTAAAACCAAACTTCCACACCCTACCACACACACACAAAAACACACAAGCTGGATCATCAGCAATAAACTCCCCCGAAGTCGAAGTTTGCCTACAGTCCACGTGGCGGGGTAATCAAAAACGGTCACTGACACGCGCGTCGTGTAATATCACTGTGAAGTGAACACACGTTAAATAAAATATTCATTCTGACACGCGTAAATGTTTCTCATCCCTAGCCGATCGCATTTTTGTTTTGGTACCATAGTGTTCAAGCGCTTCGGCAGTTGAGGATGAGCCCCGGAGTGTTTTACTTTTATTTAGTCAGGGTACTTGGTCAACAACCACGATGAACAGCAATTCGCAAACTGAACTCTGCTTTAAAACACACTCCTACTACCTTACCACACACCACAAGCAACTAAACAAACAGCAAGTTTGTTCTTCTAGTCAATGTCTCTCATTGGCTCTATCAAAACGCACGCAAAGTAGACATAGGCCCTACATATATGTATAGGTCTCGTCCAGAGAGAGAGAGAGAGAGAGAGAGGGAGAGAGGGAGAGAGAGAGAGGGGGGGAGGGAGAGAGAGAGAGGGGGGAGGGAGGGGGAGAGAGAAAGAAACGAACGAACGAACGAATGTTTTTTTTTTATTGAGGGAAAAGCGGAATAAGCACAAAGAGAGAGAGAGAGAGGGGGGAGGAGAGAGAGAGAAGAGAGAGGGGGGGAGGAGAGAGAGAGGAGAGAGAGAGAGAGAGGAGAGTGGAGGAGAGGAGGGAGGGAAAGAGAAAGAGAGATAGAGAGGGAGGGAGAGAGAGAGAGAGAGGAGAGAAGAGAGAGAGAGAGAGAGAGAGAGAGAGAGAGATAAAAAGAGAGAGAGAGAGAGAGAGAGAGAGAGAGAGAGAGAGGAGAGAGAGAGAGAGAGAGAGAGAGAGGAGAGAGAGAGAGAGAGAGAGAGAGAGAGAGAGAGAGAGAGAGAGAGAGAGAGAAGAGAGGAAGAGAGAGAGAGAGAGAGAGAGAGAGAGAGAGAGAAGAGAGAGAAGAGAGAGAGAGAGAGAGAGAGAGAGACAATACACACCACACCACACCACACCATTACGCCACAACAATAGTCAACTGCACAGGCTGAAGCATAACTACTCGTAGTACAAGGGCCTTATTAATATCCTACAGGCCAAAATCACTTAGAAAGCTGACGCACACACACACACGTGCCCGCGTGCTGTGGTGGTGTATGCAGTTGCTGGTGTATAGTTGCAGCTGTGGAGGCCCCCGTGGGGATACCGGGGGTCTTTTGCTCCCCCCCAGCCCCCCCCCCCCCCTCCCAAGCCCCCTTCATCCTGCCCTACCCTGGGCAGCCCACCCACTGGGCACCCACGCACACTTCCCCCTCCTTACAAACCATACTTAGGGCTAGGTTAGGCTGCTGCTGGACGTGGCATCATGTTGGTGTCCCGCTGAACGGGCGCTGGCTGGCCAGGTCACTAAAACTAGAATAGGTTTTATTATTATTTATTTTTTTAAAGATGTGCTCTCCCTAAAGTTTTGTCGGTATAACGCCACAGTGTGGCGCTTTCGACTATGATCAAGATCAATAGTTCCCCCACCTTCTGGAAGTTCTGTGCTTGTAACTTCCTCTAATCTGTCACTCTCTTTGACTCTGCCTTTTCCCTTTGCTCACTGTCATCTACTATCTTTCTGCCTTACCAGTCCATTCTCCTGCCTTTTTTTTCTTTCTTCACGAAACACTTTCAAAAAGATTTCCTCCAGCCGGAAGTCGGACTTGCTGGGCCTAACTATTTCTTAGTTAGGCGCATAACGGCAGCATGACGCATTTGCGCTCATTATTGACAGTTAACTGTCTGAGCGATCGTAGAAGAAGCTGTGGAGGATGGGGGGCACTGAACACTGAAAAACTTTGACAAGGCTCATTTTAGCGACAGAGCATTAATCACTTATTACATATCTGTCCTTGTAGCAGAGAAAAAGAGAAGACTGTGGGGGTAGGGGGGCGAGACTGAACAGAGAAAAATGACTTTGGAGGGAGGAGAGATTAGAGAGAGAGGAGGGACTGGAAGAGAGAGATCGAGAGAGAGAGAGAGAGAGGAGGATGGGGGAGACTTGAACAGAGAGAAAACTTTATTGGACAAGGATAAAGATTTTAGGCGATGCTTATTATTCTTATTACAATCTGTCCTTGTACAGAGAGACAGAGAGAGAGAGGGGGGGGGG
>CM065699.1:49093317-49095817 GCA_017654935.2 Phymorhynchus buccinoides | reverse complement strand
CTCACCTTTTCACGAATAACTCTGCCGTTTCTTAACCGAATCGCTTCAAATTTGCTGTCAGGCTTGCTATGGCCCGGGCAAAGCCTGGCAGCAAATGTGAAGAGAATCGGGAGAGAGCGTCACTCTCAGAGCAGCGCCAACGGGAAACGGGGCCTTATAACTCTGCCGTTTCTTAACCGAATCGCTTCAAATTTGCTGTACCCAGCGTTACCAGTACTTGGCGTTACCGTTACTAGGCGTTACCATTACTAGGGAGAGCGCATCACTCTCAGAGCAGCGCCAACAGGAAACGGGGTCTTATAACTCCGCCTTTTCTTCACCGAATCGCTTCAAATGTACTGTACTCAGTAAGGTGCGGGGGGTAGTAGAACGGGATGAGTGAAGAAGATGGAAGGAGGGAGAGAGACAAAAGTAATAATAATATTTCGCGGACCCGGCGAAACCAGTACTCAGCGTTACCAGTATGTGGCATTACCAGTATGGTGCATTGCCAGTACTAGGCGTTGCGCTAGTTATCATTAATCGAGCCGCTTGATGTTTTTGACTTGCAAATTTAATTTAACGAAGTGTAGTTATGCCTCATCAAGTTATTGATGCGCATGTGTAAGTGCGCGGGTGTGTGAATGAATGTGTGCGTGCGTGCGTGTGTGTGTGTGTGTGTGGAGAGAGATAGAGAGACAGAGAGAGAGAGGGGGGTGGAGAAAGAGAGGGAGAGTGTGTGTGTGTGTGTGTGAGAGAGAGAGAGAGAGAGAGAGAGAGAGAGAGAGAGAGAGAGAGAGAGAGAGAGAGAGAGAGAGAGAGATGAGAGAGAGAGAGAGAGAGAGAGAGAGAGAGAGAGAGAGAGAGAGAGAGAGAGAGAGAGAGAGAGAGAGAGAGAGAGAGAGAGAGAGAGAGAGAGAGAGACACACACACACACACACAGGAATGCACTTGCACGCAAGTATATTATCCTATGGTAATGCTATATCAGAGGGAGAGTGTGTGTGTGTGTGTGTGTGTGTGTGTGTGTGTGTGTGTGTGTGTGTGTGTGTGAGAGAGAGAGAGAGAGAGAGAGAGAGGGAGAGAGAGAGAGAGAGAGAGAGAGAGAGAGAGAGAGTTGTGCGATTACGAGGATGATAGACACACACACACACACACACACACAGGAATACACTTGCACGCAAGTATATTATCCTATGGTAATACTATATATCAGAGGGAGAGACAGCGATTATGGTCATAACGACTCACCGTGCGTCATACAAACAATACCCCTGCCCACTTAGCTTCCAGGACAGACAGACATCCATCCACACTGTTTGCAACATACCACCACCACCACCACCACGTCAAACACGTTGTGTACTTGGCGCTTAACCCTTTCACTACCAGCGACACATTTTGGCACCACAATGATTCAACACCCATGTCACTAAAAGACATCGAATCAGGGTCTGTTATCCAAAGAGCCTGTCCTCTTAATTCTGGGAGGTAAGGATAGGCCTTACTTTAAATGTCACACAGGAATCCCCAATATTACAAATCTAAGGTTTCTACTACTTGCGGCGGTGCCATAGCCGATGAGGTTTAACCGAGGCGTGGTCACCGCTACAGCTATCTGTATTAATATTTAAAAAATCGGGACTTTACTGGTTTCGTACTGCCTCCGGGCATTGCCTCCAGTATTGTTCGAACCATATTTGTATTTACAAATGTCCCATATGTGTCTGATTCAGACCAAGAGGACGTAAAACTCCATTTTCTCTCTCCCCAGTATTGCAGACAGAGTTTTGTCTCTACCCAGGTAAGTTTAATGGACTGCTTTGCTGAAACACGGCTGGTGGTGAAAGGGTTAAACTGCAAGAAGAGCCCGAGTATAAGCATTACCACAAGGAATGAATGTTATTATGATGCACGAGACCACTTGCTGCTTGAAGTGCCTTTATATATAGCTACGATCAGAAGACTTGTACGCAAAATGCTGCACAGTACATGCAAAAAGTATCAGACAAAACCGCATAGGTTTGTCGTTGTAACTGTCACTGGCATTGTACCGTCTTTAACCCTTTCACCGCCAGCCATATTTCAGCCAAAAAGTTCCCAGAACAAAATCCATCTGCAGTATTGGGGATTCTTCTGTGACATATATAAAACAAGGTCTATCCTTACTTCCCAAAACTAAGACAATAGGGTCTTTGGATAATAGACCCCAATTTGATGCCTTTTAGTGACATAGGTGTTAAATCATTGTGGTGCTAAAATGCGACTTTGGCGGTGAAAGGGTTAAACAAATGTACAAAAGTTCCTCTCTCATGCCTCTATTTATAAGCATTGTATGCTAGTCTGTCGTTTCCGACAATGACTGCCAGATAGCAGAGGGGGGCAGATATACTATTCTGGCGGACTGGGCTAGAATTTTGTTTACAGTGGAGATGCCTTGCCCAGGGTACATCCCCATTCTCTCGGTCAAAGGGATTTGAGGACGAGAGTTGGCGTTGAGGAAGTTCCCCAAAGGCCAACC
>CM065699.1:49075817-49080817 GCA_017654935.2 Phymorhynchus buccinoides | reverse complement strand
TCAACTGCTTTGCTACCTTTGTGTAATAGTATGCCTTGCCATGTTTGTGTTCTGTGTTAGTATTATATGTATCAAGGACAGATTGGAAGAATAGGCGTTGCCTAAAATCTATATCCTTGGAAAATAAAGTTTAAGTTTTCAAGTTCTCTCTCTCTCTCTCTGAGTGTGGATAGATTGGAAGAAAAGTATTTCCTTGGAAAATAAAGTGGGGTTTTTTTTGGTTAGTGTTCAGTGTTCCCCCCCCCCCCCCCCCCCCCCCCCACCCCCCCCCCCCCCCCCCCCCCTTCTCTGTCTGTCTCCGTGAAGATTCCCTGGTTTCCCGATGGCTCAGAGGTACAGTATTATCACGTAGACCGAAACCACCCCGCGGAACTAACCTAACAAACAAAGCACCCCCCCTACCTCCCTTGCATCCCTAAGGCGTTAGAGAGAGAGAGAGAGAGAGGGAGAGGGAGAGAAGGGAGAGAGAGAGAGAGAGAGAGAGAGAGAGAGAGAGAGAGAGAGAGAGAGAGGAGAGAGAGAGAGAGAGAGAGAGAGAGAGAGAGAGAGAGAGAGAGAGAGAGAGAGAGAGAGAGGAGAGAGAGAGAGAGAGAGAGAGAGAGAGAGAGAGAGAGAGAGAGAGAGAGAGATAGAGAGAGAGAGAGCGAGAGAGAGAGAGAGAGAGAGAGAGAGAGAGAGAGAGAGAGAGAAGAGAGAGAGAGAGAGAGAGAGAGAGAGAGCGAGAGAGAGAGGAGAGAGAGAGAGAGGAGAGAGAGAGAGAGAGAGAGAGAGAGAAGAGAGAGAGAAGAGAGAGAGACGGGAGAGAGAGAGAGAGAGAGAGAGTCTCTCTCGAGAGAGAGAGAGAGAGAGAGAGAGGAGAGAGGAGAGAGAGAGAGAGAGAGAGAGAGAGAGAAGAGCGAGAGAGAGAGAGAGAAGAGAGCTTATCGACAAGCGCCACCTTTTCGACACACTAACTATTCCATGCGCGCAGTGCATAATCAAACATGCAGTTGCGTGCCAATGAGATAGCAAAGGGAACAGGCTGACAAGCCATGCGCATTCTTTCCCAGTGAGTCTTAGCGCATTAGCATCCTGTCTTTAATAGACATGGAACAATGTGCTTTTATTTTATCTCAATATTGATAGTGTATTATAATGTGAGCCTGTGCTCTCTCTCTGACTCTCTCTCTCATTCTCTCTCTCTCTCTCTTCCTTCTCCTACTCTTTAATTTGTAGAGAGTGGAACAATGCGCGCACATTTTGGTCTCAATATTGATTAGTTTCGATTGAGAGAGTATTAGAATGTGAGAAGAGAGCTCTCTGAGAGACTCTCTCTCTTTTGTGGAGAGCAGATGTGTGAGGCGCAAAAGACGCGTGAGAGAGGAGATGAGAGGAGAGAGAGAGAGAGAGAGGAGAGAGAGAGAGAGAGAGAGGAGAGAGAGAGAGAGAGACGAGAGAGGAGCGAGAGAGAGAGAGAAGAGAGAGAGAGAGAGAGAGAGAGAGCCTGAGAGAGAGAGAGAGAGAGAGACGAGAGAGAGAGCGAGATGAGAGAGAGAGACGATGAGAGAGAGAGAGAGAGAGAGAGAGAGAGAGAGAGAGAGAGAGAGAGAGAGAGACAGACAGAGAGGGAGAGAGAAAGAATGCGCGCTTGTGTGCGTGCGCGTGCCAGCGTGAGTGTATATGCATACACAAATATGGGAGTACGTGCGAATATGCATGCGTCTACGTATATGCATTCAGTTCGTAGTTTGAGTTTGAAGGGGAGGGGTGGGTGGGTGGGTGGGTAGCGGAGTCGTAACATAGCGCTACACCAGGCAACGTGTGTGCATATGTGTGTCTGTGTGCGCGCGCGCGCGCGCGTGTGTGCGCGTGCATGTATGTGTATGTACACGCGCGCGTGCCTCCGTGAATGTTATATATTGTATGTGTCGTCTTCTAGACCGTAGTCTAAAAGCCAACTAGTACAAGGGCAGTAAGCATGTACGAACTGGCAGAACTCCATTACAAAAGTTGTTTCCCTTGTCCTGCTGCAGTCTGCCTCCAAAAACAATCTCTCTCTCTCTCTCTCTCTCTCTCTCTCTCATGAACGCACACGCACGCGAATCAAACGATAAACAAAACATCGACGGACGATCTAAAAAAAAAACCATACACGCACACACACGCACTTCAAACTTTTAACTATAACAAAATGAACAAAACAAAGGCATTACTGAGACGTAAACCAACGAAGACGCAAGGAAACAACACCAATAACAGAGACAAATCAACAGATGAAAATCCATGGTATTTTTTTTTTTAACATTAGTCACCCCCCCCCCTCATGTTTACGACCCTCAATCTCAAAGTCTGCTTCCAGTTTTAGCAAAATATGCCTACACTGAGTGATCCTAACCCAGGAGGGTGTGTGGACACACTTGAAAAACCTAGCTATCAATTTGGCCATACCAGGCAGCGGGATTTCTCCCTGCTCTTAGCGACTTTCAACTGCCGTGGGATGTTTATGTAAAGCGCACGGGTCAGACTAGCTTTAAGTCCCCATGCGAAGGACTGGACGTTCAGTTCGATTTTCCTGTCAAACTAGAAAGATCGAGGCCGGGATTCAAACCCGGGTCACTCACGTTGCAATCACGCATTACACTTGGCAGGCGAACGTCTTAACCACTCTGCCACCTTTCTCCCTTGAAAGAGAGAATTTGAGGGGGAAGAGTCTAAGAAGTACAAGACAGTCAAGCCCTTAGCCCAGTAGGCCACACTGCGTACGATTCGACCCCAATACGATCCGACTGTGACATTTGTCAGGCACGATTCTCCTGAAACTCTACTGTCTACAGGAATACGATGAACTCCTACTATGGCTATGGTCGCTTTATCTGTAGCCTCCCCCGTACACGAATCTGACGAAATAATATGTACAGTGGAACCTCCCTTATAAGACTCCCTCCCGTATAAGACCTACTTCTCTGAGACATTGCCCTTCTTTGTAAGTATTAAAATGACCTCCCTTCTACGACCCCTCCCTTATAAGACCTCATTTGGGAGGATTTTTGAAGGTCGTATAAGGGAGGTTCCACTGTAATTTGTTGTTCTTTTGCAGCAGACATTTGATTTGAATCGTGTATTGGGGTTGTACTTGAGTTAAGTAAAGTGAGCGAAAATAGTATGATTTTTGTTTTTTTTAGACTGGAGTATTTCGCGTGAATCAATCACCCACCATTCACAGACATTGTCACGATGAGTCGGATCGCATCGGCATCAAATCGTACGCACTGTGTCTTCCCCTTTAAAATACGAATATTAAAGATTAACATAAAAGAAGCCGAGTGGAGTTGATGGGGAGTGGAGTTGGGGGGGGGGGGGGAGTGGGGGGGGGGGGGGGGGGGGGGGGGGGGGGATAGAGAAGAGAAGAAGATGCCATTGGTTCCAGAGATTATCTCCCCTGTGGGGGGGATACTGGGGGTGGGGGGGGTGGGGGGGGTCTTTCGTAAAAAATAGTCCCCCCAGCTTCTGGAAGTTCTGTGCTTGTAACTTTCTCTAATCTGCCATAAATCTCTTTGACTCTGCCTTTTCCCTTTTTTTAAATTTATCATCCACTATCTGTCCGACTTATTGGCCCCATTCTCCTGCCTTTTAAAACATACAAATATTCTTCAAACTAACGTTTCTCCTTCGAGCTCCTCCGAAATCGGAATTGTGTCGACTGTACGCAAGCTAGCTGGAGGAGACCAGGGAAAACTGAAAACCAGGACACACACGTACCTTACCCATTATGGTCATACGGCCCGGGAACGCAGAAGAAGAAGAAGAAAATGGGGGTATTAACCCTTTCACCGCCCAAGTCGCATTTTAGCACCACAGTGATTTAACACCTATGTCACTAAAAGGCATCATATTATGATCTGTTATCCGAAACTCTATTGTCTTAGTTTTGGGAAGTAAGGATAGACCTTATTTTTATATATGCCACAGAAGAATCCCCAATACTGCAGATGGATTTTGTTCTCTACCCAGGTAAATTTAATGGGAAATTCTTGCCTGAAATATGGCTGGCGGTGAAAGGGTTTAAAGGTGGGAACACAAAAGAAGAGGGGTGGAGGGGGGGGGGGGGAGAGGAGGGGAAGGGGGGGGGGGGGGGGAGAGAGAAGAGGATGCCATTGGTTCCAGAGATTATCAGCAGCGGACGTAGACTCACCTCTCAAGGGGACGCTGCCGCACTTGTCTTCCAGACACAGGGACAGCTCCTGGAACAATCAGAACAAAACAAAACGCGTTCATTGTTGGCGTTGGTACGAGAATGAGGCCGGGTTCACATTTTTCTCTCCCTCTCCCTCTCTCTCTCTCTCTCCCTCTCTCTCCCTCCCTCCCCCCCCCCCTCCCCCCCTCTCCCTCCTCTCTCTCCCCCCCCCCCCCCTCTCTCTCTCTCTCTCTCTCTACCTCTCTGGCACCAGTGTGTGCTGGCACCAGTGCCAACAGGTGGCCAAAGCTGTTGGTGAACATTATCGCAGAAATACCTGCATTCAGCGTGCACCACTGTCTTCTTCTTCAACCTGCTATCTACCTGGCTGTCTGTCTGTCTGTCGATCTGTTTGTCTGCCTGTCTGTATGTCTGACCTACTTCTTCAACCTGTCTGTCTGTCTGTACACCTACTTCTTCAACCTGTGACATATGTCTACCTGTCTGTCAATCTGTCTGTCTGTCTGTCTGTCGATCTGTCTGTCTGTACACCTACTTCTTCAACCTGTGACATATGTCTACCTGTCTGTCAATCTGTCTGTCTGTCTGTCTGTCGATCTGTCTGTCTGTACACCTACTTCTTCAACCTGTGACATATGTCTACCTGTCTGTCAATCTGTCTGTCTGTCTGTCTGTCGATCTGTCTGTCTGTACACCTACTTCTTCAACCTGTGACATATGTCTACCTGTCTGTCAATCTGTCTGTCTGTCTGTCTGTCGATCTGTCTGTCTGTACACCTACTTCTTCAACCTGTGACATATGTCTACCTGTCTGTCAATCTGTCTG
>CM065699.1:49063317-49070817 GCA_017654935.2 Phymorhynchus buccinoides | reverse complement strand
CCTTTTGCAAGAGTGAATGCCCAGTTGGATACTGACCAGCAAGGGTTGACTCTCGCTGTCAAGGGCGTTAATAACCCTAGTTGCAGTGGCCAATAGATAGAGCACAGACTGCACGATTACAGTTCTATTTACTCTCTAAAAAGAAATAACAATGGAAGAGTCGGACAGCTGACCACAGTTGGGGCAAGAACACACGGTCACATGGCTGGAATTCTTCTTCTTCTTCTTCTTCGATCGCTCAGACAGTTTCCTGTCAATCATGAGCGCAGATGCGTCATGCTGCCGTTATGCGCCTAACTAAGAAACAGTTAGGCCCAGCAAGTCCGACTTCGGCTGGAGGAAATGTTTTTGAAAGTGTTTCGTGAAAAAAAAGGGCAGGAGAATGGACCTGGGTAAAGGCAGAAAGATAGTAGATGACAGTAAGCAAAGGGAAAAGGCAGAGTCAAAGAGAGTGACAGATTAGAGGAAGCTACAAGCACAGAACTTCCAGAAGGTGGGGGAACTAGTTATACAAAAGACCCCCCTGTATCCCCACGGGGGGTGGGGGTGGGGGTGGGGGGGCTGGGATTGGGAAATAGCATTATCCATGATTTTTCTTTTTAGGTAAGAGGGGAAGTGGGGGATTAAAAGCTAAAAGGAGAGAAATACTATAGAAGGGGGGGGGGGGGGGGGGGGGGGGGTACGATAAGTTTTATCATGATTATTAAAAACAAAACTTCAGGACTTTCCTGATATTGCAGTACCTCCAGAATCGTCCCACGATTTTTAGAGTTGTTAATGTCCTGTATGTGCCTGTTCCAGGCCGGATGACGTTAAACGAACTTTCATCATACAGAAGGCGAGGCACCGGAAAGAGCCATAGGAGCTGGGAGTGTCTGGAAGTGGTGGAACTCTGTACAAAGTAGGTCAACTTGTGAGTAAGTAGGTCATCGTGACCTATTTCCCATTACTCTGTACTCTGTAGCTCTGCTAAAAGGCTACCCCCATTCCTTCCTCCTACCCTTTCAATAAACACTCACACACACACACATACATACACACGCACGCGCGCGCGCGCACACACACACGCGCGCGCGCGCACACGCACACACACACCCACACCCACACGCGCGCATACACACACACACACACATACACACACACACATACACACACACACACACACACACACACACACACACACACACACGCGCACGTACCCCCCAACCCCCACGAACTGCAGATGATTGTGTTCTTCAAAACAAAAAGTCCAACCTTGTTTCCATTATCACTCCCTACCAGGCCTCAGTGTCAGCAAACAACTGTACGGCCAGTGTTATTCTATTTACACCAAAGCATCGTCGGGTGGTCCTTACGTAAAACAAGAGGCAAAGCCTTCAAGGCTCACTCGAACAGGACCATGTGGGACAACAACAAAGATTGAGGGGGGGGGGGGGGGGGGGGTCTAAAGTACAAGATTGCCAATAAAAAACCCAAAAAACTTTAAAAAGAAAAAAAAAAACAAGGTGGTGCCCGTGCCGACAATCGGACCCGGAACCACTGGCATGACAAACGGAAGCTCTACCAATGAGCTATCGAGGCTTTCAGTGATGACGAATTTCTTAACTCATGTTGCCTGTTGAATACTCTCTAACCCACTACTCTAAAATGTTATCTGTTTGTTATCTGTTTACAGTGTTGTTTTAAGTATTCAATTATTCGATTCCTTATTGTTTGAAAGCTTGCATAAACGTCTACGTGTATGCAAAGTTTGAACAATGTACGCCTTCTATTTCCCGAGAAAATGCCAACGTTAAAGTTTGGAGATTAGACCACGGACGTAACACACACACACACACACACACAACTGAACAACTATCATACTATAGACTCACTTCGTATTAACTTCGTTAACACGAGTGAGCCAAAAACAGCACACCCCAAACACTGATGAATCGCCCCGCTTCACTTTGCTGTGTAGTAAAATAAACAAACCAAAAGAGGCAACAAACGCAGAGACACACACACGGACACATCAATGTAACGATCAGGGCTTGCACTGGGCAGGGCACACAGGGACCCCCATTTGGGGGTCTATGACGTACAATAATTCTAAAGGACCCTCAAGAATAATAATAATAATAATAATAATAATAATCAGCACTTGCCAACGGGTTGAACCCGAAACGTCGTGATTTATTTTGCTGTGTTTTTTGTTATTAAACCTGTTATGTCTCTCTCTCTCTCTCTCTCTCTCTCTCTCTCTCTCTCTCTCTCTCTCTCTCTCTCTCTCTCCCTCTCTCTCTCTAATTATTATTTTTGTTCTCCAATGTTTTGCAATGAAAATGATGCTTCCCCCATGTCATGAGAACCCAGTGTTAATGACATTAAAGGGTCCAGTGTCCAGTCTCTCTCTCTCTCTCTCTCTCTCTCTCTCTCTCTCTCTCTCTCTCTCTCTCTAATAAAGATAAGTTTTCAAAGTTGTCAAATTCTCTCTCTCCCTCCCTATGTATCTCACTCTCCCCCTCCCTCTCCCCCTCATCCTAGCAGCGTCCACCCCCCACGTGGCTGCCCTTGGGTCATTGCCTAGCGGGCTATGGGACCATCAGGATCCGTCCTCACGGTCAAGCGGCCCTGGACAATGGACACTGGGGCCTGAGCTAGCCGAGCGGTCAGTCGGGGATGACCACTGGACGACAAGCTGTTGCCGTGAGCTGAGCTGTCATGGGCTTGTAATCACGAACACGTCTTAGACAATCAACAAAAGAAAGAGAGAGAGAAAAACAAAGCAGCCAATTCTTCACAAGTGATTAACTTTCATTAGAACAAATAAATGACTTTCGTCTTTCCGTTAACTAAAAATAAAATAAAATAAAATAATGAATCAAGGTAAATTATGATTATCACAATACAGTGGGACCTCCCTTATAAGACTCCCTCCTATATAAGACCTACTTCTCTGAGACATTGCCCTTCTTTGTAAGTATTAATATTACCTCCCTTATAAGACCTTAAAAAATAATCCAAAATGAGAGAGAGAGAGAGAGAGAGAGAGAGAGAGAGAGAGAGAGAGAGAGAGAGAGAGAGAGAGAGAGAGAGAGAGAGAGAGAGAGAGAGAGAGAGAGAGAGAGAGAGAGAGAGAGATCTGAATGGTTTATTTGAATAGGCATGTTTGAGAGATTCTCCCCTACTAACCGATCCTTCACCGCAGACGGAACGAGAGGAAAACAAGATGATTATTTTGCTGTCGGCTTTTCTGACAAAATAACAGGACACGAGTCCACTTCTTCAGTGATGCCATAGGACAATAATTGTTCTATCAAGGGGTCAGGGTAATAGGACATTTGCCATTTTAATAGGTCAGTGTCCGGAAAATGACAGAAATGTGCATCACTGGTATGTAAGTAAATTAGGGTCAGTTCAATCGTTTTGGGTTGGTTTTTTTGGGGTGGGGAGGGGAAGGGGGTGGGATTAGTCTAATCTACATACTTTGTCTACTACCCGTGTTGACTGTCTAAGAGGCACTCATGATTACACGCCCTCGGGCAGCGGGGGGTCTGCTCTTGCTACTTAACTACTACGGTAGTACGTTACTTACCATTGTATGTAATGCGTGAGAGAGGGTTAAAAAACACACACACACACACACACACACACACACACACACACGGGCACGCGCGCACACACACACACACACACACATACACAGACGCACACACACACATACACAATTTGTGTCCCACAAAACCTCTGCTTTTCTTAGGACAATAAAAACGTTCTTGTTGTTCTTGTTCACACACACACACACACACACACACACACACACACACACACACACACACACAAAAAACAGCACAGCTTACACAACCCTCAATAAAGATGATTTTTGACTTGACTTGACACACACAAAGAAAGACAATAGGAGCACACACACACACACACACACACACACACACACACACACGCACACACACACTCACATACATACACTACTAATAATAGTGAAGCATTTATATACGCACACATCCACACAATGTGGAGCTCATGCGCTTAATAAACAACATAAAACAAAAACACACACAACAAAGACATAACGCTCACACACATGCAAATAGGCATACACACACACGCCCCACACCCACACACACACTACGCGCGCAAGCCCCCCCCCCCCCCCACCCCCACCCACACACACACACACCACACCACACACACACACACACACACACACACAACTGTTGAATACAGCATCACATAACACACACACTCTCTCTCTCTCACACTCTCTCACACTCACACACTCTCTCCTCTCTCTCTCACACTCTCTCTGTGCGCGCACGCGCGCGCATTGTTGTTCACACACACACCTTCACACACACACAAAGTGATGCAGACAGGTGCGTGCGTGTATCGGCGACATAAGCAAGCACACACGCACACACACACACACAGTGGGTGTGTCCTGCATTTGCGCGAAGGGGGGTACAGGTAGTAGGACAGTATGTCATTACAGAACTGGTCAACACACAGACAGAACACACACAAACTTCACACACGACATCACACACACACACCGCAGCACACATCACACACACACACAGACAGCTGAGAGGGGGGTGGGGGGTGAACAGTGGGACACAGGACACTGGTCAAGGAAAGGGGAGGGGAGGGCACAAATGGAGAGGGGGGGGGGGGGTGTGTAACACAGGGCTACAGGACATTGTTTAGGGCTCTGAAGACAATATTATGGGGAAGTAAACTAAACTGGCGACAGCCTGCCACGCTTGCATGGTGGTCCCTTTACGGAAAAATACAACACAGAGAGAGAGAGACAGAGAGAGAGACACCAGACACACACAAAGAAGACAAGAGAAGGAGAGGACAGAGAGAGAGAGAAAGTACGAGAGAGAGAGAGAGAGAGAGAGACACGAGAACACCTGAGAGAGAGAGAAGAGAGAGACTTGACATAGAGCACAGAGAGAGAGAGAGAAAGACTCTAGAGAGAGAGAGAGAAAAGGAGAGATAGAAAGACACGTTCAGACAGAGAGACAGAGAGAACGCACACAGAGACAGGAGACTCACATAGAGAGAGGACAGATAGAGAGATAGTGAAGCAGAGACACACAGCGAGAGAGATCCACCCAGAGAGAGAGAGAGACATGAGAGAGAGAGAGAAAAGAGAGAGAGAACAGAGAGAGAGAGACAGAGAAGAGATAATCCGCTCACAACAGAGCAAGAGGAGAGAGAGAGAGAGAGAGTTTCCAAATGGCTTACACACCACCACACCACACTACTACACCGCGCAAGCCCCCCCCCCCCCCCCCCCCCCCATTACCATACACACTATTCACACCCACCCACAAACACAATGCATGATACAACTGTTGAATAAAGCATCAACTAAACTCACTCACTCTCCCTCTTCTCTCATTTCTGTGCGTGCGCGCGCGTTGTTGTTCATTTTAACGTCCTTTCACTAACTAAAAGTGATGCAGACAGGCGCGTGCGTGTGTCGGCGAGTGTGTGCATACGCGCGCGCGCGCGCGCGTGTGTGCATGACAGAGACAGAAGTGTGTGTCTGCATTTGCGCGAAGGGGGGTACAACGTAGTAGCGGCTAGTATGTCATTA
Source organism: Phymorhynchus buccinoides (assembly GCA_017654935.2). Lineage (NCBI taxonomy): Eukaryota > Metazoa > Mollusca > Gastropoda > Neogastropoda > Raphitomidae > Phymorhynchus > Phymorhynchus buccinoides. Next base: position 49,065,209 of record CM065699.1, on the reverse strand, counting down.
TGTAGAACTGGTCAAACAATTTAGACCAAAAAACCCACACAAACTTCACCCAGCGACATCATTCACTACTGGTCACCACAGCACACAGATGTCCACACGGGTCAGACAGCTGAGAGGGGTTGGGGGGGTGAAGAGTGGGAGGGAGGAGACTGGTCAAGGGAAAAGGGAGGGGAGGGGCGCGGAAATGGAGAGGCGGGGGGGGGGGGGTGTAATTGGGGCAGGGCTATTTTGAGGAGCCATGTTTAGTGACTCTGAAGATAATATTATGGGGAAGTAAAACTAACTGGCGACAGCCCTGGCCCCTGCTTGCATGGTCGGTCCCTTCAAGGAAAAATACAACACACACACGCAGACAGAGAGAGAGAGAGAGAGGAGAGAGAGAGAGAGAGAGAGAGAGAGAGAGAGAGAAGAGAGAGAGAGAGAGAGAGAGAGAGAGATCCTTGGGAGGAGAGAAGAGAGAAGAGAGAGAAGAGAGAGAGAGAGAGAGAGAGGAGAGAGAGAGAGAGAGAGAGAGAGAGAGAGAGAGAGAGAGAGAGAGAGACTTGAAAACGTAAACTTTGTTTTTAAGGATATAGATTTTAGGCAAACGAGCAAAGAGAGAGAAAGAGAGAGAGAGAGAGAGAGAGAGAGAGAGAGAGGTAGAGAGAGAGAGAGAGAAGAGAGAGATTACACAATTACAGACCTCACATACACACACACACACACACACACACACACACACACACACACACGCACGCACGCACACGCACGCACATATACACACACATACAAACACAAAGAAAGAGGAGCCCATTAGCTACAGTAGTCAGTATGGACAGAAGGGGGTATTTTGTCAGTCATATACAGAATTATTCATCAAAGCATCTCGCCAACCTACTGCCAGAGGTGAGCTGAGACCAAGCCTAGAGGGCAGCTCTCAACGAACCACTGTAAACAGGAATGAGGGGCACCCTGACGGATGAGTATTTTGCAAGAAACACGTCGAGGTCACCATAAAGAAAGCCTTTTCAAGGATCGGAACACTCACTTTGCTCTGGTTTCCAAGAAATCAAACCGTCAAAACAGCGATTCTTCCTTGGAGGAGTTGCTGGAGAGAGATAAGCCATTTTGGACGGGGTGGGTGGAGGTCACTCGAGTGGTTGAAGCTTTCTTCTTCTTTGTAGTGCAGCAAAAAAACCATTGGAGCTATTGCCTCTGTTGTGAGCAAAACTCCTTGTGGTAAACTGTATTAGTATACAAACTGTATAAAAAGGCTTGTATTGTAGAAATGTCGTCCAAACAATTTGGTTTAACTCAGGCGGCCATTATAAAAGGCCTTCTCTTTCACTGAAATAATCTGACTTTCAGCACCTCCGCCAAGGAGGAATCGCCAATTTGACGGTTTGATTTCCAGGAAACCAGAGCAAAGTGACTGTAAAGGGTGTTTTCCTGGTGATCTCGACGTGTTTCTTACAAAAACTCATCCGTCAGGGTGCCTCTTTAAGGGCCAGCCACACGTCAGCTAAAATCGCACGACAGTACGATACGATTCGAACACGTGATCTCGAAGCGCGAATCACATTTTGTTCTTGGAGACCACGTGATCGAATCGTATCGTACAGTCGTGCGATCTTAGTGGACGTGTCACTGGCCCTTTCGAGGGCCTGCCACACTGCATACGATTCGCTGTCGATGCGATGCGATCGTGACGACGTGAGTCATGATTCGCGTGAAATTCGTTAAATTGGGTTTACGTGAGTATTTATAAGAGCGAAAGTAGTAGCATTTTTTATATTATAGAATAAGACGGAAGTATCTTCACGTGAATCATGACTCGCATCGTCACAATTGCGTGGCGTTGACAGCGGATCGTATGTACTGTAGTGTAGCAGGCCCTTAAAACGTTTAAGATG
>CM065699.1:49023317-49028317 GCA_017654935.2 Phymorhynchus buccinoides | reverse complement strand
ATAATTGACAGGAAACTGTCTGAGCGATCGAAGAAGAAGAAAAAGCAGACAACTTGGATACTATGCACTGGAATCTGTCAAGAATAGCAGATTTGGCTGACCCTTCTTTACTAAAAGCAATGACAGTTGCGCTTCGTCTTTGTGGCTACTAAACTGATAAACCCCCCCTCAACCTAACACACACACCCCCCCACCTTAACTCCTACGAATCCCCACCCCCCCCCTTATCTCTCCCCCTTCCACACGCCACATCTGTGGAGGATCGGTCGGCTCATATCATCCACACCGAGCTTCCTCTTTCAGTTAGCGACCTTTTAGACAAGTCCCATGAATGGACCCCCTTCTATTGGCCATTGCAACTAGGGTTAAGAGTTAAGCCCTTGTTGGTCAGTATCCAAAAGGGCATTCACTCTCGCAAAAGACAGCCATTCAGTGGCCTCAAAATAGGGTTGTTGGCGAGAGTCGCTCCCTTGTTTGGTCAGTACTCAAGCATCTTCCCCCACCCACCAAGGGCATTCACTCTTGCAAAAGGCAGCCATTCAGTGGCCTCAAAATAGGGTTGTTGGCGAGAGTCGCTCCCTTGTTTGGTCAGTACTCAAGCATCTTCTCCCCACCCACCAAGGGCATTCACTCTTGCAAAAGGTGGTCGTTGCAGTGGCCTCATACTAGGGCACTACACCCCGAGACGCGTTTATCCTCCTTGATGGAATATCCGACCTCCTAGGCATTCTTCTATTGTCGTTATACACCCGACCCAAGGGCATTCACTCTTGCAAAAGGTGGTCTTTGCAGTGGCCAATACTAATGGCACTACACCCCGAGACGCGTGTTTATCCTCCTTGATGTGAATATCCGACCTCCTAGGCAGATTGTTCTTCTACGTATCGTATATACACCAACAACCTTCTATTCTGCATTTACCTCTTGTAGGGGCTTCATCTTCAGGGCTTTGGGATGGGTGGTCAATGGCAAATGTCAGGTTGAAACCCCGTTCGCAATCCCTGCGCATTGTGGCTGTACTAAATGTGTTGACCCGAGAGAGTTGAGAGTCAAGGCACAGATTGAGATAGCTCACACGTGTGGGCTATGCTGACCAACAACAGGCTTAAAAAGAACTAACACGCAAAATGAGGGTGAGAGAGAGGGGGTGAGGGGGTGGAGGGAGAGAGAGAGGAGAGAGAGAGAGAGAGAGGAGAGAGAGAGAGAGAGAGAGAGAGACAGAGACAGACAGAGAGATGAGCAGGACGTACGGGGGAGCAAAGAGAGAGAGAGAGGGTGAGAGAGAGAGAGAGAGAGAGAGAGAGAGAGAGAGAGAGAGAGAGAGAGAGAGAGAGAGAGAGAGAGAGAGAGAGACAGACAGAGAGTGAGAGACAGAGACAGACAGACAGATGAGCAGACACACAGACGTACGTATGCTAACACGCAAAGAAAGAGAGGGTGGAGAGAGAGAGAGAGAGAGAGAGAGAGAGAGAGAGAGAGAGAGAGAGAGAGAGAGAGAGAGAGAGAGAGAGAGAGAGAGAGAGAGAGAGAGAGAGAGAGAGAGAGAGAGAGAGAGAGAGAGAGAGAGAGAGAGAGAGAGAGAGAGAGAGAGAGAGAGAGAGAGAGAGAGAGAGAGAGAGAGAGAGAGAGAGAGAGAGGGGCTGAGAGACAGAGACAGACAGACAGATTGACAGACAGAAAGACGTACGTATGTTAAAACGCATAAAAATTAGCAAAGAAGGCCTTTCAAATTATTGTGATTCTCCCAAAATGCAACAACAACAAAATCTTCACCAAATGGCACAATCATGCAAAAAGATTACAATTGTCACGTTGTTTATCCTCTTCTCTTGGAGATCTGTCAAATATTGCAATGATATAACTGTGCATTTAATCGCCATCTCATTGAAATGAAGCCAGCAGAGGTGGACACTGGAGATTTAGTGTGAATGAGAGAGAGAGAGAGAGAGAGAGAGAGAGAGAGAGAGAGAGAGAGAGAGAGAGAGAGAGAGAGAGAGAGAGAGAGGGAGGGATGGAGAGAAGTGAGAGAAGGAGAGAAAGAGAGAGAGAGGGAGAGAGAGAGGGAGAGAGAGAGAGAGATGGGGGGAGAGAAGAGAGAGAAGAGAGAGAGAGAGAGAGAGAGAGAGAAGGAGAAAAGAGAGAGATAGGGAGAGAAAGAGAGAGAGAGAGAGAGACAGACAGTGTGCGTGTGTGGGAGGGGGCACAGAGGTTATCTCCATTTCGGGTGGAGGGGGCCGGTGTATGTAATGTGTGTGTGTGTGTGTGTGTGTATGTGTGTGTGTGTGTGTTTGTGTGTGTCCATGAGCAACATGTCATGTCCCATAATATGTGCCTTGTCGGGTCGAGAGGATGTAAAACGTCATGGTTCATTCGTGTGTGTCCATGAGCAACATAATTCCACGTATGATTATTTGTGTGTCTAAAACCATGTATTAAAATGGGACTGTCGTAAAATGATCTCTCTCTCTCTCTCTCTCTCTCTCTCTCTCTCTCTCTCTCTCTGGTTTAAATGTTTTATTTTCCAAATCAACATGAACAACAACTATGACATAACTGAAGCAACAACAAGCAGAGCTCTCTCTCTCTCTCTCTCTCTCTCTGTCTCTCTCTCATCTGTGTGTGTCCTCTCTGTGTGTGTGTGTGTGTGTGTGTGTGTGTGTGTGTGTGTGTGTGTGTGTGTGTGTGTGTGTGTGTGTGTCTCTCTCTCTCTGTCTGTCTGTCTACATGTCTGCCTGTCTTTCTAAATTCGGACAGCCGTGCTCCGACAGTCGTGATTCGGAGCGAAGAAGAAAACACGGAAAAACGATCTGACCAGAAACGGTTGTTCTTTTCATTTTCCACTCCTGTGTAGCCGTACCCTTTCAACTCCAGGTCACAGCGAACCAGCAATACAACGGGGGAAAAACAACAACCGAGATTCCAGAAGTCAGAAAAACAACATAGATACCGCGTTTCTGTAGCGAGAAAAAGAAAGAAAGAAGGAAAAGGATGACAAACAAAGAGGGAAATAACAAAGAAAAGACGAAAGGGGAGAAGGGAAGAATGTGTCGGAGGGGATGGGAGGGGGGGTTAGGAGGAAAGGGGGAAGTGGTTATCCCAAAAAAAAAGGCAAGAACTAAGCAAAAACTGCCCCCCCCCCCCCCCCCCCCCTCCTCCCTCCTCCCCCCCCCACCCAACCCCGTCGCACTCCTAACCTCCACCCCACCCCAATGCCTCTCAATCTCTCTCTCTCCTCTCTCTCTCTCTCTCTCCCTCTCTCTCTGTCTCTCTCCTCTCTCTCTCCTCTCTCTGTCTTCTGTCTGTCTCCCTCTCTCTCTATCTCTCTCTCTCTCTCTCTCTCTCTCTCTGTGTCTCTCTCTGTCTCTCTCTCTCTCTCTCTCTCCTCTTCTCTCTCTCTCTCTCTCCTCTCTCTCTCTCGGTCGGTGTGTCTCCACTATAACTCAATAAAACGGGGCCGTTGGGGTCGTACGGTGGACGCTGGTCTTCTTGCATTCCCCAAGGAAACGGAGGGTGGGGGGGGGTGAGACAAAGAGTGGGGGTGGGGGGTGAGAGAAGAAGGTCAAACAGGGACAGATAAGGTGATTCCAGTGAGGAGAGAGAGAGAGAGAGAAGAGAGAGAGAGAGAGAGAGAAGAGGAGAGAGAGAGATAGAGAGAGAGAGAGAGAGAGAGAGAAGCAGAGAGAGGAGAGATGAGGGACAGAGAGAGAGAGAGAGAGAGGGGAGAGACATAGACAGAGAGAGAGAGAGAGAGGAGACAGACAGAGAGAGAGACAAGACAGAGAGAGAGAGAGAGAGAGACAGAGAGAGTGGGGGAGAGGTAGTTGGAGATTAGGGGGGGGGGGGGGGGGGGGGGGGGTTAACACAGGAGCACACACAATGCACGAGCTTCCAATTCCATCATTGGTCCTCCCTCCCTTAGTGGTCAATCGTGGGTCAATCAATCTTGCGCCTCTTCGCTCTCTTGCATGCAAAACACGAGTACTTTCACCCTCCAGTAAGATGTTGACGACGCTGGTGATTAAGACGAAAGCAACTAAATGACAATGACATGCACCAGTAGCATGGTGTCGTCAATGTTGTAACACTTTGTGTCCCACAATCCTCTGGTTTTCAGCATAATTATGTTCTTGTTGAAATGTTCTTGTTTCCTCCACACACCACCTCCCACCCCCCCACCCCGTCTGCATCCTTTCCCACTCCCTCGACACGAGTGCATCTCATTGCCTTGTCATAGAGAGTGAAAAATGAGGGAGAGAGAGAGAGAGAAGAGAGAAAGAGAGAGAGAGAGAGAGAGAGAGAGAGAGAGAGAGAGGGGGGGGGGGGGGGGGTGGGGGGGAGAGAGAGGAGAGAGAGAGAGAGAGAGAGAGGAGAGAGAGAGAGGAGAGAGAGAGAGAGAGAGAGAGAGAGAGAGAGAGAGAGAGAGAAGAGACAGAGAGAGAGAGGAGAGAGAGAGAGAGAGAGAGAGAGAGAGACAGAGAGAGAGAGAGAGAGAGAGAGAGAGAGAGAGAGAGAGAGAGAGAGAGAGAGAGAGAGAGAGAGAGAGAGAGAGAGAGAGAGAGAGAGAGAGAGAGAGAGAGAGAGAGGAGTAAAAGAGGGAAAAAGACCTGTGGATGTGAGAAGACAAGGGACAAAAGAGGGTCCCTGGCTCACCGTCCCCTTCAGACAACAGGGCTGGTAGGTAGAAAAGAGGGTCCCCGAAAAGTACACCCCTTTGATGTCAAAAGAAAGCATACAACACGCTTCACAAACTCAAACACATGCGCGCGCGCACGCACGCACACGCACACACACACACACACACAGGCAGAGTGTGCACGCACACGCACACACACAAACAGGCAGAGTGTGGCACACAAAAGTACACGCATGCATCCACCCCATCGTCGTCATAAACACACACAACATGCACAAACACGCCCACACACACACACATACAAAAACAACACAAAACAAGTGCAACGCCGAGCGGCTGCAAAGTCCCACTCGCAGCATCGCCGAGC
>CM065699.1:49013317-49015817 GCA_017654935.2 Phymorhynchus buccinoides | reverse complement strand
TAGAAGCATAAGAAGGAATGTGACACATGACGTGGGGGGGGGGTGGGGGGGGGGGGTGGGGGGGGGGGTGATGGGGGGGGGGGGGGGATGACGGTGCGCGTCCCGGCCCGATGGAATTTGCGGTTAGCTGAAGGTCCCCAAAAGGCCAACCAATCCTTTTGGGCGGTCGGCACACGGTAAAACAGCTGTGCCTAATGCGCGCGGCCGCATTTGACAAAGTCAGACATAGCGAGAGAGACGGTTCACCCTTCTTTTTTCCCTGTTGTGCGAGCCACCGGCGAGGGGGGGGGGGCAAGGCAGAGCTTTTCTGGCGAGAAAGACCCGTTCCCTGGGATCGGTTGTTTTCCCTTTGAAGCCCTATATTAAAGAAAGTAGACAAACAACATTGTGACGGATGACCAAACAAAGTAATGAATCGCTATTTTTCATTCACAAAATAGGGTTGACATATTAATGCAATGCAAAACAACGATCGAACAAACAAACAGTGCAATAACGTAAGAGGGGTAACTACATTAAATCAAAGAGGAAGATGCTGTTCCGGCGGGCTGGGCCTGATTTTGTTTATAGTGGAGATGCCTTGCTCATGGTACCTCCACACTCTCTCTTCCAAATGGATTTGAGGACTGTTGGCGTTGAGGAAGGTCCCCAAAGGCCAACTAATCCTTTGGCGTTGTGTGTGTGTGTGTGTGTGTGTGTGTGTGTGTGTGTGTGTGTGGTGTGTGTGTGTTTGTGTGCGTAAGCCAATCTTGGCGGAAGGGGGGTTAATTTAAAGAGAGTTATCCACCTTATTGTCATTTTTCACGGTCTCCTCATCCTTTGCCTCGCTATGTCGATGTTTGATCAACCAAAAGTGCTAAGACCACCAACACCTCACACACACGTGACACCCCTCACATACACACACACGCGCGCGCGCACACACACACGCACAGACACACCCACCCCGCCTATTTTTCTCTCTCTTCCCTGTCGCCATATCTTTCGGTCCAAATCCTCCATAGTCCCCAACCATAGCCCGTCGAAGGTCCCTCATGAATATGTGCATACGTCTCGTGTCTCTAGATTAAAACTAGCGGGACTGTGAAAATGAGATGCAATAGAACGGGATGAACAACGGTATATTTGCTTTAGGCCACTGGCCCCTAGAAAGCAGGGTCATAGGAACAAGCCTAAACATCACTACGATATCTTCCTCTACATCTCTCAATCTAGATAACAACATCATTATGTGAGACTGTACTGTATATCTTCTGTCTGTCTGTCTGATCTGTCTGGCGTCTCCAAACTCTCTCAGTCCTACTAGCTGACTCGAGTCTCAAGCCAACTCTCTGTCTCCTCAACACTATATCTCTCATGTGTGCGTGTGCGTATGCGTGCGTGCGTGTGTGTTTGTGTAAGAGTGTGTGTGTGTGTGTGTTTGTGTGTGTGTGTGTGTGTGTGTGTGTGTGTGTGTGGTGTGTGTGTGTGGTGTGTGTAGCTGTTGTGTATATGTCTGTGTGGATAGTTGTTATTTACAAATATTTGTCATTCGTGCATTGATCTAATAGTTTCTTCTTTGTCGTTGGCGATATGTAAACAAGCGTGTGTTGTGCTTATTCTTTTCCAACATTAAAAAAGATTCGTTCGTTCGTTCGTTCGTTCTTTCGTTCGTTCGTTCGTTCTTACACATTGGCAGTCGTACGATATTAGTTGACGAGTAGCAGGCCCTTACTTTACTTCCTTCTACAAAGTTTGACTTTGAACTAATTTGATTGTAAACATATGTATGACTCTATTCGAGTTGACAGCGACTCTACAACCATTACATAGGTTTCTTTCTAGAAGACTGAATACTTAGTACAAAGATGGACTTTGGCTAGAAGACATCAAGAAGACCAGATCAAGAAGACAAGGATGCCGAAAATTTGTCGAGTTGAGGTTTTATCCCGTTTTTTCAATATAGTTTTAGTTTGAAGTCATAAAGCGGTTGTTGGTTTTACTCTATTCGTCATTTTTTCGCTAGCCTTGTTGATGGGTGAATGGTATCGTAATCAACTTTGGTGGAGGGGAGTTAATTAGAAAAAGAGAGTAATTACCCTTTGTTCAATTTCGTCATCTCCTGTCTTGGCCTCACTATTTCATTCTTTGATTAACCAAACTTTATTTCGAGGCTTACCACTTTGTTCTGTGTTGTATGTTGTTTATGTGTAACATATTCAAGGTTAGAAGGCTATGCCACTCTTGGACATGTGTTGATTTGTTTGTATGTTGTCCTCTCCACCATTGTTGATGTGTACTGTGTGGGTGAGGGTCATAAAGGCGAGCTTGGTACATTGTTTTTAAGAATGATGCTTTGCTTGTCTCACTTTGGTTCTGACCCACGCACTGCTAGGTGAATGGTATCGTAATCAACTTTGGTGGAGGGGAGTTAATTAGAAAATGAGAGTAATTACCCTTTGTTCAATTTCGTCATCTACTCTCTTGGCCTCACTATTTCATTCCTTGTTGATGGGAATTT
>CM065699.1:49003317-49010817 GCA_017654935.2 Phymorhynchus buccinoides | reverse complement strand
TGATTGCATCCTCATCAGGGGAGATCTTAATATTACCTTAATCTTTTTTCGAAAATCGTTTATTTGCGTGTAAATATATATATATATATATATATATAGCCTCGTCACACTCCACACCCACTTTGACACGAAACAACGTGCTCGCGCTTCGTGCTGTTGCTCTGCTTTTCGTTCCGAAGAACGTATTGTTACTTTGTTTAACCATGATTGTTCTTACATCGGTAAGATTGTAGCGTGCTTTATGAAGGGAATAGTGGGTTTTGTCCACGCTTTAACAGGGATTTATTTTTCTGCAGCGTGGTTTTTGTAAAAGCGAAAATAATAGTTGTTAAATATGAGGTTCATGTTTTATTTCCAGAAATTACATTGCAACTGCATTTGCGAGTGATTTTGTCCCCACCCCCCCCACCTCTGTATCTTGAAAGAGTGGAGAACGAAAGAAGAGAAAGAAGAAGCGACTGAATACGGAAGACACGAGATGCCCTTGATGCAAGGTACCTTTGGCTTCAGATGGACAAAATACCGGTGTCATGAGAAATAAGTACCTACCGTGAAATAAGTACCCTTCAAAAGCGCACTAGAGCCATTCTACTTTCATGTGATAAATAAGTCAACTATTATTTAAAATATTGATATTTAAGTGCTCAATCTACACGGAAAGAACCAAGAAATAGAGCGGGAGGGTGTAAATCTACATTTTTGCCGAGAAATCGATATACAAAGCCATGTCACTTAGTTTCGTTTTTTTTTCAAAATGGCGGACGATATAAACAACCATCCGTGCAAACAAAAATAAATAATAATAAATATTAGAAAAATATCCCTGACTTCTCACTATTTAATGATGAATCTTCTGTTCTTCCTGCATGCCACAAGACGAATCAGAATGTATTTAGGGGCGAATCTTTCCCAAATAGCAAACAATTTGAATGAGGAAAAGAGTAGGCTATTTATTTCATGGGTAAAATATTTGATGCAACACCGGTATGGTAAGCGCTCCAGGGAAATGAGAGCACTTGTTCACCCTACTACCGACTTTGAATGCGATGGCTTGGAGTCAAAACGGACTATCTCCATTGACATATTGAACTTATTACGAAAACTTATAACTTGTATAAAAAAGACTGCTGAAATATAAAAAAAAAAAAAAAACCCTTTGTATATTTCTGCAGTCATTGTTTGATAAAAAGTTAGTTTTTGTAATAAATCCAATAATATGTCAATGGACTATCTAAATATAGTCCGTTTTGACTCCAAGCCATCGATTTTATTATTTTTTATTTTTTATTATGGTCAACTGAGCCCCATCGTCTACTGCCAGGGCCTGTATTCACGTTGACATAGCATGAGAGTTAGGCCGTGTACACATACACGCGGATGTTCCGCGCGGAAGCCCGTGCGCAATCAGTAAATAAGTCAAAGGAAATAAATATACGGACGTCTCCGAAGTTTCCCCTAATCCTAATTACTTATTATTTCCACGCGGAAAATCCGGATGTACTGTGTACCAGGCCTTAGGCTGGGCACAGATTATACGCGCAAGTTTCGCTCGGAAACGCGTGCGCTTATTTTTTCCTTCCTTCCTTTACCTACTTAATAATAATAATACTATAATAGTAAACGGATATTCATATAGCGCTTTTTATCGAGCACCAAGCGCTTTACAATCAGCGCTGAAACACTCACAGACACACACGCATAATTTTTCTATTTCTCTCTCTGTGTGTCTCTCTCGCGCACGCACGCACGCACACACACACACACACACACACACACACACACACACACACACACACCACACAACACACACACACACACACAAACACACACACACACACACACACACACACGAGGGGTTTCCGCTCGGAACTTCCGCGTATGTGCATACGCGCGCTATTTATCATCATACGCGCGCTATTTATCATCATAACATCTGAGAAGTCCTAAAGTCCTGTTAAATCCTACCACTTTAAGAACTTCTAAGGCTCGGTGTACATCTCGTGTCCTGGCTAATACAAAGCATCTGATTTGCTTCATTCTATGTTTTTCTCACACCTGCTGCCGTGTCATTCACACTGACTGGCTGTGCTGTTGTGTACGGCATTTGGTCCGCTGTCGCCCATGTTGTTTGGGTCTTGAGAGAGAGAGAGAGAGAGAGTGAGAGAGAGAGAGAGAGAGAGAGGGGCGAGAGAGAGAGAGAGAGAGAGAGAGAGAGAGAGAGAGAGAGAGAGAGAGAGAGAGAGAGTTTGGGTCTTGGGAGGGGGAGAGAGAGAGAGAGAGAGAGAGAGAGAGAGAGAGAGAGAGAGAGAGAGAGAGAGAGAGAGACCTAAAGAAGCAGACCTGCTTGTGTGTATAACCTGTCAGCGAGTCAAAAGCAACAAGGCGTGTGCTACCTGTCACACGATTGTCAAGCATGCTGGGTCCTCGGTAGAACACAGATGGACACCGAGCATAAGATATCACGATAATGAGTCTCATACTATCTCAATGTCAATACACCCCCCCCCCCCCCCCGCCCCCCCCCCCCCCCTCCAGCTGGATAGTTTCTGATTCCTCGCTTATCTATAATCGCCATAGCCAATGATGAATGTTGCCTCTGCTTAGTCCCAGTCATCTCAGTGAGTGTTGTCATCAAACCCGTTCAGATAAGAGCCCCTTCTTCGGTCCACCTTCTCTGCGCATCCTTCTGATTTCTTGAATGGGCGGCTGGTTCTGTCTTTACCCCCCCGTGGGGATACCCGGGGGGGGGGTCTTTCGTGCAAATAGTTCCCCCACTTTCTGGAAGTTCTGTGCTTGTAGCTTCCTCTAATCTGTCACCCTCTTTGACTCTGCCTTTTCCCTTTGCTTACTGTCATCTTCTACTACTTTTCTATCTTACTGGTCCATTCCTTTGCCTTTTCTTATTAGTGCTGTGCTGTACATTCTTACAAAGATTTCTTCAGCCGAAGTCGGATATATATGCTGGACCTAACTATTTCTTAGTTACATCATTACAACATCGTTGTATCATTTATTTACGCGTTGGACTGTAGAGGGGAAGTATTGTTTTTATTTTGATCTTGATGGTTTCTTTGCTCCTTCTGTTGCCTGCTTTTTGCTCCTTTTGATATATTTGCTGTGTAATTGTTAGTCTGTGTTGATAAAGGCGCATTCGCCGAAATATCCAGTAGTTTTGTTTTGTCTCTTGTGAATAAAATAACGTCACTTTGCACTTGTGTAGTTGTTTGTTTGTTGTATTTCTTAGTTAGGCGCATAACGGCAGCATGACGCATCTACGCTTATATGACAGGAAACTGTTTGAGCGAACGAAGAAGAAGAAGAAGAAGAAGAAGAAGATGTGTTTTATTGCTGCCTTTATGTCTACGAGAATTCAAGTGTCAGCACTCGTACACTATACATGATCAGTAACATGCACTTAATCGTCGGTTGAGAGCTATAAATTACTATCTCAAATGGCAAAAACAGGCTGATAGTTATATAGTACCCCCCCCCCCCCCCCCCGCCCCGTGGGGATACTGGGGGGTCTTTTGTATAAATAGTTCCCCCACCTTCTGGACGTTCTGTGCTTGTAACTCTCTGATCTGTCACTCTCTTTGAGTCTGCCTTTTCCCTTTGCTTACTGTCCATCTACTCTCTTTCTGCCTTACAGGTCCATTCTCCTGCCTCCCCCTGGGGGGGGGGGGGGGGGGAGGCATCTCCACTATAAACAAATTACCGCCCAGCCCGCCAGAATAGTATCTGCCCCCCTCTGCTATCTGGGCAGTCATGGTCGGAAACGACAGACTAGCATACAATCAGTTTACCTTTTCACCCTGCATAATTATATTATCTGCATAATTATTATATGACTTTCATTTGTGTTAAGAAGAGAAGAATACAGACAGACGGGTAAATAGGTATGACAAACGCACGCATACTACATACAGAGAGAGAGAGAGAGTAGAGAGTCAGAGAGAGAGAGAGAGAGATCGATGTATGAGAGAGAGAGAGAGAGAGAGAGAGAGAGAGAGGAGAGAGAGAGAGAGAGAGAGAGAGAGAGACGAGAGAGAGAGAGAGGGGGGGAGACGAGAGGGGAGGATGAGAGAGGGAGGGGGGGGGGGGGGGGGGGGAAGGGGGGGAAGAGGAGAGGAGAGGGAGAGGAGGAGGGATTGACGAGAGGAGGAGAGAGAGAGCGAGAGAGGAGAGGGGAGAGAGAGAGGCGGGAGGAGTGACAGAGAGAGAGAGAGAGAGGATGAGAGAAGAGAGAGAGAGAGAGAGAGGAGGAGAGGAGAGAGAGAGAGAGAGGAGGAGAGTAGAGAGAGGGAGAGAGAGAGGGGGGAGAGAGAAGGAGGGAGAGAGAGAGTAGGAGAGGGACGTATGAGAGAGCAGGGAGAGTGAGAGAGGAAGAGAGAGAGAGAGAGAGATTGGGGGAGAGATGAGAGATGTTGAAGAGATGGAGGAGAGAGAGGGCGAGGAGAGAGAGAGAGGAGGAGAGCGGGAGAAAAGAGAGAGAGAGAGAGAGATGATGTGCTATAGCGAGAGAGAGAGAGAGGGGGGAGAGAGAGACAGAGACAGAGAGGGAGAGAGAGAGAGAGAGAGAGATGAGAGAAGAGAGAGAGAGAGAGAGTGAAGAGAGAGGAGAGAGTGAGAGAGGGAGAGAGAGGTGTTGAGAGAGCGAGAGAGAGAGAGGAGAGGAGAGAGAGATTCACGACCAACACACACGTCTGTTCCATACATCCAGAATTATTTCGTTAATGTCATTGTTCACAGTTAAACGAACTAAGACAGGAAACTTGGCCTCCCCTCCCACCCCCACCCCACCCTAATCTCCCCACCCCTTCTTCAGCCCCCCCTCCTCTTCAGCACCCCCCCCCCCTCTCAGCACCCCTCTTTAACTTTTACAGCCACACAATCGTTCACGATTCCAAGATAGAAGACGCTAGTGTCGGCATTCTCCCTAGTGGGAGAGAGACTGGATAGAAGAAGAAAACTAGGCGTTCAAAGACTTATGGCATTCCAAACGTCAAACAATTATTTGCACGATTTTTACTGGTAAAATGAGGCATGCACAGAATTCATTCTGTGGCACACAATATTCACTCTGTAGGACATAATTCATTCTGTAGCACACACAATTCATTCTGTAGGACAGAATTCATTCTGTAGGACACAATTCATTCTGTAGGACAGAATTCATTCTGTAGGACACAATTCACTCTGTAGGACAGAATTCATTCTGTAGGACACAATTCATTCTGTAGGACAGAATTAATTCTGTACGACAGAATTCATTTCTGTAGCACACACAATTCACCTCTGTAGGACAGAATTTATTCTGTAGGACAGAATTCATTCTGTAGGACAGAATTCATTCTGTAGGACAGAATTCATTCTGTACGACAGAATTCATTCTGTGGCACACACAATTCATTCTGTAGGACAGAATTCATTCTGTAGGACAGAATTCATTCTGTAGGACACATATTTCATTTATGTGCACCAAATTTATTCTGTGAGAGACACATTTCACTTTGTGCGCAGAATGAATTCTGTCCCACAGAATAAATTGTGTGCACAGAATTAATTCTGTCCTACATAATAAATTCTGTACTAACAGAATTAAATTCTGTCGGAAACACAATTCATTCTACGGAGAACGAGTCTCATTCGGCATAACAAAGGACGTCACGGGTGTTAGACATTGACCTACTAAGCTCCTCAAGAGAGCTCCGCGTGCTCCATAGAATGAATTGTTTCCCACAGAATTCATTCTATAGGACATAATTCATTCAATAGGATAGAATTTATTCTGTAGGACATAATTCATTCTGTAGGATAACAGAATTAATTCTGTGCACATAATTTATTCTGTGGGATACACATTTCTTTTTGTGCGCAGAATGAATTCTGTGTCCCCCAGAATAAAATTTTGTGCCACAGAATGAATTCTGTCATACAGAATGATTTCTGTACTACAGAATGAATTGTATGTGCCAACACAATGAATTATGTGCGCCACAGAATGAATTATGTAGTTTACTGTGCACGAATGAGGAAAGTGCCTCATTTTACACTAAAAATCATGCAAATAATTGTTTGGACGTATGGAATGCCATACGAGAATGCACTTGGTCATCTCCAAACATGGAAACACTCAATTATTTAGTAACGTTTTATTATTGTCTGTATTTCACGGTTTAAGGTTTTTGTTAAGGTTTGGGTTAGGGATAGCGTTAGGGTTAGTGCAGGGCTCGAGTCAGATTAAGTTCAGATTTAATGGTTGAAATGAAAAGAGACACATTCTAAAGGTGTCCGCTGAAAACCGACATGGTCACAAGCGAATGGCGGTCCACTTTCCATATTTGGTAGTACCAAGTGGCAGCAAGCATTGAGCGACTTGTGGAAGAGGCGGAGAGGAGGAGATAAGAATGAAGAAGGCAAAAAAAAGAAAAAAAAAAAAAAGAAAAAAAAAGAAAAAAAAGAAAGAAGAAACAAGGAAAAAGAATAAAGAAAAAGAACAAAGAAGAAAAAGAAAAAAAAAGAGAAGAAGAAGGAGGAGGAGGAGGAGGGGGAGGAGGAGGAGGAGGAGGGAGTGGAGAAAGTAGAGTTTCTATATAACGGGAACAACGTCAGAGAGAGAGATAGAGAGAGAGAGAGAGAGAGAGAGAGAGAGAGAGAGAGAGAGAGGAGAGAGAGAGAGAAGAGGGGAGACTTCCATCGTAGCATTACTAAGTCCGCAACCAACAATTGTTATTATGGCTTCTGGTTGTTGTTGTTTTGACATAATACCATACCTCAACCCCACCCTCCTGGCCCTGAGCAAAAAGACCGTCAGGGATCAGGCAGGCCTTTTTACCACCCCCACAGAGCGTGTAAAATCGTATTGGGAAGGCGATGCGATTGTGTCACGTTGGATTCACGATTAAGGTGAAATACCTTTCAGTCTTAAAACAATTTCTGTCTGCATTTCCGCTCCCTACCCCAAGTAACCCGTGAATCATGACTCGCTTCTCACAATCGCAATCGCATTCACAGATGCTATTCGTACTGTCGTTTGGCTAGTACTTTAGGAGAAACGGAAGGAGTGTAATAGACCAGGTGGGAGGGGGGGCGAGAGAGAGAGAGCAGAGAGAGAGAGAGAGAGTAGAGAGAAAAAGGTAGAGGAGAGAGAGAAAGAAGAGAGGAAGTGTGGTGGTGGGTGGGTGTCGATGAACTAACAATGGCAAGAGAGAGAGGAGAGAGAGAGAAGAGAAGAGAGAGAGAGAGAGAGGAGAGAGAGAGAGAGAGAGAGCGAGAGAGAGAGAGAGAGACCCACGAACCGTGGGCCACGACGCATAAGGACACCGTCTCTTTCCATACCCATCCCAGAATTATTTCTTTTCCAAGTCATTTTCACTAGAGTTTAAACGAACAAGAACAGGAAAACTTGGCACACTTGGCTGCCCCCTCTTCCCCACCGCCCCCACCGGAGGGGCACCCACCCCTCCCGTCCCTCCCCCACCCCCCACACCCAACCCCCAC
>CM065699.1:48986368-49002817 GCA_017654935.2 Phymorhynchus buccinoides | reverse complement strand
TAAACTAAGAAAACCCAACGCGTAAAAAGAAACGCAAACGCTTTGAAGTCTGTAATAATGACGATGTGAGCTTTGAACTCTGGTCATCTGTTTAGGTTTGCCATTATTCCTAAACCCTGTTACTAACTGCGGGAACTGACCATAGCCTTTGTGATATTTATAATTTTTACACCCGTCGATCGTAGAGAGCGGATTGATAATGTTTTCAGTCCGTGTCTAGGTGTGTTTGTATGTTTGTATGTATCCTCTCTAGCGTTTAACGGATGACTTAGGGTGCTCACATTTTGCAATACGGGTAAGTTAGTAGGAATGATCTAGGCAGTTCGATAAATGAAGGTTATGGGTCAAAGTTCAGGTCACTTGGCCGAAATAACGCTGCCGCGGCGGTTGGTGATTTAGCGTCTTAACGCTCTAGTTGTATTATAGTATTGTTGCTGAGTATTATTTTAATATACCTACTGTTGTTGATAACATAAATAAAAACATTCGACGGTGCTTGCAAAAGGCAACATCACGAAGCTTCGGTGCTTGGCGAAATTTACACGTGTTTATACATTTACAGGACTAAGAAGGTTTGATAGTCTAGTTAGATTTCAGCAAGCATCCAGGATTTTGAATAGTATTTCCCGTGACATTAAACAACCCCCGCTTAAGTTGTTCTTCGTTATCCTCTGGATGATCCCTGGAGTCTTTAAGGCCAGGGTACGACAACAACCACCTATCCTACTACCCATTACCTAATCTTTACTCCGTCGGGGACCTGTCGACAACGGCTTCTCTATGTGTCCCTGTATCTATGTGGTTATCCCTGTATCTATGTGTCCCCTGTATATATGGGTCCCTGTATCTATTGTCCCCTGCACCTATGTGGTCCCCTGCATCTATGTGTCCACTGCAATCTATGTTGTCCCTGTAATACCCTGCCTATCTTTGTCCCTGTATCTATGTGTCCCTTCATCTATTTGGGTCCCTGTTATCAATGTGTCCCTTATCTCTGTGTCCCTGTATCGGGAGAATCTGTGTCCCTTTATCTCTGTGCCCTGATCTATGTGTCCCTGTATCTATGTGTACCCTGCATTCTATGTGTCCCTGTATCTATGTGTCCCTGCATAATCTGTGTCCCTGTATCTATGTGTCCCCTGCATCGATGTGTCCCCTGTATTCAATGTGTCCCCGGTATCTATGTGTCCCCCCTGCATATCTGTGTCTCTGTATCTATGTGTCCCCTGTATCAAGTGTCCCTGCATCTATGTGTCCCTGTATCAATGTGTCCCTGTATCTCTGTGTCCCTGTATCTCTGTGTCCCTGTATCTCTTTGTCCCTGGTAGCTCTGTGGTCCCTGTAATCTATGTGTCCCGGTATCTATGGTCCCTTATCTATGTATCCCATGTCTCTATGTTTCCCTGTATCTATGTGTCCCTGCATCTATGTTCCCTGCTCTATGTGTCCCCTGTATCTATGTGTCCCGTAGCAAATCTGTGTCCCTGTATCTATGTTGTCCCTGTAATCTATGGTTCCCTGTATCTATTGTCCCCTGTATCTATGTGTACCTGTCTCTATGTGTCCCTGTATCTATGTGTCCCTGTATCTATGTGTCCCTGCATCTATGTGTCCCTGTTCTTGTGTCCCTGCATATCTGTGTCCGCTGTATCGATGTGTCCCTGTTCTATGTGTCCCCTGTACTATGTGTCCCTGTATCTATGTGTCCCTGTATCTATGTGTCCCTGTCTCTATGATGTCCCTGTACTATGTGATACCTGTAGCTATGTGTCCTCTGTATCTATTTGTTCCCCTGTTCAATGTGGTCCCTGCATCTTTGTTCCCTGTATCAATGTGTCCCTGCGATCTATGTGCTCCCATGCATCTCTGTGTCCATGTAGTCCATGTGTCCCTGTATCTGGTGTCCCTGTATCTATGTGTCCCTGTATCTCTGTGTCCCTGCATCTATGTGTCCCTGTATCTATGTGTCCCCTCGTATCTGTGTCCCGTGTATCTATGGTGTCCCTGTATCTAGTCCCTGCACAAATGTTCCCTGTAGCTGTGTCCCTGTAATCTATGGTCCATGTATCTTATGTGTCCCCCGTGTATCTTGTCCCTGTATCCTATGTGTCCCTTATCTATGTGTCCCTGCATCTATGGTGTCCCTGCATCTATGGTCCCGTATCATGTTCCCTGTAGCTCTGTGTCCCTGCATAATGTTTCCCTGCATCGTATGTGTCCCTGCATCTATTGTCCCTGTATCTCTGTGGTCCCTGTATCTCTGTGTCCCTTTATCTCTGTGTCCCTGTATCTCTGTGTCCCCTGTATCTCTGTGTCCCTGGTATCTATGTGTCCCTGGTATCTTATGTGTCCCTGTATCTGTGTCCCTGTATCTATGGTTCCCTTATCTATGTGTTCCTGTATCTCTGTGTCCCTGCATCTATGTGTCCCTTTCTCGTGTCCCTGTAGTCTATGTGTCCCTGTATCTATGGTCACTGTATCTATGTGGCAACTGTATCTTGTGCACTGTAATACTATGTGTCCCTGTATCTATGTGTCCTGCATCAATGTGTCCCTGATATTATGTGTCCCTGTATCTCTGTATCCCTGCATCTATGTGTCCCTGTAATCTATGTGTCCCTGTATCTATGTTCCCTGCATCTATGTGTCCCTGTATCTATGTGTCCCTGTGAGCTATGTGTCCCTGTATCTCTGTATCCCTAGCATCTATGTGTCCCTTATCTATGTGCCCTGTATCTATGGTGTCCCTGTATCTATATGTCCCTGGCATCAATGTGTCCCCTGATCTATGTGTCCCCTGTAGCCTATGTGTCCCCCTTTCTCTATGTGTCCCTGTCTCTATGTGTCCCCTGCCATCTATGTGTCCCTGTATCTATGGTATCCCCCCCCCCCCCCCCCCCTGTACTCTGTGTCCCTGTATCTTCTGTGTCCCCTGTATCTTGTGTCCCTGCATCTATGTGTCCCGGATCTATGTGTCCTGCATCTATGTGTCCCTGCATCTATGTGTCCCTGTATCTATGGTGTCCTTCCTGTATCTATGTGTCCCTGTATCTTGTCTTAACCTCATAACTGAAGCACTCAGAGTGCTTCCCCATCTGTTGACTAGCTCTCTCTCGGCCCTCCAGACCATTGCCCTTGAGATTCCAACTCAAATTTTTCTGAACATGTCGCAACCTTGGCGTTTTTCTTGGATGCAGGACTTTCCATGGCAACATCATGTCACTAGAGCAAATGTTAAACTGCGAAAATCTGCCAGGCTGCATACTTCGAACTCAGGCGAATCAGCCATCTATAACGCCCCCTTTCTCACGCCCGAGGCAACCAAAAACGCTAGTCATCCATACATTTTGTCTAGATTTATATTTCTGTGTCCCAATGTGGTATGCAAATAAATTTCTTGCCTTGCCTTGCCTTGCCTTGCCTTGCAACTTTGGTTTTTTGTACTTGGTTTTCCCACATAGGCGTTTTCTCAAACCCTTACCACTTCAAAATTCCGCTGCTAGAATGGTCTTCAAAGTACACATATTCAAGACACATCAACCGCTCTACTTAAAGAGTTACGTTTTGCTAACCCGTTCCACAAAGAATAACTACCAGCTGCCTGTCTCTGCTATCAGATCATATCGGGAACAGCAACTCGCAATACCTCTCTGAGCTTCTTGAAATTTACGTTTCGCATCTCGATCCCTATCCGCTCAGCGAATGTACGACAGGCTCTTTTCGAATACAAAAAGGTAAACGTGGATAGGAACGCTGGTAGAGCTTTTTACATCATCAGCAGTCCAAACTCCTGGAAATTCATTGCCGTTCTGCTGTCGACTAGTCGATCTTTTAGCATCGTCAAAACAAACCTGAAAAAACCCTCTGTTTACTGGCTTCTTTTCAATGCCTCACCCCACTCCCATATGTGTGTGTGTGTTGTGTGTGTTGTGTGTGTGTGTGTGTGTGTGTTATGTTTGTGTATGTGTGTGTGTGTGTGTGGCGTGTGCGTGGTGCGTTGCGTGCGTGCTGTGCGTGTGCGCGTATTCGTCGTGTGTGTGTGTGTGTGTTTGTGTGTGTGGTGTGTGTTGTGTGCGTGCGTGCGTGCGTGCGTGCTGTGCGCGGTTGCGTGTGTGTGCATGTGGCGTGTGCGTGCGTGCCTGTGTGTGTGTGATTTGGCGATGCATGTCTGTAATGCATGTAGTATTTGTACGTGTGTGTGTGTGTGTGTGTGTGTGTGTGTGTGTGTGTGTGGTGTGTGTGTATGTGTTGTGTGTGTATGTAATTCCGCATGGCGAGTGTGAGTGTGCGTGAGCCCACGCGGGCCGCTCTTTCCGAGCAGAGGTGTGTGTGTGTGTGTGGTGTGGGCGTGTGTGTGTGCGTGTGCGTGTGCGTGCGTGCGTGTGTGCGTGTGTGTGCGTGCGTGCGTGCGTGCGTGTGGGTTTGTGTGTGTGTGTTTTTGTGTTTGAGTATGCTGTGTGGGTATGTGTGCTTGGCATTGCATGAGCGTGTGTGTGTGTGCGTGCGTGCGTGCGTGCGTGGTGTTGTGTGTGTGTGATGTGGTGTGTGTGTGTGGTGTGTGTGTGTGTGTGTGTGTTGTTGTGTGTGTGTGTGTGTGTGTAGTGTTGTTTGAGTATGCTGTGTGTGTATGGTGTGCGTGCATGTGCATGAGGATAATGTGTGGCGCAGGAGAATTGTGGTTCGGCGAAGAGAGAGAGTGTGCGTGTGCGGTATGTGTCCTGTGAGTGCGAATGCAGGCGCGCGCGCGCGCGCCGCGCACGCCCGCGTGTTGTGTGTGTGTGTGTGTTGTGTGTGTTGTGTGTGACGGTGTGTGCGTGTGTTTTTACAAGTGTATGTTTGTGTCTATGTGTGTGTGGTGCGTTGTTCAGTGAGATATGTGCTTTTCTGTGTCTTTCCTCCCGCCTTCTCTGTGTCCCTTTCTCTCCTCTCTCTCTCTCTCGTCTCCTCCTCTCCTCTCTCGTCTCTCTCTCTCTCTCGTTTCCCCCTCTTCTCTCTCTTCCTCTCTCTCTCTCTCACCAACACACACACACACACACACCACACACACACACCACACATACAAACACACCACACACATCTAAACCCGGCACAACCACCCCCATACACGACCCACACACACACTACACACACCGCACTTCGGCCTGTCCATTATGTGAGAGCCCTTTGCAGCCCCCCCGATATCCCCCTAAGACAACACCCTCACCCCACCCACCCCCTAAGCACACACACATACACACAGACAGACCACACAGTTAGCCTTGTATGGGGCTAACCGCCGGCGAGGGGCAACTTCAAAGAGCATAGTGTGTTGTCAGTGCCTCTGATCTTCCTTTATCGATGGTTAGGAGATAGGTGTCATCATCAGTCACCTTGGTCTCTGTCTGTCTGTCTGTCTCTCTTTCTGTCTGTCTGTCTCTCCCTCTCTCTCCTCCTCTCTCTCTCATTCTCGCATCTCTCTCATCTCACTCCCTCTCATCTCTTCCTCTCTCTTTCTCTCTCTCTCTCTGTCTGTCTTTTTCTCTGTCTCTGTCTCTCCTCTTGTTTCTCCCTCTCTATGTGTCTCTTTCTCTCTCTCCTCTTCTCTCTCTCTCGCTCTCTCTCTCTCCTCTCTCTCATCTCATCCCTCTCTCTGACTCTCTCTCTCTCCGCTCCATCTCTCTCATCTCTACCTCTCTCTCCTCTCCTCTCATCTCCTCTCGTCTGACTCTCATCTCTCCCTCTCCCTCTCTCTCTCTCTCCCTCTCTCTCTCCTCTCCCTTCTCTCCCTCTCCTCTCTCTCTCTCTCTCTCTCTTATCAAACATGTTTCTCTGTCTCATCTCTCCCTCTCAGGTGTCTCTCTCTCTTTTTCTCTGTCCTGTCTCTCCTCTCCCTCTCATGTGTCTCTTTCTCTCTCTTCTCTCTCTCTCTCCTCTCTCTCTTCGTCTCTCTCGTCTCTCTCTCCCTCTCTCTGACTCTCTCTCCTCTCCTCTCTCTCCTGTATCTCCATCGCTCTCCCTCTCTCTCTCCTCTCCCTCTCTCTCTGACTCTCTCTCCTCTCCACTCTCTTCCTCTCCTCGCTCTCTCCCTCTCTGTCCTCTCTCTCTCTCCTCTCCTGTCCTCCTCTCCCCGTCTCTCCTCACTCTCTCCCCTCTCTCTCTGTTCCTCTCCCTCTCTCTCCCTCTCCGTCTCTCTCTCTCTCGTCTGAATCAACATGTTTCTCCTCTCTCTCTCATCTCTCTCTCTCTCTCTCATCTCTCTCTCCTCTCTCTCTTCCCTCTCTCTGACTCTCTCCTCTCTCTCTCGGTCTCCTCCTCCATCTCTCTCTGTCTCTCCCTCTCGTCTCACTCCTCCTCTCCCTCTCTCTGACGCTCTCTCCTCTCCAATCTCTCTCCTCTCCCCTCTCTCCTCCCTCTCTCTCTCTCTCTCCTCTCTCTCTCGTCCCTCTCTCTCTGTTCGCTCTCCCTCTCTCTCCGCTCCGTCTCTCTCTCTCGTCTCTGATCAACATGGTCTCTCTCTCTCTCTCTCTCCTCTTGTGCCTCGTCTCTACATTCTCCTCTCTCCTCTCTCTCTCTCTCACTCATCTCTCTCTCGTCTCTCTCTGTATCACCATGTTTCCAAGGAGATTTCTCCATCCTCTTCACCGCTGCTCTTCTTGTACCGGGCTTTTCTCTCCCTTCAGCCCCACCCCCCTCCCTTCCCCTTATACGCTTTTTGTTTGTTTCCAGTTCCATAGCCTACGGCATATATTGCACTGTAGTAAAGACCTGTTGTTTTAACTGTCTGTCTGTCTGATCTGTCTGTCGTGCTAGTCTGTCTGTCTTTCTGTCTGTCTGTCTGTCCTGTCTCTCCTCTCTCCTCTCTCTCCTCTCTCTCTCTCCTCCCTCTCTCAACTCTCTCTCTCTCTCTCTCTTTCTCCTGCTCTGTGCCTCTGCATGTTTGTCTTCGTCTCTTCTCTCTCAGCTCTCTTTCTCTAATGTTGTCCGCTGTCTGTCTACATCCCTCTGCATTCTCTCTCTCTCTCCTTCTCCCAATCTCTTCTCTCCTCATCTCTCTCTCCTCGATCTCGCCTGTGTATCATCCTCTCTCCCATTCCTTCTCTCCTGTATCTCCCTCCGCTCTTTAGCTCTCTTCCCCTTCTAATCTTCATTCTCATTCTCAGCTCATCTCTCTCCTCTCTCCTCGTCTCTATATCCTCCTATGGTAATCTTCCCTCCTCTCTCCTCGTCTTCTCGCTACCTCCTCTCCCTCTCTCCTTCTCCCTCCCTTCCTCTCTCCCTCCTTCTCTCTCTCCCCTCCTTCTCTCTCTCTCCCCCTCTGTATCTCTCTCTCTCTCTCTCCCTCTTCTCCTTCATCTCTCCTCTCTCATCTCTCCCCTATCTGCTCCTGCTCTCTCTACTCTCTCCTCTCATCACCCCCCCCATCTCAGTCCATCCCATCGGTCTCTCTCTTTCTGCCTCCTCCGTCTCTCTCTCTCTCGCCCTCCCTTCGCCTCTTGCCATCTCTCCCCTCTCCTAACTTCCTTCTCTCTCCCTCCCTCGGCTCCCCTCCTTCTATCTCATCTCCTCTCCCTCTCTTCCGGGGGGGGGGGTGGGGCGGTGGCTCTCCCTCTTCCTCCGGGGTCCTCCATCTCTGCCTCTCACTTCGTATCCGTCCCTCCCTCGTTTTCTCTCTCTCTCTCCTCTCTGTCTCTATATCTATGTGTCTCTGTCTCTCTATGTCTTTCTGTCTCCGTCTCTCTCTCTCCCTCTCTTTCTCTCCCCTCTCTGTCTCTCTTCTCTCATCTCCCTCTCTCTCTCTCTCATCCATCTTTCTCTCTTTCTCTCTTTCTCCTCCCTCTCTGTTCTCTCATCTCTCCACTCTCTCTCACATCAGCCTCTCTCGTCTCGGTTTGCACGTCCTCCTCTCTCTCTCCTCAGTACTCTCTCCGGGCCTCTCTCCATTCACCCTCCCTCTCCTTCGTCTCATCTCCTCTTCTCTCACCGTCTCTTCTCTCTCTCCCGTCCCCCCTCTTCCATCCTCTGTCTCTCTCTCTCTCTCTCTCACTCTCTCTCTGCTTTCCATTTTTCTCTTCTCATCTCTGTCTCTCTGTCTCACCCCGCCCCCCTCTCTCTCTCTCTCGCTCTCCTCTCCCTCTCTCCCACTCTCTCTCTCTTCTCTCTCTCTCAATCTCTCTCTCAATCTATCTCTCTCTATCTATATATCTCTCTCCTTCCCTCTCTCTCTCTTCAAAATATAGCCGCAGGAGTGGAATCTACCGTTCTCTCTCTCTCCTCTCTTAAACAAGTTGTAGCCTGTCTTGGGTCTCTGCCTTTGTCTCTGTCTGTCTGTCTCCTTCTCTCTCCTCCTATCTCTCTCTTCAAGACTGGGGATGTATCTCTAGGCAATTTCTCTCTCTCACTATAACTCTCTCTCCTCAGTAGCTCTCTTTCTCTCTTCTGACTGTGTCTTTGGCTCTATCTGTCTGTCTCTCTAAACCCTCCCTCTCTCTGCCCAGAGAGTGGGGAATGTACCGTTGGCAACAAAGGCATCTCTCTCACTGGTAAAAAACACACAAATTTCTGCCCATAGAGTGGGAATGTAGCCGGGTGTGCATAGCTCTCTCACTGTAAAACATATACAACGTATATGAGCCCAGAAGAGTGGGGATGTACCCTGGTCAAAGGCATCTCCACTGTATAACAAACCCAGTCTATCTTTCCTAGAATGGGGATCTACCGTCTCCAAGGCACTCTCCCTGATAACTCACTCGGGTTCTAAGCCCAGAGAGTGGAATGTCTCGATTTCAAGGCACTCGCTCTCACTGCTAAACAACACTCTATCTCCCCGGGAGTGGGGGTGTACCGTTTGGCAAGTCATCTCCAGCTGTAAATCAAACAAAGTATAGCCCAGAGAGTGGGAATGTAGCCGTCTGGGCAAGGCATCTCTCCACTTTGTAAACAACTCAAATTCTAAGCCCTCTAGAGATGGGAGTGTACTCCGAGGGCTCCGGTCATCTCTCTCTCCGGGCTGTAAACAAAGAGTACCCACGCTCTAGAGGAATGAGGACCCAATCTGCGTCAAGGCATCTCAGACTGTCCAAACGCATCTATAACCCTTGTCTTCTCCTCCTCCCAGTGTGGTCCTCTCACTACATATCTCGGTCTCCTGGGGGTGAGGGCAGAGGTCACTCCCTCTCCTAATTGGATAATGGCCTCTATCATGACTGCGTCTCTCTCCTATCTCTCTCATAGATAATAGGCAGCTCCTTAAAATTCCCTGTCTCTCTTTCGAGAATCTGGCGGGGCGGGGGTGTTGAATCTCCCCTGTCCCCCTGTTTCGCTGCTGGCACCGAAAAACAAGAAACGGTCATGTCTCAACAACTGCACTCTACCTCTCTTTTTCTCCTCGCAAAAGATGATCTCTCGACATCATGCATCGTAGGGGAAGAAGGCAAGACTCCAAAAAAGTCAGGAAAATCATTGGAATACCTAGCTCTACCCGGTTTCCTCCTGTACTATCCAACTCGTCTCACTCTCAAAATTCTCTGAGGGTTGGTTTAGATAGTGGATATGTGGAAGATCTGATTCTGTGGGGGGTGGGGGGCGGGGTGCGGGGGGGGGGTGGCGGGGGGGGGTCCTATTAGATATGGCCTCGGGGGGGGGGATCTGGTGATTAATTATCTCACTCTGGGGGTCAATCTGGCTGTGTTTAGGGGCGTTGAAGATATTGGTCTTGGGGGGGGGTGGGGGGGGGTGGGGGGGGGGTGGGGGTGGGGGGGGGGGGGGGGGGTGGGGGGGGGGGTGGTGGGGGGGGGGGGGAGAGTCTCTCTCTTTCCGCCTCCTCAAATCGTCCCTCCTCACATCTCACCCTGTACCCTAGTAGAATTATTTCACGAGAATCATGCCTCACAATATGTCACAATTCGGATCGCATTTGGATGCAGTGGATCTGACCCTTTTCACAGATTGACACAGCCCACCGGACAGAAGCCCACCTCGTTGTCTGGGAACACGGACAAAACCCCACTCACGGGGTGATGTGATACATATTTCTATCTTTCTGTTTCTTTCCAGACTTTGTCCCTCTGTCTGGACTCTCTGTCTTTCCTCTATCTAATCTCTCTGTGTGCCTTTCTCAAGAATCATTTGTCGATCTGTCTCTGTGTGTGTGTTGTGTCTCTCTGCCTGTGCCTTCTCTCCAGACCATTGTCTCTGTCTCTCTTACGTCTTTCTTTCTCTGTCTCTCTCGATCTCTGTGCCTTTCTCCCAGACATTGTCTCTGTCTCTCTCTCTTGTCTCTGCTTTCTCTGCCTCTCTCTCTCCAGTGTCTGTCTGATTTAGCTCACTGTATAAGTCTCTGTCTCCTTGTCTCTCTGTGAACCAGACTTTGTCTCTGTCTCTGTCATTGTCATTCCTTCTGTTGTCTGTCTCTCTCCAGACTTTGTCTTGTCTCTGTCTGAAAAAAACACCTATCCACCACGTTCTCTGTGTTCTCTGTCTCTCCCTCGTCTCTCTACCCATCACTCTCTCTCTTCGTTCTCCCTCTCTCTCTCTAGTCTCTCTCACAGTCTCTCTCTCCATCTCTCTCTCTCTCTCTCTCTCTCTCTCTCTCTCATATGCTCTCTCTCTCCAGCCTCGTCCAGACTTTGTCTGTCCCTGTTGTCTCTCTCTGTCACTTTATCTCTCTATCAACCAGACTTTGTCTCCCCCCCCTCTCTCTCGTGCTCTCTGTGTCTTCTATGTTTCTGTCTCTTCCAGACTTTGTCTCCCCCTCTCTCCTCTCATCCTCTCTCTCTCTCTCATCTCTCTCTCTCTCTCTCTCTCTCTCGTCGTGCGGGGGGGCATCAACGTCTCGCCTCTCTCTCTCTCTCTCTCTCCTCTCTGTCCTCTCTCTCTCTCTCTCTGTGTCTATCTATATATCATATCACCCCTTGAAATCACCTCGACCGCAACAACCTACTATATTCCTTGCAGTCTGCCTATCGCACTGGACACAGCACAGAAACCGCTCTGTTGAAGATAGTAAACGATCTTCTGTCTGCTCTTGATGGTGGTCAGGTTTCTCTGCTCTCTCTTCTAGACCTGTCTTCTGCCTTTGATACCATCGATCACTCCACCCTCCTCTCTAGACTTCAACATACTTTTGGCATCTCTTCTAATGCACTGACATGGTTTCACTCGTACCTCTCCGGTCGTACTCAAGTTGTCTCTGTCAACGGCTTCTCTTCAAGTTCAGCCGATTTGAAGCATGGAGTTCCCCAGGGATCTGTTCTGGGTCCCATTCTTTTTGTTCTATACACTCAACCTATTTCTGACATTGTGGCCCATCATGACATTTACCATCACTGCTTCTCTGATGACAACCAAATCTACACCTCTGGTGATATCTCTATACTCCCCTCCATCATTGAACGTACACAGCTATGTATTTCTGACATCAAGGCATGGATGACTTACAACAAGCTCCAGCTAAACAACGACAAAACTGAACTGATTTTCATTCTATCAAAAAGGCTCATGTCTACAATCTCTGTCCCTACTTCTGTCCAACTTGGAAACTCTCTCATTCAGACCTCTACTACCGTGCGCAATCTAGGCGTTGTACTGGACCAGACACTCTCTTTTCAAAGTCAAATTTCTTCTGTCTGCCGTGCTTGCTATTTGGAGCTTCGGCGCATCAGTTCTGTACGTCATCTTCTGTCTGAAGAAGCCACCAAAACCCTCATTTCTGCCTTTGTTCTTTCAAGACTTGATTACTGTAATTCTCTCCTTGCTGGCTGCCCACAAAATCTCCTGATTAAATTGCAGAAAGTCCAAAATAATGCTGCTCGCCTCGTCCTGAAATGCCCGAGGACCTCTCATGTTTCTCCTTTGCTTCAATCTCTCCACTGGCTCCCTGTTGAAAAGCGCATAGAGTATAAACTCTCTCTATTATGTTACAAGTCGCTGAATGGTTTGGCCCCATCATATCTCTCTGATCTTCTATCGATTTATACTCCCACTAGACTGCTTCGCTCCTCCTCTGACACTCACGTTCTGCAGATCCCCCGTTTCCGTGCCAGAACTCTTGGCGAACGTTCTTTTTCTTTCCAAGCTCCCTCCTCCTGGAATGGCCTCCCTTCTGCACTCCGAACCTCAAACAGCCTCTCTTCTTTCAAGTCCTCCCTCAAAACAACTCTCTTCAAAACATAATCTTTCTCATCCTCCTCCTGCAAAGGTTATCCGTTGAGTCATGTGTGTGTGTGCGTGTGCGTGCGTGTGTGTGTGTGTTTTGTTGGTGTGTGTGTGTGTGTGTGTGTGTGTGTGTGTGTGTGTGTGTGTGTGTGTGTGTGTTTGACCTTAAGTTCGTGTGAGTGTTTTGTGTGTTGTCCAGCTTTTCATTTTGTTAGTATTGTTTTTATCATGATTGTAAGCGCTTAGGGCTTTTGTTAAGATTAAGCGCCCTAAATATTCATTATTATTATTATTATTATTGAGTGGGGTTTGGTCCGTTTTCCCAGACAATGAGGTGGGCTTCTGTCCGGTGGGCTTTTGTCCGCGCACCGATTGACATTTTGTCATGCCAGCAGAAAGACCATATTAGTAGCACTGGCAGTATACAGACAGTCTGTGCTAGCACTGGCCCCAGACTCGGTGTTGGCTGGCACCGACGGGTCAAGGGACTGGCCAGTCTGGTAGCACTAACGCACCCGAATGTCTCCTGCAACGGTATATACTATAGAGTACGTCGGTGGCCGCAAGTAGGCGCCTGGTCGAGTCACGCTTCGGCTCTCACCACCAGTCGGCGCTTTGATCAGTCAGGGGCTATGGACCGTGAACACGTGACCCGCTAGCGAACCAATCAGGTGTGACGGGGTCTAACTCTTCTGAGTGTGGGGGAAAACCTTAAGTGAAAAGCCATCCCTACTAGAAAAGCCGCCTCAACTCAACTCAACAAACCTTTGTTATCTCATTATAATTATTCTGCGTTCCCAGGCCATATGGCCATAATGGGTAAGGTACGTATGTGTCTGGGTTTCAGTCTTCACTGGTCTCCCCGCTGCATACAGCCGACACATTCCGATTTCGGAGGAGCTCAAAGGAGAAAAATTAATCGGAAGATTTTTTTGAAAAAAGGCAGGAGAATAAGTCAGAAAGATAGTAGATGATAGAAAGCAAAGGGAAAAGGCAGAGTCAAAGAGAGTGGCAGATTAGTGGAAGTTACAAGCACAGAACTTCCAGAATGTGGGGGAACTATTTTTACAAAAGACCCCCGGTATCCCCACGGGGAATGATCTCATTCAAAAGTCGACGGTACAGTCGTCAGTTCCTTCTGACAGGTTGGATGAATTTCAATCGACCAAATTTTGCGTTTGTGATTCAGTTCTAATAAAAGGAAAAACTGTGGAAAGGTCGCAACCAGTAATTATTTGTATCATAGTACATATATCTGTATTGTTAAAACTTCAGGACTTTCCTTGTGTCGCACTGCCTCCGGGCATTGCCTCCAGGATCGGGGGGGAACACAACACGTTTACGAGGGAAACCTAATGTTGATTTAATTTAAAACTAAGCATAAAGTAACACATTCAAACCACATCTGATAGCCTGACAGAGTGGTCGTGCAATGTCTAACAGAGGATTCTCCCCTTTAGGGGTACGCGGTTCACTTAAGGCCACGCCACACGTGGCGCAATCAGGCCGCGAGTCGGTTTGCCGACTGTCGCAGGGTGGCTTCAAAGACGTTCATGGTAAAGTGATCACACTGTTGATGAAGACACGCTTAGTTGCTCTCTCTCTCTCTCTCTCTCTCTCTCTCTCTCTCTCTGATTTTGTGAGAATTGTTATTTTGATTCATTGTGTTCCCCTTCCCTACCCCTCCACATGATACGGGCAGAAAGGCCTATTCATTAAACATTTTCGACGTCGACTTTGACTCTTTCTCTCTCTCTCTCTCTCTCTCTCTCTCTCTCTCTCTCTCTCTCTCTCTCTCTCTCTCTCTAATATATATATATATATATATAATATATATATATATATATATATATATATATATGTGTGTGTGCGTGTGCGTGTGCGTGTGTGTGTGAGTGTGTGTGTGTGTGTGTGACGAGGTAATGGGTTAAAAGGCTAAGTCCCTAGGGGAGACTTTTAGTGTGTTAAATTTTCAAGTAGAAAATTTGCCTTTAACCCACTTCTCTAGGGTATGGGAGATGAGCAACTTTCCCGGCCCCTTTTCATCTAATAAATTTATATTTGTGCCCGGGTTCTGGCTCGTATGGTTGTAAGAAATACAAGTGGTTGAATTGCTCTAAATGGCAGACAGAGAGAAGTAGGGTTTTACATGAAATTACAAGACTCCCACTCTCATCAGTCTGACCAAAGGGTTCAGGATTATTTGACACTTGTATTTTATTTACTCCCAAAATCTGCATAAGATTATGCAACAATAATAATAAAGCAGCTCAATGGCGCCAAAACAAAATGTGAATGAAAAACAATGGAATCCGAAAGGATTATACAAGACTTTTGTCTTTCTAAAAGGTTAGCCCCAAGCAGGAAGGGTCACTTATTTTCAGTGTCCGGAGGAAAGTTCAAATGATTGGCGCAGTCCGGGGGACTTAGCTGTGGTTCGAGTTCCTCCGTAGTGATCGGCGAGTGCTGGTGTGGCTGGGCTTGCTCGTCAGATGAGAGTAGCTCCCAGTCGTTCCGGTTACGGCTTCGCGGGATGGCACGGTTCAAGCGTGGTCTCCTCGCGGATTCTGGGTGCGGGTTGTCTTGGCGACGGACCCGTCTTGGTGCTTGGTGGAGTCCGGGATGATCGTCCGGCCCACGATGCCCTGCTGATAATCACAGGAGAAGGTGGATGTAGATCTCTATGGCTTAGAGACAAGGGGCTTCAGTCGGCAGGGCATTAGTGAATCCCAACCGGCTAGAAGGCTTCCCTTGTACAATAGCACTAGTTAATAAATAAACTGAATTTCAGTTAACAAACTGAGATCAGTAAAACATAAAAGGTGATCAAGACAACATCACTCTCCATCCAACACCTGGAAAGGAATGGTATCATAAAGTGCAAGATTGCGGCCCATAGGTTTCCTACTAAAAATAGACAAAAGGGTTAGTAGGCATAAACTCCGGTTCTGGTACCAAAAGTGTTCAAGTCAAAAACACACACACACAAATAATCAGTGCACATAAATAGAATAGAATGTTTACCACTTCTTTTCTATAACATATCTACTACTCCTTATTCATCATTGAACATAGGATCTAGATCAAAACTAGGGTCAAACAAACCAGATCTCAATCACCTGCCATCAATAATACTTACTAGTGGGCTTATTATGACAGGCTGGGAGTGTTGCTCTAGCTACGTTTCAGCGTCTTGTGTGAAAAACTTTTTCTCACTACGCCAATTATAGCCTTCACTTTCAAACAATGAAAGCCTGCCTGTCATTGGTTTATAGCAGTCGACACGTCACAAGATGATGTTCCAAATGTACAGAACAATCACGCGCTGATTACAGCATTATCACGATGCCCTGCTGATAATCACAGGAGAAGGTGGATGTAGATCTCTATGGCTTAGAGACAAGGGGCTTCAGTCGGCAGGGCATTAGTGAATCCCAACCGGCTAGAAGGCTTCCCTTGTACAATAGCACTAGTTAATAAATAAACTGAATTTCAGTTAACAAACTGAGATCAGTAAAACATAAAAGGTTATCACTCTCCATCCAACACCTGGAAAGGAATGGTATCATAAAGTGCAAGATTGCGGCCCATAGGTTTCCTACTAAAAATAGACAAAAGGATTAGTAGGCATAAACTCCGGTTCTGGTACCAAAAGTGTTCAAGTCAAAAACACACACACACAAATAATCAGTGCACATAAATAGAATAGAATGTTTACCACTTCTTTTCTATAACATATCTATCTACTCCTTATTCATCATTGAACATAGGATCTAGATCAAAAATAGGATCAAACAAACAAGTCTCAATCACCTGCCATCAATAATACTTACTAGTGGGCTTATTATGACTGGTTGTGAGTGTTGCTCTAGCTACGTTTCAGCGTCTTGTGTGAAAACTTTTTCTCACTCCTCCAATTATAGCCTTCACTTTCAAACAATGAAAGCCTGTCATTGGTTTATAGCAGTCGACACGTCACAAGATGATGCTATAATTTTATGCATACTAGTACCGAACAATCACGCGCCAGTTACATCCTTATCACGTGCCGACATTCAAATCCTTCTCGTGCTCGGAAAGGAAGGTTTCAAAGGGGGCCGACCGTGGTTGTCACTTTCTTGTGATGGGTAAGTAGATCGGGGTTCAAAGAGATAATTGCCTTAATCGGTGTTCTTTAGATGGTGGGTGGCAATTAACGTGGCGGCCGGACAGAGAAATGAAAAGGAGAGAGAGGGGGGGGGGGGGGTGTAGATAAGAAATAAAGAAAGCGGGTCGCGCGGGACAATTACGTCACAGTGTGTGTGCGCGTGTGCGTGC
>CM065699.1:48973868-48981368 GCA_017654935.2 Phymorhynchus buccinoides | reverse complement strand
TATTTCATCAGGTTCATGTAGGCGGAAGATTCGTGCCTTACAAACGCTACCGTTGGATGGCCGGACGACCCAAGTTGGATGTGTGGATGCACGGTGCACGGCCCTATTCGTTCACTGCTAAATTAAGACTTGGATTACATTTCAGAATGATACCGCTTTTCTGTTTGGTATTTTTGGTATTTGGTATATATTCTAGACACAGGGACTTATCTCTGTGAATTTCGGGCTGCTCTCCCCCGGAGTGTGCGTCGCCGCAAGTGCAGCGCCTACCCAATTTTTTTAATACAATTTTTTTTGGGGGCAGGGTGAGAAGAGGGGGGGGGGGGGTGGCAGACTTGGAGAACCTAGTTATCAATTTGGTCATACCAGGCAGCGGGATTTCTCCCTGCTCTTACCGACTTTTTAACTGCCCGTGGGATTATTACGTGCCGTAAAGCGCACGGGTCAGACTAGCTTTAAGTCCCCCATCCGAAGGACTCGACGTTCAGTTCGATTTTCCTGTCGAACTAGAAAGAAAGGGCGAGGCCGGGATTCGAACCCGGGTCATTCACGCTGTGAACAGTCACGCATTGAATTTGGCAGGCGAACGTCTTAACCACTCTGCCACCTTGTTAACAGTCTTCTATGAATCGCAGTGGTCATGGATTTAACAGTCGAACCCCGCCAAACGGGCACCTCCGTATTGCGGACACCCCGGAATTCAGTATTGCGGACACCCCGGTATTCAATATTGCGGACACCCCGGGTATTCAGTATTGCGGACACCCCGGTATTCAGTATTGCGGACACCCCGGTATTCAGTATTGCGGACACCCCGGTATTCAGTATTGCGGACACCCCGGTATTCAGTATTGCGGACACCCCGGTATTCAGTATTGCGGACACCCCGGTATTCAGTATTGCGGACACCCCGGGTATTCAGTATTGCGGACACCCCGGTATTCAGTATTGCGGACACCCCGGTATTCAGTATTGCGGACACCCCGGTATTCAGTATTGCGGACACCCCGGTATTCAGTATTGCGGACACCCCGGTATTCAGTATTGCGGACACCCCCGTATTCAGTATTGCGGGTTTTCCGGACAGTTTTGCTGAATCTCTTCTCTTCTTTTTATTACTAAAAAAAGTCTCCGGTAAAGGTAAAGATGCGCCCCCCCCCCCCCCCTCCTCCATTTCTCGGTTGTTTCCAGTTTCCATGTTTTCAGTCTTGCCTTTCTTACTGCAGATCGAGTACTTCATCCTCTATCGTTTGCTATATTTAACACTAATTTTCATCCATTTACATAATTAAACACATGCATTCAATAATAGTAGAAGATAAAGGCAAGACGGAAAAACGCAATGAACCCGGACTGTGACAAATGCTCCGCGGCTGTTGTGTGTACTGCACTACATATGGGGGGGTGGGGGGGGGGGGAGGGCCACCTATTAGATAATGGCCTTTATCATGACTGCGATTTTAATTATTCAAACAAAGATAATTAGCTGAAAATGTTCATCAAATACAGCTTAATGTTGGGTAAGAAAGGCAAGTGTGAAAATGCCGGGAGAGCTGAGAAATCTAAGGGGAGGGGGGGGGGGGGTGGGGGGGGCTGGTGTGGGGGTTGGGGGCACATCTTGACAGCGAGGCGACCACCTCGCATTTACGGCCAGTATGTAGGGTGGTCGCTATACTGAGGTTGGACTGTATTTGACTGTCCTTTATTTGGATCATGTTAAAAGGCCATGAGCTTTGATGTTCATCGAGATTTTGGGATGGATTTTATTTTGGTACAATCTATCCACTCTTGAATCCAAGTTCCAAATTAGTAAAGAGGGAGAAAAAGAGAAAGAGGGGGAGACAGTGTGTGTGGTGTGAGAGAGAGGAGAGAGATCGAGAGAAGAAGCGAGAAGACGAGACGAGAGAGGGAGGCGTACGAAGAGAAGACAGAGGAGTAGAGAGAGGAGAGAGATGTAGGGATGTGGAGGAGAGAGGAGAGATTGAGAGACGATTAGAAGAGAGAGAACACTGAAAAACCTTTGATTTAAACAAGGATAGATTGTTGTTAAGGGCGATGCCTATTCTTACAAGCTCGTCATTGAAACGAGAGAGAGCGAGAGAGAGCGAGCGAGAGAAGAGAGAGACGACGGAAGGAGAGAGACGGAGGGGAGGAATTGACGGCTTTGTAGGCGGACATGGAGACAGATATGAGAAGAGAAGAGAGATAGAGGAGAGAGAGAGAAACACACTGAAAAACTTGATTTAACAAGGATAAAGATTTTATGCGATGCCTATTCTTACAATCTGTCATTGAAAGAGAGAGAGAGAGAGAGAGAGGTAGAGAGGAGGAGAGAGTAGAGAGACGATTGACTGAGAATGAAGGAGAGAGAGAGCGAGAGAGCTATAAAGGGACCAGAAAGAATAAGAGGAGAGATGAGCCGAGAGAGAAGAGGAGGAGAGAGAATAGGGAAGACGAAGAGAGAAAGGACCGAGAGAGAGAAAGATGGACGAAGAGAGACGGACGAGAGAAAAGGAAGGAGCAGAGAGGGATGTAGAGAGAGAGGAGAGTGAGAGACGATGAGAGAGAGATTGAAAGAGAGGGAGGCAGACCAGAGAGCGTAGAACCGAGAGCGAGCAGAGAGACAAAGCAAGAGGGTAAGAGAGATGGAAGCAGAGACAAAAAAGAAGCGTAACGAGGGAGAAAGAACAGGGGGCAACATACGGGAAAAGAGAGAGAGGAATAGGACAGACAGCACAGACTTAGGAGAGAACGAGAGATAGAGAGTAGAAACGAGCGCGGGACAAAGATGGAATTGGACAAGTTATAGTGAAAAACAATCAAAAAGAGACACACGATCAGGGCCGAAACAAAATGAAAGCTGCAAGGCAATAGCTCGGTAAAGGTAAAGATGTGCCACCCCTCATGCATTTCTCGGTTAATTGTATTTTTCCGTTTTCGCCTTTCTTACCATACATAAAGCCTGTATTTCCGTTCTTGATACGGTGGGCGGTAGTTAGGGTTAGGGCTCTAGGGTTAGGGTTAGGGTAGTATTCACCAAAAAGGTATTAGCTTAAAAAATGTTCCTAAAATACAGCTTTATGTCTAGGTAGAAAGCAATAACGGAAAAAATCAATTAACCGAGATAGGTAGGGGGGGTGCTGGCACATCTTGACCTTTACCCAATGCTACTAATAAAAAATGTCCTAAATAAATAAATAAGAACGAAAGAGACAGACATACACACAGCCAAACAGAAACGACAATGAATGGGTTTGTAATATGTGACAGCATGCTTGCACTCACCCACAAACGGCAAGGGAAACAGTTTTTCTAAGATAAAATCTTGAGACATCACATAATTACGGTTCATCACTCGGGTACATAATATGCCAGAGAAAATATGTGCTTCGAAAAAAACCTGCAGGAATGCTATTTCGATTCGATTTAGAGCTAGAACTATTTAAGGACTTGAGAACACTTATTGCACGATGCGGCCTAAGATTAAGACGGTTCTTCTTGGGTGTGGTTCTTTTTGTAGTGGTGGTGTGAGACTCAAACGTCAATTTCATAACTAGATTGTTTGCATGTAACAATTTTCCTTAAAAAATTTACCAAATCGGTCAAGTTCAGGGTGGAAGAAAATAATTCATAACAATGTGCTTGTCTAATTGATGTACTTATCTCCTATGGTTGAGTGTGATGGTTTTACGTTCCTCATGGCGAGAAAGCCCTTCAGGGACAATTCTTCGGCCTAGCTAGAAAAACTCTTTAACCGTATTTCGTAAATACCAATTCAAATCCATCAATTCTTTAAATTGTATATCCTCAAAATCACATGTGTCAAAGTCGTCTCTTTCCTCCTTAAATCAATTCACTTGTGGCGGGAGAGTTACCATAGCCGATGAGGCGTGGTTACTGCTACACCTATCTGTATTGTTAAAAAATCGGGATCCTTTACTGGTGTTGCAATGCCTCCGGGCATTGCCTCAGTATTGCTTCCCACCATCTTTGTATCTAACAAATGTTCCATATGTGTTGGTCAAGACCCTCTGAGAGCGACGTTAAAACAACACATTTTTTTAATTCATTCCTCCTTAATCTCATTTACTTCTTCTTTTTCCTTCCATTCACGGATTTTATATTATTCGATTCTTTGATGCTCGTTTGTCCTAAGTTAGAAGAGACTTCATTCTTTTGCCCTTTTTCAAGACCCTTAGGCCGGGCGTTCACATTAGACGCGTAAGTTCCGTACGCGAAAACCCTAAATAAGTGGAAGATAAGAACCGGATAAAACTGTACTGCTACGACTATAGGGGAAATTCGGACACTTGCGCCAAATCTTTTCAATTCTTGGGTTTCATTATTTATGGATTGCGCCACGGGTTTCCGCATGGAATATAGGCCTTATGTTGTGCACACGCGTCTAGTAGTGGACGTGCAGTGTACATCCCGCAATCCGAGATTGGTCATACGGAAACACACCTTCAACTTCCACATATAGACATAAGCGGATGTGGAGTGAAACTCATCCGCCCAAACCCATGCACTTATCCTTATATAAGCCCGAAAAGGCAAAAGGCGTTAGTCCGATACGGAACTTGCCTGATTCGGTTCTAA
Organism: Phymorhynchus buccinoides; assembly: GCA_017654935.2. Classification (NCBI taxonomy): domain Eukaryota; kingdom Metazoa; phylum Mollusca; class Gastropoda; order Neogastropoda; family Raphitomidae; genus Phymorhynchus; species Phymorhynchus buccinoides. The sequence continues at coordinate 48,976,769 of CM065699.1, read as the reverse complement.
TGTGCGCCATACTTAATTCTATTTCAAAAAACATTTTCAAGTGCTTTCCGCCCCCCCTGAGTGAATGGAATGCTGACAAATATCATTTTAGTGAAAAACAAGTCATTGCGTAGGAACAGCTTTTTTGACCTAGCCATTGATTGTAGTTCCTAGAATAAGGCCGCCTGTACACACATAAGCCGCGAGATTCCGTGCGGAAACCCGATGCGCCATCCATGAAATAACGTGGAAACAAAGAAGGAAAAAGATTTGCGTATGTTTCCGAATTTCCAGCTATATGCGTAAACTTTTATCCTTCTTTCTTCCACTTATTTAGGGTTTTCCCTTACGTGAACATACGCGTCTAATGTGAACCCGGGCCTACACTTTTGTCCTACAATTCTGAATCTATTTGAATCTTTCCAGTACGGTTTATTCTAAATTACGAAATTTGCCAGTCTTTTCGACTTAAAACAAGTAACGGAAAAGAACGGTACATTTCATGACGTAGTTCCAACACACTAAAACATCGACATTGCAACACAATGACCAGTCTGTTCAGCTCTAAGCGCACGGCACATATCATGGCGCTACTTCTAAAACCCCATCATCTATAAACATCGGACATTGCCAACAATGACCAGTCTGTCAGCTCTAAGGAGCACGGCACATATCGATGGCCTAATTCTAAAACACCATCACTAAAACATCGACATCTGCCAACAATGACCAGTCTGTTCAGCTCTAAGAGCACGGCACATATCATGGCTAATCTAAAACACCATCATCTAAAACATCAACATTGTAACAATGACCAGTCTGTCAAGCTCTAGAGCACGGCCATATCATGGCTAATTCTAAAAACACCATTAATCTAAACATCCACATTGTAACAATGAACAGTCTGTTCAGCTCCAAGAGCACGGCACATATCATGGCCTAATTCTAAAACACCATCATCTAAAAACATCGACCATTGAAACAATGACAAGTCTGTTCAGCTCTAAGAGCACGGCACATATCATGGCCTAATTCTAAAAACGCAGTAAAAGACTGTTCCACTATACACTCCGTAATCTAAAACATCACATTGTAACAATGGACCAGTCTCGCCTTCAGCTCCACACGAGCACGGGCACATATCATGGAACTAGCGTCTAAAAAACACCACTGGATACAATCTAAACCAGTCGACATTATGAAACCGAAAACAATGACCAGTACTGCTCAACTCTAAGAGCCACGGCACATATCATGGCTACTTCTAAAACACCGCTAATCCTAAACACTACTCGAATTGCCAACAATGACAAGTCTGCTCAACTCCGAAGAGACCACCGGCACAGATCATGGCCTACTTCTAAAACACCGCTAATCTAAACCATCGACATATGCAACAACTGACCAGTATGTGCCTGCCTCAACTCTAAGAGACGGCCAACATATCATGGCTAACTTCTAAAACACCACAGAGTAATCTAAAACATGACATTGCAACAATGACCCAGTCCTGTTCTTCAAACTTAAGAGCACACTGGCATCCATCATGGCCTACTTCTAAAACGCGCGGCAATCTAAACCGCATCGACATTGCCAACCAATGACCAGTCTGCTCACCTCTGAGAGGAGCCACGTGACACATATCATGGCCTAATTCAAAACACCTCTCCATCTAAACACATTACCGACAGTTGAATGTCCAATTGCCCTCAGACACTCTCGGGACAAGAAGACAAAGCACGTGACGACGCAAAAACCGCCTATGGAAAACGATGACCGACTTTCTCCTCTTTCATACATCCGGTTGAAAAAAACTGGTCGAGGTTTTTGCATGCTTAGCATACACATTCTCTAGCCCTAGCCCCATACTAAATTGAGAAAGGTGATGCTCTTCCGAGCTGGGAACGATACCAGGATCGGGTACCTCCAGGACCGTGGGGTTAAAACTTAGTCAGAAGGGCGGCGAAAGGAAGGCCTTTTATGAGCCAGTGCTTCAGGCGCAAAACTGTAACTGTTCACGAAGCCTGCACACGCACAGTTGTTCTTGCGTTCTCTTTGTTGAAGTGTCGCGGGCGTCAGAGGGTGTTAGGGGGCAGTGAACAAGGGGCCACCGGAACCAATGCGTGATGACACGAGCCAATGTGGAAGCCACGTCCTGGCATAGTCAGAGGGCCCTCGTGCTCACAACCAGTGATGTCGTGCAGGAAGGACCTGAGGGGCACTGGAGGGGACAGGAGGAGAAGGCGCCCATCTAATCACAGCATAATACACAGTATTTGCAAGACTGCCACCAACACTTCCAGAATGGTAAACGGGTTTACGCAGGCTCGCCATATTGCGCTTCGCTTATCTGATACAAGGTTATTTGATACAGTATACAATGTCTCTACGATCACAGAAAAGATAGGCCTACAATTATGTCAAGACCGTACACCTTGTACGATTCGTGAACTTTTCAAAATCTTGTTTCTCGTACACTGCAATCCAGTTTTTGCACCCTTGAGTTGAAGAATATTGAAGAACTGAGCACCAATCGAAAAAGGTGTAGCTAGATTGAAGCAAAGATTTTCGATGAAGTTTAAAGGTAGCCACACTATAGTTGATTGAAGTTAGTGACCAGCTTTGGTGAGGTTTTGGAAATTTAAATCGTTTTACGCTAAACAATTATTACGAGCAGCCACGTCTTCTTTCAGTGTCCCAAAATATTCTGCAAAGACGGTTGTGTTGAGTGAACCCCTTCTCTACCTGGTAGGAGAAATATTGACAAAAAAAAAACAAAGATGGAACACCATGACTTCAACTGTTTCTTATCCACTGCAACATCAACCACTTGTGACCCCTCTACTCCTCCTCTCCCTCACACAATCTTGCAGTTAGCCCACATGCCGCACGTTCCGATTTTTGGTTGTTTTTTGGGCGGCC
>CM065699.1:48965964-48973368 GCA_017654935.2 Phymorhynchus buccinoides | reverse complement strand
GGGGGGGGAGGGGGGGGGGGGGGGGGGGCTATCTCTCCACTTATAACAATTACGACCCAGCCCAGCCAGAATAGTATATCCCCCCCTCTGATATCTGGGCAGTCATGGTCGGAAACGACTGATACAATCAGTTTACCTTTTCACCCTGCATAATTATATTATCTGCATAATTATTATATGACTTTCATTTGTGTTAAGAAGAGAAGAATACAGACAGACGGGTAAATAGGTATGATCAAACGCACGCACATATACAGAGAACAGAGAGAGACGAGGGAGTAGACAGGACGGAGGGACGACGGGAGAGAGGAGAGAATGAGAGAGAGAGAGAGAGAGAAGAGTAGAGAGAGAGAGAGACAGAGCAGAGCAGGGGGGGAGGAGACGAGAGATAGAGAGAGGGGGAGGACAGGAGGGAGGGAGAGAAGAGAGAGAGAGAGAGAGCGAGAGGGGAGGAGAGATGCGAAGAGAGCGCGGGACGCGGGGGCTGACATGAGAGAGAGAGGACGGGGGGAGGACAGAGGAGCGACGGATGAGAGGGGGAGGCGACAGAAGAGGGGGAGAGAGAGAGACAGACTGACTGACACAGAAAGAGAGAATGAGTGATAGAGGGAGATTGAGAGAGAGAGAGAGCAGAGAGAGAGGGAGAGAGAGAGGGAGAGAGAGAGAGATCCCGACCAACAACACCACAGCCCTTCTTCCATACCCATCCCAGAATTAATTTTCTTTCAATTCATCTTGTTCACAGTTACATAACTAAGACAGAAAATTTGGTGTGGCCTCCCCTCCCCACCCACCACCCCCACCCTAATCTCCCCACCCCCCTCTTCAGACCCCCCCCCTCCGATTTCAGCACCCCCTCCCCCCCCCACCCTTTCAGCACCCCTCTTTATTTTACAGCACACACATCGTTCACGAAATCCAAGATAGAAGACGCTACTGTCGGCATTCTCCCTAGTGGGAGAGAGACTGGATAGAGGAAGAAACTAGGCGTTCCAAGACGAAGGCATTCCAAACGCTCCAACAATTATTTGCACGATTTTTAGTGGTAAAATGAGGCACTTTCCTCATTCTGTGCACATAATTCATTCTGTGGTGCACACAATTCATTTCTGTATGGGTGCCACACAATTCATTCTGTGGTGCACACAATTCATTCTGTGGTGCACACAATTCATTCTGTGGTACAACACAATTCATTCTGTGGTGCACACAATTCATTCTGTGGTGACACAATTCATTCTGTGGTGCACACAATTCATTCTGTGTAGCACACAATTCATTCTGTGTGCACAGAATTCATTCTGTGGCACACACAATTCATTCTGTAGGCACATAATTCATTCTGTGGTGCACATAATTAATTCTGTCTGTGGTGCACACAATTCATTCTGTGGGTGCACATAATTCATTCTGTAGGACAGAATTCATTCTGTGCACAAAAATTTATTCTGTGGGATACACATTTCATTTTTCTGCGCAGAATGAATTCCTGTGTCCCACAGAAATACATTTTGTGCACAGAATGAATTCTGTATCCCACAGAATGGAATTGTGTCGTATAGAATGAATTCTGTCCTATAGAATAAATTCTGTCCTATAGAATGTATTCTGTGGGAAACACAATTCATTCTATGGAGAACGCGGCTCCCTTGAGGAGCTTAGTAGGTCAATGTCTAACACCCGTGACGTCACTTTGTATGCGAATGAGCCTCGTTCTCCATAGAATGAATTGTGTTTCCGACAGAATGAATTCTGCTAGTACAGAATTTATTCTGTAGGACAGAATTCATTCTGTGCACAAAATTTATTCTGTGGGACCACAGAATTCATTCTGCGCACAAAATTGAAATGTGTATCTCACAGAATAAATTTATGTGCATGCCATTCAATGAAATATGTCCTATGAATGAAATTTCTGTCCTACAGAATGAATTCTGTCCTACAGAATGAATTGTGTGTCCCACAGAATGAATTTCTGTCGTACAGAATGAATTCTGTTCTACAGAATGAATTGTGTGTGTGCCACAGAATGATCGTCTGTCCGTACAGAATGAATTCTGTCCTACAGAATGAATTGTGTGTTACACAGAAAGAATTCTGGCCTACAGAATGAATTGTGTGTCCTACAGAATGAATTGTGTGTGCCACAGAAATGAATTGTGTCCTACACAGACACAATCCCCCCTACGAATGAATTGTGTGCCTACCAGAAAATGAATTGTGTGTGTCCTACAGACATGAATTAGTGTCCTACAGAATGAATGTGTGTCCTACAAAATGAATTGTGTGTCCACAGAATGAGAATTGTGTCCTACAGAATAAATTGTGTGTGCCACAGAATGAATTCTGTGCATGCCTCATTTTTACCAGTAAAAATCGTGCAAATAATTGTTTGACGTTTGGGAATGCCATCGAGACTGCACTTGGTCGTCTCCAAACATGGAACACTCAATTTTGTTTTTTAGTAAAGTTTTATTTTTTGTGTGTATTTGACGGTTTAAGGTTTTGTGGTTAGGGTTAGGGATAGGGTTAGGCTTAGTTAGGGCTGTTAGAGTCAGTTTAGGGAAAAGTTCAGATTGAATGGTTAAAAGATACACATTTTTAAAGTTTCGCTGAAAACCGACATTGTCACTGCGAATGAGGAGAACTAGAAGAAGAAGAAGAAGAAGGAGGAGGAGGACTAGGAGGAGGAGGAACAGGAAGAAGTGTAGAAGTAGTTTGCCGTTTCACCTAGAGAGGCGGGAGAGACAATGCTTATTTAAGCGGGAAAACGTGATAAAGAGGAGAGAGAGAGAGAGAGAGAGAGAGAGAGAGAGAGATAGAGAGATAGAGCCGAGAGAGAGAGAGGAGAGCTGAGATGAGACGCTGAGAGAGAGAGAGGGAGAACTCCATCGGTAGCATTACTATAGTCAACAATTGTTATTATGGATTCTGTTGTTGTTGTTGACATACCCTGGCAAAAAGACTTCAGGGATCAGGCCTTTACCCCCCACAGCGTGTAAAAATCGTATTGGGAAGCGATGCGATTGTGTCACGTGAGTCACGATTAAGGTGAAATACTTTCGTCTAAAACAATTCTGCCATTTCCGCTCCCTACACTCAAAGTAGACCCGTGAATCATGACTCGCATTTCGTCACAAATCGCATCGCATTCAGATAGCCTTCTATTCGTATATTTCTCGTGTGGCTAGCCATTTTAGAGAAACCGAAGCAGAGTGTAATAACATAGTGAGGGGGGGAGAGTGAGAGAGAGGATAGAGAGAGCGAGAGAGAGTGGGAGAGAGGTGGAGGAGAGAGTAGAGAGAGAGAGAGAGAGAGAGAGAGAAGAGAGAGAGAGAGGAGAGAGAGAGAGAGAGAGTAGAGTGGTGTGGTGGGGGGTTGGGTGTCGAATGATAACTAACAATGGCAGAGAGAGAGAGAGAGAGAGAGAAGAGAGAGAGAGGAGAGAGAGAGTGAGAGAGAGAGAGCTGAGAGGAGAGAGAGAGAGAGAGAGAGAGAGAGTCCGAGTGGTGGTGGTGGGGGGTGGTGTCGATAACTAACAAAGGCAGGGGGGACAGGAGAGAGAGAGAGGGGATGGTCTGCGGTTGCCAAGACATCTGTTGCTGTCTGTCCATCCTCCACTTATATTTCTATGCTATTATTCCAGCCAAATACCACCTCCCGGTCCCCTACCACGTTCCACCCTCATCTCTCTCTCTCTCTCTCTCTCACTCTCTCTCTCCTCTCTCTCTCTCCTCTCTCTCTCTCTCTCTCTCTGTGTCTCTCCTCCGGACGCCAATGCTCATCAAAAGTTCATGAGTCATCTCTCCTCTCTCTCTCTCTCTCTCTCTCTCTCTCTTGGAATGATAGTGTTTGTGTGTGTGTGTGTGTGTGTGTGTGTGTGTGGTGTGTGTGTGTGTGTGTGTGTGTGTGTGTGTGTGTGTGTGTGTGTGTGTGTGTGTGTGTGTGTGAGGGCGTGGTGCAAAGAAGTTAATTCATTTTACCCTCAATAAAACATTCGTATTCGTTTTCTCTCTGTGTGTCTGTGTGTGTGGTGTGGGTGTCCTCTCTCTCTCTCCCTCTCTCTCCCTCTCTCTCTCTCTCTCTCTCTCTCTCTCTCTCTCTCCTCTCTCTGTGTGTGTGTGTGCGTGCTGTGCGTGCGTGACGTGTGTATCTGTCTGTCTGTTTGTATGTCTGTGTGTCTCTCTCTCTCTCATACACCACAACACACGCGCACGCACGCACACCACGCGCGCCGCGCAACACACACACACAGCACAACACGCACACACACACACACACAGATCGCAGCTCGACTCATGCCAACAACACCCACTGGTAAGCAATGTCTTAGAACTCTCCGAATTTCGCTCAACCAAAAACCCACTTGCTGATTCACACAGTCAAAATAAGACACGTTATAATTTTATCATTTAAAAAAAATAACTTAAATTTCACTTCACCCATCAAAATCAAATTGCATTTACTTAAGACCAATGTATCTGATCCCTTGGGGCCTTGCCCTCTCTTCTGTAATGTAACGTCCCGCCCCACCCCCCCCCCCCCCCCCCCCCAAAACCCCCCCCCCCCCCCCCCCCCCCCCCCCACCCCCCCCCCCCCCCCCCCCCCCCCCCCCCCCCCCCCCCCCCCTTCTTCCAGTCTAATCGTTTTCATTGATGATCGAACACAAGTGGCTAACATGTGGACTTTGAGATTGAGGGTCGTAAAACATGAGGTCACCCCTCCCCTCACCCCCCATTCTCAACATTTTGGGCCGAGAAGCAACATTCTGTCATCGTTTTGGGGGGAAAGTAGGGTTAGGATCAGCCTAGGATTTATTTTCATACAACTGAAAGAAAGCACTTTGAGATTGAGGGTCGTAAACATGAAAGCGGGGTGGGTGGGGGGGAGGGTGGGGGGGGGGGGAGGGGGTGTGGGGGGGGGAGGGGGGTTGCGAACGACATTCTGCCATTTTTGGTAAAGGGATATTGTTAGGATCACTCTAGGATTCTTTTCATAAAATCTGAGAAAGAAGCAGACTTTGAGATTGAGGGTCGGAAACAAAACATGAGTGGGGTGGGAAGGGGGGGGGGGGGGGGGGGGGGGGGGGGGGGGGAACATTTTGCCATTTTGTCTCGGAAAGGGATCGGGTTAGGATGATCCTAGGATTATTTTCATAAAACTGAAAGCAGGCTGAGATTGAGGGTAGTAAAAATGAGGGTGGGTGGGGGGTGGCGGACCAAACTACATCTTTGCACAACAGAAAAAGTCTGAAGTTCACCCCCCCCCCAAAAAAAAAAAAAAAAAATCCCATTTTTTTTTAAATTTTTTTTTTTTTTTAAATGCGGTTACGAGCGCATAAGATTGCGTAACATTGCGTACGGGGGTGGTGGTCGAACCCCCCCCCCCCCCCCCCCAGCTCAGGTTATTAACAAGGGGAAAAAATCAGAAAAAGCACAAGGACGTTTCACAACGGTGGTCTGTAAGTCTGCTCGTTCAAAAGAAGAAAAGGTGTTTAAAACACACCATTAATTAACCACAGCCAGGCTCTAATTAACAGTAGACAAAGCGCAGGAAGGGAGGCATTAGACTGTCACGGGTAGGTGGGTGTATCCAATGACTTCAGTGAGATTTGCGGGTACGGAGTAGGGCCAACCAGCAGGGGGGAAATAATCAACGCTATGAATCCATAGTATCTTCTTCTTCTTCTTCTTCTTCTTCGATCGCTCAGACAGTTACCTGTCAATTACGTGCGAAGATGCGTCATGCTGCCGTTATGCGCCTAACTAAGAAATAGCTAGGCCCAGCAAGTCCGACTTCGGCTGAAGGAAATCTTTTTTTGAAAGCGTTTCTTGAAAAAAAAAAGAAAAAAGGCAGGAGCATGGAAGGACCGTTAAGTTAAGGCAGAAAGATAGTAGATGACAGAAAGCAAAAGGAAAAAAGGCAGCGTCAGCCGTCAAAGAGAGTGACAGATTAGAGGAAGTTACAAGCACAGAACTTCCAGAAGGTGGGGGAACTATTTAATACAAAAGACCCCCCGGTATCCTCACGGGGGAAATCCATAGTATACTACTGATCTCTTCAATTAGATTACTTTGATAAATCAAGTGTCTTGTCGATCCAAAGTTGAAACTTCGTGCGGAGTTTACCAGAAAAATGTATGGGGGGGGGGGGGGGGGGGGGGGGGGGAAAGGGAAAGCACCCCACCCGCCCTTCCAAAGCAAGACATCTTTATTTCTCTGAACTCTCTGAATCTAAACACATTTTGTATGAAATGTCAATGATAGAACCCCGGCCACACAATCAACTAGAATGGTTTAATACATCAAGTGATTTGTCCATCCAAGGCTGAAGTTTGGTGTGGAGTTTACCCAAAGAATGTCCAAATGGTGCCGGCTACGGGGGGGGACTCTTTGGAGGGGGGGGGGAAACCCCCCCCCCCCCCCCCCCCCCCCCCCCCAATCAACAGAAAATGGTTTAATACCCCCCATCCAAGGCTGACGTTTTGTGTGGAGTTTACCCCAAAGAAGTATTTTTATCGGTGCCGCTAACGGTGGGGGGCAAAACCCCCCCCCCCCCCCCCCCCCCCCCCCCCCCCCCCCCCCCCCCCCCCCCCACTCAAAGCAAGACACGTTCTTCTCTGAACCCTTTGAACCCAAAATCATTTTGGTATCAAATCAGGGCTCCCAATCGTCCCGCAAAACAAGGGGTCCTAGGGACCCCTTCACTTACAGTATAGAGGGTCCTAGAGGCAGGATAGAGGCGTGTCCCAATGACATTGTGACTGCTAAAACTTTTTTGTTATAGTGCATCCCTGCACCCCTGCACATTCTTTTAGAGGGTCCTTTAGAATTTTAGTGCTTCATAAACCCCTAAATGGGGGTCCCTGGGAGCCCTGCAAATGTAAACGATAGATGCCCAGCATATCCTACAACATATCCTACAACATATCCTAACCGTTTAGAATTTGAAAGAACCATTCGTACACAAAGAGGGACCTTTTTCTTCTTCCTACCACAGTCCTCTATCCTGGCCTCCGCTTTGCACAGTTTTAAAGACCCACCACGTCACGTGTCAAAGTCACGGTTTTCACGTGTTTTCCCTCTATATATAGCTGGTAATAAATCTTAAGAAATCTTCCAGGCATAAGAGGGAATGTGACACGTGACGTGGGGGTCTTTAAGCACTTTGATTCCATTCATATTTCAGATCCGCACTTTTAGATTTGGAGTGTATGCATACATGTACGTGTTGAATAAACATCCACCACTCTCGTAGGTCTGTAGGTGTTTTGTTTGCTGCGAAAGGTGTACGAGGGGATTTTTGTCGTGCGCGCGCGTGTGTGTGTGTGTGTCTGTGTGTGTGTGTATGTGTGTGTGTGTGACTCTCTCTCTCTCTCTCTCTGTGTGTGTGTGTGTGTGTGTG
>CM065699.1:48958464-48960964 GCA_017654935.2 Phymorhynchus buccinoides | reverse complement strand
TCTTTCGCAAGTGTTCACACCTTTTTCTCAGCGTGACACAGACAGAGCCACCAGGGGGTCGTTTCACAGGGTCTAACGTTACAAAGCGTGAGCGCAAATCGGCAAAAACGGTCCTAGGAAACACCTCTTTTGCCGACGTTTGTCGAAAACGTTTTGTGGCTGTGATCGAGGTAGCAAGCGACAAACTATTTGAAGGATCATGGGAAATATTACTACTTCCGGCTTTTTTTTTATGTCTCGCGTGACGAGACTTGAACTTTAAAAATGGAAGACCAAAACAACAAGCTTGCCACAGCAAAATATTCTTTAGTCGATCGTGAAAAAGTACGGGATGATTTTAGCAAATTAAACAAACGCAAGTGTTTTTGAGTGCTCTTTCTAAAGATGGCATAATATAGTGCAAATTTAATTTTCTGCACACACAATAGACGTGGGTGAAATCGAAAACTTTGGACAAACTGACAGAGAGGTATGATTTATCTCCCTTATAATCCTTTTCTCTCTCCCAAAAATGAAGAGTAAGCTTAAAGAGTTATCTGACCTTAGCAAACGTTTAGGGTGTTTCTAAGGCCCTGTTTGGCGTAAGCGTTATTCGCGCGGCGGCCGTTATCTAGAGAAACTCAACCCAGGTGTACGCGAGAGGAAGCATCGTCGGACAAAGCCCTAACAGAAAAAACTGTAGTAGAAGTAGCAGTAGAGAGAAAAGAGCTACACACTAACCAAGATCTTCAGATCTCTGTGGCACCGAGCCAGAAGGTACTACCATGAAACGAACAAAATGAGGTTGGTAGTACCTATTAGCTTTGAACCGAATGCCTAGTCGTGTGGCATTGTGCCAGAGAGTCCCAGTACCAGCTCTAACAATAAAGCGAGCCACTCAGACAGACAGACAGACAGGTAGTCAGTCAGTCAAAGACTCCAAAGGGTCTGTCCGTCATCGTGCTGAGCTCTCCCTCCCACCTACTGGCACCAAAGGTAAAGAGAGACAACATCAAAGCCAGAGGGGAAAACAAGAAAAAGAAGATGAAAAAACCCCACTCAGTTGAGAAGACCAAAACAGTAGTGGTGGTACCTCTGTATTATTTCAATCCTGGGCCTGTCCTTTGAACTCCAAACGCCCATCTGACACCCAGCACCACGAAAGGGACATTAAGTGTCAAACTGACCATTCTGAATTTTGTTTAATAAATTTGACAACGTCAGACAATTATCTTTCTAATGATACAAGAACCATTCTTGTATCTTTTTCAGTGCCAGAGTTGTGAGTGTTTAAAGTTAGTAGGGTGAGCGTCGGCCATTTCGAGAAAACACAGTCTAATGTGTAGCCTAGCTGAAGAAAATGCATTGCCCTCAAAATATAAGATGTTTGACTTTCCAAACCTTTTGTGAGAAACTGGCCCAGCGACTTAATGTCCCTTTCGTGGTGCTGGGTCACATTAATTAGTATTCTTGACCTTGAGCCAGTATGGATACACCAGTCTTTCCGTATCCGAACAGGACTTCCAGACTGACAAAATATAACTTATGATATTATTTTATTTTTCCATTGTGATCAGTTAAACGACGACTTTGTTGTTTATTTACTCGTCCCGAGGAAAAAAACAGCGATATTTTTTTTGCCTGCACATGCTGAAATCTTTCATTGGCAAAGTCATGGAATTTCAACAATATTGTACGAACGGTTTGGGAAACATGAGACAAAAAGTAAAAGTATGGGTGCAATTTTATTATTTTTATTTTTTAAAGTATGGGTGCAATTGCACCCACGGGGTATGGGAAGAGTTAAATACTTCAGGGTACGCCTTTGGAAACTTTTCTTTTCGGTTCATAGATAGACAGACGGACAGCCAAATCATTATTCTGGTCGCACGGTACTCCAATTTTCACACAGACCTGTAGAGGAAAAGAAAAAAAGAAAAGTTCGCACTGATGGACCTGTCATTTTTCATCACGATCTGTTAAGTACTTCAGGCTAAAGCTTTGGAAAACCTTTTTTTTTCGGTTCATAAACAGACAGACAAACTTTATTCGCACGGTTCGGTTTTTATGCACAGAACTAGGAGAGGGGGTGGGGTGGGGGAGGAGAAAATGCTATGCTGACGACCGGCCCTTTTGTTTTTAATTGTATCTGGTATCGGGTATATATATTCTAGTCCCAGAGACTTATCTCTGCTAAATTCGGGCAGCTCTCCCCCGGAGAGCGCGTCGCCGCAAGTACAGCGCCTACCCAATTTCTTTTTTTGGGAGGCACAGGGTGAGGAGGGGGTGTGGGCACACGTGGAAGGAAACCCTAGCTATCAATTTGGCCATACCAGGCAGCGGGATCTCTCCCTGCTCTTACCGGCTTTCAACTGCCATGGGATTTTTACGTGCTGTAAAGCGCAAGGGTCAGACTAGCCTTAAGTCCCCATCCGAAGGATTGGACGTTCAGTTCGATTTTCCTGTCAAACTAGAAGAAAGAAAGGGTGACGCCGGGATTCGAACCCGTGTCATTCACGCT
>CM065699.1:48948464-48953464 GCA_017654935.2 Phymorhynchus buccinoides | reverse complement strand
TCTCGTGGCTGGTGAAAGAGAGATGGATGGTGCCCAGACTGCCCTGAAAACGTTAACCAGCTTTCTCTTCGTGGCTGGTTAAAGAGAGATGGATGGTGCCCAGACTGCCCTGAAAACGTTAACCAGCTTTCTCTTCTCGTGGCTGGTGAAAGAGAGATGGATGGTGCCCAGACTGCCCTGAAAACGTTAACCAGCTTTCTCTTCTCGTGGCTGGTGAAAGAGAGATGGATGGTGCCCAGACTGCCCTGAAAACGTTAACCAGCTTTCTATTCTCGTGGCTGGTGAAAGAGAGATGGATGATGCCCAGCCTGCCCTGAAAACATTAACCAGCTTTCTCTTCGTGGCTGGTGAAAGAGAGATGGATGGTGCCCAGACTGCCCTGAAAACGTTAACCAGCTTTCTCTTCGTGGCTGGTGAAAGAGAGATGGATGATGCCCAGCCTGCCCTGAAAACGTTAACCAGCTTTCTCTTCTCGTGGCTGGTGAAAGAGAGATGGATGGTGCCCAGCTGCCCTGAAAACGTTAACCAGCTTTCTCTTCTCGTGGCTGGTGAAAGAGAGATGGATGGTGCCCAGACTGCCCTGAAAACGTTAACCAGCTTTCTCTTCTCGTGGCTGGTGAAAGAGAGATGGATGATGCCCAGACTGCCCTGAAAACGTTAACCAGCTTTCTCTTCGTGGCTGGTGAAAGAGAGATGGATGGTGCCCAGACTGCCCTGAAAACGTTAACCAGCTTTCTCTTCGTGGCTGGTGAAAGAGAGATGGATGATGCCCAGACTGCCCTGAAAACGTTAACCAGCTTTCTCTTCGTGGCTGGTGAAAGAGAGATGGATGGTGCCCAGACTGCCCTGAAAACGTTAACCAGCTTTCTCTTCTCGTGGCTGGTGAAAGAGAGATGGATGGTGCCCAGACTGCCCTGAAAACGTTAACCAGCTTTCTCTTCGTGGCTGGTTAAAGAGAGATGGATGGTGCCCAGACTGCCCTGAAAACGTTAACCAGCTTTCTCTTCGTGGCTGGTGAAAGAGAGATGGATGGTGCCCAGACTGCCCTGAAAACGTTAACCAGCTTTCTCTTCTCGTGGCTGGTGAAAGAGAGATGGATGGTGCCCAGCCTGCCCTGAAAACGTTAACCAGCTTTCTCTTCGTGGCTGGTGAAAGAGAGATGGATGGTGCCCAGACTGCCCTGAAAACGTTAACCAGCTTTCTCTTCTCGTGGCTGGTGAAAGAGAGATGGATGATGCCCAGACTGCCCTGAAAACGTTAACCAGCTTTCTCTTCGTGGCTGGTTAAAGAGAGATGGATGGTGCCCAGACTGCCCTGAAAACGTTAACCAGCTTTCTCTTCGTGGCTGGTGAAAGAGAGATGGATGGTGCCCAGACTGCCCTGAAAACGTTAACCAGCTTTCTCTTCTCGTGGCTGGTGAAAGAGAGATGGATGGTGCCCAGACTGCCCTGAAAACGTTAACCAGCTTTCTCTTCGTGGCTGGTTAAAGAGAGATGGATGGTGCCCAGACTGCCCTGAAAACGTTAACCAGCTTTCTCTTCTCGTGGCTGGTGAAAGAGAGATGGATGGTGCCCAGACTGCCCTCAAAACGTTAACCAGCTTTCTCTTCTCGTGGCTGGTGAAAGAGAGATGGATGGTGCCCAGACTGCCCTGAAAACGTTAACCAGCTTTCTATTCTCGTGGCTGGTGAAAGAGAGATGGATAGTGCCCAGACTGCCCTGAAAACGTTAACCAGCTTTCTATTCTCGTGGCTGGTGAAAGAGAGATGGATGGTGCCCAGACTGCCCTGAAAACGTTAACCAGCTTTCTCTTCTCGTGGCTGGTGAAAGAGAGATGGATGGTGCCCAGACTGCCCTGAAAACGTTAACCAGCTTTCTCTTCTCGTGGCTGGTGAAAGAGAGATGGATGGTGCCCAGCCTGCCCTGAAAACGTTAACCAGCTTTCTCTTCGTGGCTGGTGAAAGAGAGATGGATGGTGCCCAGACTGCCCTGAAAACGTTAACCAGCTTTCTCTTCTCGTGGCTGGTGAAAGAGAGATGGATGATGCCCAGACTGCCCTGAAAACGTTAACCAGCTTTCTCTTCGTGGCTGGTGAAAGAGAGATGGATGGTGCCCAGCCTGCCCTGAAAACGTTAACCAGCTTTCTCTTCGTGGCTGGTGAAAGAGAGATGGATGATGCCCAGACTGCCCTGAAAACGTTAACCAGCTTTCTCTTCTCGTGGCTGGTGAAAGAGAGATGGATGGTGCCCAGACTGCCCTGAAAACGTTAACCAGCTTTCTCTTCGTGGCTGGTGAAAGAGAGATGGATGGTGCCCAGACTGCCCTGAAAACGTTAACCAGCTTTCTCTTCTCGTGGCTGGTGAAAGAGAGATGGATGGTGCCCAGACTGCCCTGAAAACGTTAACCAGCTTTCTCTTCTCGTGGCTGGTGAAAGAGAGATGGATGGTGCCCAGACTGCCCTGAAAACGTTAACCAGCTTTCTATTCTCGTGGCTGGTGAAAGAGAGATGGATGATGCCCAGCCTGCCCTGAAAACGTTAACCAGCTTTCTCTTCGTGGCTGGTGAAAGAGAGATGGATGGTGCCCAGACTGCCCTGAAAACGTTAACCAGCTTTCTCTTCTCGTGGCTGGTGAAAGAGAGATGGATGATGCCCAGACTGCCCTGAAAACGTTAACCAGCTTTCTCTTCGTGGCTGGTGAAAGAGAGATGGATGGTGTCCAGCCTGCCCTGAAAACGTTAACCAGCTTTCTCTTCGTGGCTGGTGAAAGAGAGATGGATGATGCCCAGCCTGCCCTGAAAACGTTAACCAGATTCTCGTGGCTGGTGAAAGAGAGATGGATGGTGCCCAGACTGCCCTGAAAACGTTAACCAGCTTTCTCTTCGTGGCTGGTGAAAGAGAGATGGATGGTGCCCAGACTGCCCTGAAAACGTTAACCAGCTTTCTATTCTCGTGGCTGGTGAAAGAGAGATGGATGGTGCCCAGACTGCCCTGAAAACGTTAACCAGCTTTCTCTTCTCGTGGCTGGTGAAAGAGAGATGGATGGTGCCCAGACTGCCCTGAAAACGTTAACCAGCTTTCTCTTCTCGTGGCTGGTGAAAGAGAGATGGATGGTGCCCAGACTGCCCTGAAAACGTTAACCAGCTTTCTCTTCTCGTGGCTGGTGAAAGAGAGATGGATAGTGCCCAGACTGCCCTGAAAACGTTAACCAGCTTTCTCTTCGTGGCTGGTGAAAGAGAGATGGATGGTGCCCAGCCTGCCCTGAAAACGTTAACCAGCTTTCTCTTCTCGTGGCTGGTGAAAGAGAGATGGATGATGCCCAGCCTGCCCTGAAAACGTTAACCAGCTTTCTCTTCTCGTGGCTGGTGAAAGAGAGATGGATGATGCCCAGACTGCCCTGAAAACGTTAACCAGCTTTCTCTTCGTGGCTGGTGAAAGAGAGATGGATGGTGCCCAGACTGCCCTGAAAACGTTAACCAGCTTTCTCTTCTCGTGGCTGGTGAAAGAGAGATGGATGGTGCCCAGACTGCCCTGAAAACGTTAACCAGCTTTCTCTTCTCGTGGCTGGTGAAAGAGAGATGGATGGTGCCCAGACTGCCCTGAAAACGTTAACCAGCTTTCTCTTCTCGTGGCTGGTGAAAGAGAGATGGATGGTGCCCAGACTGCCCTGAAAACGTTAACCAGCTTTCTCTTCGTGGCTGGTGAAAGAGAGATGGATGGTGCCCAGACTGCCCTGAAAACGTTAACCAGCTTTCTATTCTCGTGGCTGGTGAAAGAGAGATGGATGGTGCCCAGACTGCCCTGAAAACGTTAACCAGCTTTCTCTTCGTGGCTGGTGAAAGAGAGATGGATGATGCCCAGACTGCCCTGAAAACGTTAACTAGCTTTCTCTTCTCGTGGCTGGTGAAAGAGAGATGGATGATGCCCAGCCTGCCCTGAAAACGTTAACCAGCTTTCTCTTTCGTGGCTGGTTAAAGAGAGATGGATGGTGCCCAGACTGCCCTGAAAACGTTAACCAGCTTTCTATTCTCGTGGCTGGTGAAAGAGAGATGGATAGTGCCCAGCCTGCCCTGAAAACGTTAACCAGCTTTCTCTTCGTGGCTGGTGAAAGAGAGATGGATGGTGCCCAGCCTGCCCTGAAAACGTTAACCAGCTTTCTCTTCGTGGCTGGTGAAAGAGAGATGGATGGTGCCCAGACTGCCCTGAAAACGTTAACCAGCTTTCTCTTCTCGTGGCTGGTGAAAGAGAGATGGATGGTGCCCAGACTGCCCTGAAAACGTTAACCAGCTTTCTCTTCGTGGCTGGTGAAAGAGAGATGGATGGTGCCCAGACTGCCCTGAAAACGTTAACCAGCTTTCTCTTCTCGTGGCTGGTGAAAGAGAGATGGATGGTGTCCAGACTGCCCTGAAAACGTTAACCAGCTTTCTCTTCTCGTGGCTGGTGAAAGAGAGATGGATAGTGCCCAGCCTGCCCTGAAAACGTTAACCAGCTTTCTCTTCGTGGCTGGTGAAAGAGAGATGGATGGTGCCCAGCCAGATCTTCTTCTTCTTCTTTGATCACTCAGACTGTTTCCTGTCAATAATGTGCGCAGATACGTCATACTGCCGTTATGCGCCTAATAACTAAGAAATAGTTAGGCCCAGCAAGTCCGACTTCGGGCTGGAGGAAACCTTATCTAGAAAGTGTCGTGAAAAAAGGCAGAAGATTGAACCGGTAAGGCAGAAAGATAGTAGTTAGATGACAGAAAGCAAAGAGAAAAGGCTGAGTCAAAGACAGTGACAGATTAGAGGAAGCTACAAGCACATAGCTTTTACTAGAAGGTGGGGGAACTATTTATGCAAAAGACCCCCGGTATCCCCACGGGGGCGGCCCCAGCCAGATAGGTCCAAACCAAAAATAGCACATGGATTCCCTCCCAGTACAGTTGGCATTGAGCCCTGGGCAGAAAGTCTGTTTATCACAGAGATAGCTGCTAGCCTCTGGAGCTATTAGCCCGCTGCCGC
>CM065699.1:48925964-48943464 GCA_017654935.2 Phymorhynchus buccinoides | reverse complement strand
ATAAATTTATTAGATGAAAAGGGGCCGGGAAAGTTGCTCATCTCCCATACCCTAGAGAAGTGGGTTAAAGGCAAATTTTCTACTTGAAAATTTAACACACTAAAAGTCTCCCCTAGGGACTTAGCCTTTTAACCCATTACCTCGTCACAGATAGAGAGAGAGAGAGACAGAGAGATAGATAGAGAGAGAGGGGAGGGGGTGAGAGACAGAAAGAAGGAGAGAACTCTGAACGCTGACTGGCTGCATCACATAGCATTGGCCACAATACAATAGCATGCAGAGCAGTAAGGGAGGAAACAAACAAGTGGACCATTTGACACAGATGTTAAAGTAGGAAAATGTAAAGCACATCATGCGGAGAGCTAGAAGTCCTGAGAGAGACCAGAAGAGAGAGAGAACAACCAAGAAAACGTTCGAAACAGACACACACACTCTCGACATTGTGTTGATTTGTGCAATGCACTGACTGATAGGGACTGGTTCATGTTACAGTTGGCTAGGTCTAGGCACACACACATGTATGCACCTCCCCCCCCCCCACCCCCACCCCGCCACACACACAGGGGAAGGATGATGGGCAGAGTAGCTAAGACGTTCGCCTGCCAATTCCAATGCATGAGTGACCCCGGGTTCAAATCCTGGCCTCGCCCTTTCTTTCCAGTTTGACAGGAAAATCGAACTGAACGTCGAGTCCTTCGGATGGGGACTTAAAGCTAGTCTGACCCGTTCGCTTAAGATACACATGTATGTAAAATTTCCCACGATAAGAGCAGGGAGAACACCCCCACCCACCCCTGCACAGCGATGTGCTCTCCAGGTGGGAGCAGCCTGAATTTCACAGAGATAATCTCTGTGACTAGTTATACCACAACCCATTTCAGAGTCTTTCGGATGAGACGATAAACCGAGGTCCCGTGTGCCCATGCACTTGGCATACGTTAAACCCAGTGGCAACGAAAAAGTTGTCATTTGGTCAAAATTTACCCCCCACCTTTCCTTCCTCATCAGACACAAATTCGCATGCAAATTTGTTTTTTAAATTGGGTGGCGCGCCTCTGGCTGTGACGCGCTCTCCAGGTGGGAGCCACCCGAATTTCACAGAGACGCCTCTGTGACTATAAAGTACCTAATATTATTAATAATACCCTAATATCTCATCATACACACACACACACACTGGACTGACCGATAGGGACTGGTCCATGTTATAGTTGGCCAGGTCTAGGCCGCTTTTCTTCTTCCAGATCTGCTCCTCCAGGGCCTTGTTGAGGTGGGCGTTGACCAGAAAACACTCCGCTGAATGGACACACAACACACAGTGACACACACACACACACACACTTTGTTGAAGTGAACGTTGACCAGAAAACACTCCGCTGAATGGACACACAACACACAGTGACACACACACACACACACTTTGTTGAAGTGAACGTTGACCAGAAAACACTCCGCTGAATGGACACACAACACACAGTCACACACACACACACACACACACTTTGTTTGAAGTGAACGTTGACCAGAAAACACTCCGCTGAATGACACACAACACACAGTGACACACACACACACTTTGTTGAAGTGAACGTTGACCAGAAAACACTCCGCTGAAATGGACACAACAACACACACACACACACACACACACACACACACACACACACACACTTTGTTGAGGTGAACGTTGACTGGTCAGAAAACACTCCGCTGAATGGACACACAACACACACACACACACACACACACACACACACACTTTGTTGAGGTGAACGTTGACTGGTCAGAAAACACTCCGCTGAATGGACACACAACACACACACACACTTTGTTGAGATGAACGTTGACTGGTCAGAAAACACTCCGCTGAATGGACACACAACACACACACACACACACACACACACACTTTGTTGAGGTGAACGTTGACTGGTCAGAAAACACTCCGCTGAATGGACACACACACACACACACACACACACACACACACACACACACACTTTGTTGAGGTGAACGTTGACTGGTCAGAAAACACTCCGCTGAATGGACACACAACACACACACACACACTTTGTTGAGGTGAACGTTGACTGGTCAGAAAACACTCCGCTGAATGGACACACAACACACACAGCAACGGTTTGCTTTCCAAAGCAAGAATGTCACATGCACGCAAACACAGACACTCACACACATCCAACTTCTTCATGATTTATCAAATTGATATCTTGGTGCATTTTGCACATGTATGTATGCAGATACAACAAACAACTACACAAGTGCAAAGTGACGTTATTCTATTAACAAGAGACAAAACAAAACTACTGGATATTTCGGCGAATGCGCCTTTATCAAAATAGACAAACAGGAAAACAGCAAACAGCAAATATAGCGAAAGGAGCAAAAAGCAGGCAACAAAAGGAGCCAAAAACCAACAAGATCAAAATAAAAAACAATACTTCCCCTCTACAGTCCCATGCATTATGTACAATAATTATTTGGTATGAACGATATTATGGTGAAAAACTTTAGGCATGATTTAAAATCAAGATTTTTGAGTAGTGCCAGCACCCTTACTAGCCAACATCATTGAAAGTTTGCATCAGTAGGAAACTAGTCATGCTTATTGACTTGTACTTGTAGAACATTTTGTATTAATCGTCAAAAATAAATATTATAAATATGTACCGAGATTTTAGCACCCAAAACAAAACAAAACAAGAACCATGGAGGTTTACATAAGGTGCGGCTTGTCGCAGCCCAAAAAGTCGCTCAGTCAAATAAATCGCCCGGCTACTATTACTGATGAGAGTGTGTATTTGCGACATTTTGCGACATTGAGCATGAACCACAAATTTCACTTTTTTCTAGGGTTAGGGCTAGGGTTAGGGTTAGGGTTAGGGTTAGGTAAATGGTTCAAGTACAGAAAAAGTGAAATTTCTGGTTGTCGCAAATACACACTCTCATAGTAGCCGGGCGATTTATTTGACTGAGCGACTTTTTTGACTGCGACACGGCTCACTAAATATATTCCATTCCATTCCAAGAGGTCAAAAGTATGACTGTGGTGAGAGAATGTGAGTGGGTATCACTCATTAAACAAAAAATGTGACGCTTTAGTTTGCATGCATAGATTTGCAAGGTATGTTCAGTTGGCAATTTGGTAAATCAAAGGGGTTTTGACTTTGGGTCCATTCTATGCGATGCACAAATTAACAAACCTTTACATGAAACACAAACACACACACACAAAACAAACACACACACACACACACACACACACACACACACAAACATCATTTTAAAGAGCAGCCTCAATTTGAAGTTGGGGCATTTGTATATGGGTCACAGCTACCCAGAAAAAAACACCCCAAGGGACTTCATAGTCGTGGTGGGTCAGTGTGTCTTTTAACACCTCTCTCTCTCTTAATCTTTCTCTAGAGCTCTCTCCCCCCCCCCCCCCCCCATATTACCACCCCCCCCCCCCCCATCCCTCCAAACAAAAACAAACCACTCTTTTATTCAATATACACACCTGGACTTAGATGCATAATGAGATTCTTTTTTCTTTCTTTTTTTCATCATAATCTATTACTTTAAAAAAAATCAATAAACAAGCTGTTCAAAGAAAAAAAAATCCTTCAGAAAGAAAACAAAAACAGAATATTTTTTAAAATTAGAAAATAACATATTGACACAAAAGGGGAGAGAGGGGGAGTAAATCTGATTAAGTCGACACTGTAATCTTTTTTCCATCAATAACTGGTCTCCCTTACGATGGATGACACTCCGACTCTCTGGACGCTCTGGACTCTCTGGACGCGTTCAACTTCAAGGCCGGTCTAAAAACTCATCTCTTTTCTAAGTTGTAGCTGACATGCATAGGTTGATTGTGCAGTGTGGACATTGAGTGGTGTGTGTGTGCGTGTGCGTGTGCGCGTGCGTGTGCGTGTGCGTGCAATGTGTGTGTGTGTGTGTGTGTGTGTGTGTGTGCAGTGTGTGTGTTGATTGTGCCGTATGGAAATTGAGTGGTGTGTGTGTGTGTGTGTGTTTGTTTGTGTTTGTGTGTGTGTGTGTGTGCGTGTGCGTATGCGCGTGTGCGTGCGTGCGTGTGTGTGTATGTGTGTGTGTGCATGCAGCGTGTATGTGTGTGTGACGCCCCCCCCCACCCCCCCCCCCCCCCCCCCCCCCCCCCCCCCCCCCCCCCCCCCCCCCCCCCCCCCCCCCCCCCCCGCGTCACCCCCCTTCCCACCCTCTCCCCTTCATCGTCTTTTCTTTGTGTTGTGTGTGTGTGTGTGTGTGTGTGTGTGTGTGTGTGTGTGTGTGTGTGTGTGAATGTGTGTGTGTGAATGTTTATAGTTTTATTTCCTTGTAAAGCGCCATGAATAGAATTTTCTAGATATGTGCGCTATATAAGTGCCAATTATTATTATTATTATTATGATTGACGCTGACTTGTCACTGCCCACGGTGGATGTATGGCAATGCTATAATTTGATCAACCCACCCCTGCTTGAGCTTCAATAACAATGATTAATTAGTAATGTGGTACCAGCTGGACACCCCCCCCCCCCCCACCCCCCCAACCACCCCTCCTTGGCTATATTCACATTTTCCAATTTCGCCAGTAAGGGAGATAATCTGATGACAGAAAAGAGCAAAACATGTGGCTCTTTCTGGCAAAAATGTGGATTTTGTCCCTCCCCGCTCTTCACCCCACCCCCCACCCCCACACCATTATCTTTCAAAACCTATTCCTTCACACCTCTTGTTTCATTGCAGATGAGACAAGATGACAATTTTCATGAGAATTTCATTTAAAATATTTTTTAATCATTGATCATTAGATTAGAAGACCACCTGACTCCTAACAAAAGAAACAATTTGCCCATGAGACGAGCGTTAATGTCTAGCATTCGTCTCATGGCCAAATTTGACTGAAATTTTCTTTATTTCATGAGATAATTGGGGTGGGCTTCTTACCCGCCCATGCGCTTTTTACCCCGTCTTCCCCTAATCATCGCAACAGTCTTTAAAACTGCGACTTGCCACGCAACTTGTTTAGACAGGGGAAAGAAAGGCTTGATTTCAGTGAAGAATGTGCCGCAACAAGAAAAAACCAATAGAATGCATCATTATATACACACTTTGATGTTAATTTGTGAGTAATGCTGAACACCACTATCATGCATACAGTAGAACCTCCCTTATAAGACCTCCCATTATAAGACTCCCTCCCATATATTATATAAGACCTACTTTTCTTACCATTGCCCTTCTTTGCAAGTATTAAAATTACCTCCCTTATAAGACCTCATTTTGGATGATTTTTGAAGGTCAAGGGGAGGTTTCACTGTATTAGAAAAATGGCATAGATGCAGTTTCATTACCCCTGCCAACTTTTCACGATGATGGAACATTTTGCTGTGCTCAAGGTAGGTAGGTAGGTGATGTAGGGCTATGCATAGGCCTCTCGGCCCTTATTACGCCCCTTCTCGATGAATTTGACTTGACAAAATTTATTCAAATAAGGGATACGCTTAGTACAATAGTAGTAGTCTATGCCTGATCAAGATGATGAAGATTATTCAGGCTGGGTACAATAAAGTGTTGATTGTGGCCACGCATAGCCAAGAAGAAGGGGTGGATCAGTTAGTCATGGGGGAGGGGGGGGGGGGGGGGGGGGGGGTTCCAAGCTGCTTGGTTGGGGGGAAGCTGACAATAATTAGATTTTAAAAGACACAAGGAAGGGCTCTCCTAAGAAAATAAGCTAAACTTACGGCATGATGATAGGAGAACAGCTACGTTTCTCTCTCTTTCTTTTTTCCCTTTTTTCTTTTTTTTCTTCTTTTTTTTTTCTTGGGGGAGGGGGAGAGGAGATCCAGAACCCCAGTAACCCCCCTCTTCCCGATCCACCTGTAGTGTACGTTAAAATGGAAGCCCAGAACATGAGAATGAATGAATTAATTAATTAATTTTAATTATAGAGGGTCATAGAGTAAGCAACAACATGCTTTTTTACATCCAGCCCTCTGGACAAAATACATGTAAAAGTAGAAAATGGAAAACGAAAATAAGCACAAAGTAATATAAAGCATGCAAAATACAACTCTATATATCGTAACGCATCAATAACAAAATCAAACGTATTATTATTGACTATACTCATTTTTAGCATTCAAAATTTGGGAAGTAAGCGCATACACACGGGAAAATAAAACCCAATCCTACTTTTCACACTCATCTTTTAACATTCACAAATTGAGAAGTGCACAAACATTTGACAAACAAAACTTTAATCATACTTTATATACTCATCATTTTAGAGAGACAGAAAGAGAGAGAGAAGGGGGGTAGCTAAACTGCATCTCTGCCCACACTTTGATGTCAGTCTGCAGAAGACCACAAGCCAATAATCAGCTAGCTAAATCACGCACATAATACATCTACAAGCAGTCACACGAGCATGCTGTTGTTAGCCGGATCAGACAAGAAAGGAAGAAGAAGAAGAAGAAAAACAAGCATGAAAAGGAAAGGGGTTAGCCGCCACGATCAATAAGATTAGAAACAAGCCAGTCCAGTGAAGCACTCACTACTACACGCAGCCACGACCAAACACTCAAACAGTGGTCAAGCATGGGCCCAAAGAGAGAAGCCCCTAGCTGTCAGCGGTGCGGCCAGTGAGCCCTCTAGGGTCAGTGGCCATTTATCGTATCGACCACTTCACAGCCGCACAATCAAATCACTTTGTCTACACCTCCACCACCACCAACCACGTGACCACGGGGATTCTTCTTCTTCTTCAGGGCTCCCAGGGAAGCACTCAAATTCTACAGGACCCTCTAAAAGAATGTGCAGGGTTTTGCGGGGCGATTGGAAGCCCTGCTTCTTCTTCTTCTTTTTCTGCGTTCCCAGGCCATATGGCCATAATGGGCAGGGTACGTATGTGTCCGGTTTTCACTGGTCTCTCTGCTTGCGACGTACAGCCAACACATTCCGATTTCGGAGGAGCTCAAAGGAGAACAAAATATTTGGACGATTTTTTTTAAAGTGCAGGAGAATGGGCCAATACGTCAGAAAGACAGTAGACGACAGAAAGCAAAGGGAAAAGGCAAGAGTCAAAGAGAGCGGCAGATTAGAGGAAGTTACAAGCACAGGACTTCCAGAAGATGGGGGAACTATATTGGGATAACACCTACCTTCCTTCGGGACACGACTGCTTCTGCGAACTGCGCCAACCACATGTAAAGGAGTCAGGGAGGGGGGGGCAACATGAAACGAAAAGAAACCAATGCACAGGCATAGCAAGCATCAAACTCAAACCATCAAAGCATGCGAGCAGACGACACTTTACACAAACACATGTTGACTACTAGACTAGTCTATATTCTCACTAGGCTAGGCTAAACCAAACGCACACACCACATTCAAATCGATGAAAGGGATAAGCACGATTCACAAACCCCCCAAAAAGGGGGCGGGTTACTGCGCTTTATGAAACGTACAAAAGATTACAAACATAAGACATGCAAAACAACCTAGGAATGTCAAACTTTCCAACAAAATGCAACAAACTCAGTTCGCAGATGGTAAAATACTAAGTTAGGAACAGTCTCTCAGTGGCTCAAATAAGCCACGTTCAGCTCTATATCGTAGCTATATCAAAAACTGCGAAAGCAGACGGGAGGGTTAGGCCTAACGGTGAGAGAAAAAGAAGAGCGGTCTTACCATGTTTACTTTGAAGTTTCCCCATTCTCACACGAAGTTAGCCATATCCGCCAGTATCCGAACTTGAAGCGCACACACACACACAAACACACACACCACACAGTCCAAAGTTGGTAGAACAAACTCGAAAAGTAGAAAACTTTTATCCTGAATATCCACCAAAAGTCGCTTTTCCAATATATGACGTGAAGAGCAACGCAAGTGGTCAGTCCCGTTCGCCGTTACTGTGTGACGGTTGAGAGGCCGCGGCAGTTATGCGGTCTGACTTTGATCTCCAACAATCAGGCTTTTGTTCTGTCGGTGGCGCAGTGGGAGAGACTTGTTTGCTCTCTCTCGGGGCCGGAGCAGTTTTTGATTGTCATAGAAAGTCACCTCACAAAGTGGTTTTTATACGTTATACGTTGGCTTATGATTTGGAGATCGGCTGGCTAGCTACTTAGAAAGCAAAGCGCTCTGGAGTTTTGTTTCTTGTTTAGTTAGCTATACCAGAGAGTGTGTAAAGAAGGGCTCTGGCTATACCCCCATTGGAACAATGGACTGCGGTGCGGAACTAAAGAGACTTGAAAGCTTGCGTGGTTTTTTTAAACCGTTCTTTAAGTAAAGCTGCCATGGTGATACCCCTTTTATGTCTTTTCCTTCACGTGCATCTCTCTCTCTCTCTCTCTCTCTCTCTCTCTCTCTCTCTCTCTCTCTCTCTCTCTCTCTCTCTCTCTCTCTCTCTCTCTCTCTCTCTCTCTCTCTCTCTCTCTCTCTCTCTCTCTCTCTCTCTCTCCTCTCTCTCTCTCTCTCTCTTGTGGGTGTCTTAATGCACATGGAGAAGAAAACAAACACCTCTCAATTTGAAATAGACCTAAGCTTTTCCATAGTTGACAATATTACTTATTACAATAATAAACGGAACATTATGTCAGAAATTATTAAGCAGCCACGATAGCGAAAGCTGCTTAATGGTTTCACCGCTGTCGGGCAGTATTCCTGGCTGGCTGGTTGACTGTCTACGTGACTGACTATGTATGCGACCACGACTGAACGGAGCAGGGCTCCCAGGGACCCCATTTGGGGGTCTATGAAGCATCTAACATAACACTAGAGGGGGGGGGGGGGGGGGGGGTCCAGGGAGCTGCATAGGTTCTGGGTTCTGGGGTAGTGCCAGTTTGGGAGCACAAGGGACGAAGCCCCCAGACAATTTTGCAATTTAGTGAATATTAAAGCAAAAATCAAGCCATCTTCTTACATTTCACCTTTATATAAGATACATGCTTGGGGCAGAAGGGGGGGGGTGTCCGGAAACAAGGACCCCCCCCCCCCTAGATCCGACCCTGAAAATACACATCTGGTCATCTTCTTCTTCGATCGCTCAGATAGTTTCCTGTCAATTATGAGCGCAGATGCGTCGTGCTGCCGTTATGCGCCTAACTAAGAAATAGTTAGGCCCAGCAAGTCTGACTTCGGCTGGAGGAGGAAATCTTTTTGAAAGTGTTTCTTTAAAAAAAAAAAAAAAAAAGGCAGGAGAATGGACCGGTAAGGCAGAAAGATAGTAGATGACAGTAAGCAAAGGGAAAAGGCAGAGTCAAAGAGAGTGACAGATTGGAGGAAGTTACAAGCACAGAACTTCCAGAAGGTGGGAGAACTATTCATACAAAAGGCCCCCGGTATCCCCACGGGGGGACATCTGGTCAATGATCTGCGCTATTTTTTGTGCATACATAATTAATCTCCCGTTTCCACAAAATGTAAGATCACATCAACATGCCCCTTCTTCTCCTTCTTCTGCGTTTCCAGGCCATATGGCCATAATGGGTAAGGTATGTATGCGTCCGGTTTTCAGTTTTCACTGGTCTCCCCGCTGCGTACAGCCGACACATTCCGATTTCGGAGGAGCTCAAAGGAGAACAATTATTTGGAAGAATGTTTGGGGGAAAAAAGGCAGGACAATGGGCCAATAAACCAGAAAGATAGTAGATGATAGAAAGCAAAGGGAAAAGGCAGAGTCAAAGAGAGTGGCAGATTAGAGGAAGCTACAAGCACAGAACTTCCAGAAGGTGGGGGAACTATTTTTACGAAAGACCCCCCCCGGTATCCCCACGGGGAGATCAACAATATAGAACTTAATCGGTGGTGCTTAACTTTTGTTGATGTCCATATTATTTTTCGTCGATCACTTAATTTCCTGTCATATGAGTACAGATGCGTCATGCTGCCGTATGTGCATAACTTTAAACAAAGTTAGGCTTAGCATGTCTGTCTGTCTTTGTGGCAGAACAAAGGCAGGAGAATGGACCAGTAAGGCAAGAAAGATAGTAGATGACAGTAAGCAAAGGGAAAAGGCAGAGTCAAAAAGAGTGACAGATTAGAGGAAGGTAGCAAGCACAGAACATCCAGAAGATGTGGAACTATTTGTACGAAACACCCCCCCCCACACACACACCACCCTAGCACTCCCATGGTGGGGGTGGGGTGGGGGTGGGTGATGTTCGTATAATCGTTTTGAGCTGATCCCTTAAATCTATCTTATATGTGTGTGTATGCCAGTCAGTCGTTTCCGACCATGACTGCCAGATAGCAGAGGGGGCAGATACTGTTCTGGCGGGCTGGGCGATAATTTGTTTATAGTGGAGATGCCTTGCCCAGGGTACAGCCCCACTCTCTCGGCCAAAGGGATTTGAGGACACAGCTGGCGTTGAAGAAGGTCCCCAAAGGCCAGCCCATCCCTTTGGCTGCAGCACCAGAGCCGGTGCAAGGGCCCCCTCGTTCGAGAGTCAGTGTTCCACAAGAGACTAAACTGTACCATGATTTTCCATGACTGTAGAAAATCATCGTTTGTACAGCTCTCATGTTACTGTTGGCCCCTACTACAGGCTAATGTCAACCAATGATAAAAGCTACTTGAGTAAAGGACAGCATACAAAGAAAACTCAGAAACCGAAAGAAAACCGTCTCTCTCTCTCTCTCTCTCTCTCTCTCTCTCTCTCTCTCTCTCTCTCTCTCTCTCTCTCTCTCTCTGTCTGTCTGTCTGTCTGTCTGTCTGTCTGTCTGTCTGTCTGTCTGTCTCTCTCTCTCTCTCTCTCTCTCTCTCTCTCTCTCTCTCTCTCTCTCTCTCTCTCTCTCTCTCTCTCTCTCTCTCTCTCTCTCTCTCTCTCTCTCTCTCTCTGACTTGGTATCGGGGGGAGCAAAATGCTTTTTGAGCAAACCTAAGCACTAAGTTGGTTGGGATGGGTAGCAATGCGGGAAAACACTCAGTGGTACCCAAACAGCTATTGCGTCACCCGTGACGTAATTCCAGTCAGGTACCGTTATCTTCAAAGTCTTCTCTCTCCCGTATATTTCTATATCAGTCTACAAGTCTTCAGAAACATTGTCCATAAGAGGCAATGCCTAATTGGACGTAAATCTCACCTTCATTCATTCTTTGCTTTGTCTGAGTTTCTACAATGTGATGTGTTCTCTAGGGGCCATGGCCTAGATGAAATAAAAACTATTTTCGGTAAAGGTAAAGATGTGCCATCCCCCATGCATTTCTCGGTTAATTCTATTTTTCCGTTTTTGCCTTTCTTACCATACATAAAGCTGTATTTTAGGAACATTTTTAGCTAAAAACCTTTTTGGAATACTAACCCTATCCCTAACCCTAGCCATAAACCTAACCCTATCCCTAACCCTAGCCATAAACCTAACCCTACCCCCCACTATGTACTGCAGTACACCGCGATTTGTCACAGTTGTGGTTCGTTGCGTTTTTCCGTCTTATAGGGTGGGGGGTAGGGTTAGGCTTAGGGCTAGGGTTAGGGCTAGGGTTAGTATTCCAAAAAGGTTATTAGCTAAAAATGTTCCTCCCAATTTTCATTTCATCTCTCTCTCTCTCTCTCTCTCTCTCTCTCTCTCTCTCTCTCTCTCTCTCTCCTCTCTCTCTCTCTCTCTCTCTCTGTGAAATACATTATCTTAAATTCGTACTTTGCATGGGTAATCGACTAATCGGGCATATTTTAATGTATTCAGGGCCGGGTCTAGGAGGGGGTTTCCTGGTTTCTGGAACACCCCACCCCCCTCACCCCCCTCTGACCCAAGCATGTACCTTATACAAGGCTGAAAAGTAAGAAAATGGTTCGATTTTTGCCTTATTCATATAGTAATTTGGCAAGTGTCCCGTGTGTGTGTGTGTGTGTGTGTGTGTCTGTGTGTGTGTCTGTCTGAAACACGAAACGGGCCTTATAACTCCGCCGTTTTTCGACCGAATCGCTTCAAATTTGCTGTGAGCCCTCACGGGGCGATGGCAACGGCAACCGAGGCGGCCGTATCATTTGCGCGGTTTCGCAAATGCGCGAAACGCGCATCCGCCGGCCTCTCGGCGCCCGTATCTCCGGCGTTTCTGGGCCGATTGCCTTCGAATTTGGCAGAAAGATGACCGGAGCCGGGGACTATCCGTGTGCCAAACCGGAAGCGAATCGGTTCAGAAACGCGCGCGCTATACCACTCCGCCGTTTCTTAACCGAATCGCTTCAAATTTGCTGTACTCAGCGTTACCAGTACTTGGCGTTACCGTTACTAGGCGTTACCGTTACTAGGCGTTACTGGTACTCGGCGTTGCGCTAGTCATAATTAAATTGCAAAACTTCCAAGGGGTTTTGGCCACTGGGCTCCCCCAAAAAGCACTGCCCCTTAAGTTAACCCGGAACCTATGCAGCTCCCAGGACCCCCCCTCCCCCTCTCCCCACCCCCACCACGAATCACTTGGTCCGGCCCCGGACCATTTCTGTTTCTGTTTTGTTTTGTCAGTTTTGCTACACACCCGCAAACCTCTTAATGCTTACAGCTTAAAGGTGGAGCGCTATATACATTTTCTTGAATAATGCAATTGCAAAGAAAACGACATAATGAACATTACAATCACAAATGCAAACCCCGAAAGTCAATACTGAAAAGAAGAAGACAAAATACTACAAATATCTTAGAAAAAAAGACTACGATTTTTAGACCCAATTTTATTGTAATAAAAAGACCGTTTGTCTTCACGTACAATTTCCAAAATGCAATGACTATCTGCGTTTTGGGTTTGTTTTGTTTTTTGAATCTTGTTCTTGTTCTTGTTGTTTTAAGAATAAGATTAGAATTATAGCCCCGTCTACAACTAAGGCCATGTCAGGGCTGTCACCACGTTAGATCTTAACACGTATTTGTTCTTCTTCTTCTTGTTCTTCTTCTTCCAGTTTCAGGACTGACAATCCAGCAATAAACATTAAAATGTCCTTTTTTTTTAGGACTGAAAATCGAGCAATAAAATTTAAATGGTTTTTTTTTCACTTCAGAGAAGACGAACATCTCCTCTTCTTCTTTTTCTTCTTCCACTGTCACAACTGAAAATCGAGCAATAAAAATTAAAATGTACACTTTTTTAACACTTCAGAGAAGAGAGAGTTTTCCCTTTTCTTTCTTACTTCCGCTCACTGGTGGAACTGATTAGCTCCCTTTTCAACTCAGGTGGTGGGTGAGAGAGAGAGAGAGAGAGAGAGAGAGAGAGAGAGAGAGAGAGAGAGAGAGAGAGAGAGAGAGAGAGAGAGAGAGAGTGTGAGTGAGAGAGAGAGAGAGAGAGAGAGAGAGAGAGTGAGTGACCGAGAGAGAGATACAGAGAGAGAGAGAGTGAGTGAGAGAGAGAGAGAGAGAGAGAGAGAGAGAGAGAGAGCGAGAGAGAGAGAGAGAGAGAGAGAGAGAGAGTGTGTGTGTGTGTGTCATGAGAGAGAGAGAGAGAGAGAGAGAGAGAGAGAGAGAGAGAAGAGAGAGGAGAGAGAGAGAGAGAGAGAGAGAGAAGGGACTGAGCGGGATATGAAAGCCTTGGGCCTTGTCTCTGTCAGTCATGTTCAATCAAACGTTCTCATGATCAAACGGCATGTCAGCTCATTCTGGCCAGCTACATAGCTGTCTGTTCTGTCTGTTTGTCTGTCTGTTTGTCTCTGTATATCTCTTCGAATCTCTCTCTCTCTCTCTCTCTCTCTCTCTCTCTCTCTCTCTCTCTCTCTCTCTCTCTCTCTCTCTCTCTCTCTCTCTCTCTCTCTCTCTCTCTCTCTCTCTCTCTCTCTCTCTCTCTCTCTCTCTCTCTCTCTCTCTCTCTCTCTCTCTCTCTCTCTCTCTCTCTCTCTCTCTCTCTCTCTCTCTCTCTCTCTCTCTCTCTCTCTCTCTCTCTCTATTCTCTCTCTCTCTCTCTCTCTCTCTCTCTCTCTCTCTCTCTCTCTCTCTATCTCTCTCTCTCCTCTCTCTCTCTCTCTCTCTCTCTCTCTCTCTCTCTCTCTCTCTCTCTCTCTCTCTCTCTCTCTCCCTCTCTCTCTCTCTCTCTCTTCTCTCTCTCTCTCTCTCTCTCTCTCTCTCTCTGACGGTCTGCTTCTTTCTCTCTCTCTCTCTCTCTCTCTCTCTCTCTCTCTCTCTCTCTCTCTCTCTCTCTCTCTCTCTCTCTCTCTCTCTCTCATATCAGGTTGGTGCCAGAATCTGGAGCCATTTGTCATCGAGACCTGCTATTTGGGGAAAAGGTGTGGAGGGATTCCCCCTACAAACAGACGAGACCCCTATGGCTTGGAACTATCACAGCCTCCTCCTTCAATGCCCGTCGTTCTATCTCCAAACCTTCTTCTTCCGCGTTCCCAGGCCATATGGCCATAATGGGTAAGGTACGTATATGTCCGGTTTTCAGTTATCACTGGTCTCCCCGCTGCGTACAGCCGACACATTCCGATTTTTGGAGGAGCTCAAAGGAGAACAATATTTGGAGGATTGTTTTGGGGAGAAACAAAGGCAGGAGAATAAGCAAAGAAGTGAGAAAGATAGTACCGGCAGATGATAGAAAGCAAAGGGAAAAGGCAGTCAAGGAGAGTGACAGATTAGAGGAAGTTACAAGCACAGAACTTCCAGAAGGTGGGGAACTTTTACGAAAGACCCCCCGGTATCCCCACGGGGACCAACGCCTCTTTTTCTGCCTGCCCATCTTCAATCTGACATTTTGTCACTCTCTTTCTTTCTCGATCGCTCAGACAGTTTCTTGCCATATGAGCGCCGATGCGTCATGCTGCCGTTACGCGCCTAACTAAGACATAGTTTTGGCCCAGCTTGTTCGCCTTTGGCTGGAGGAAATTTTGTGAGAATTTTTTTTCTAAAAACGGAGCAGTAAGATAGTCGATAGCATTGAAGCAAAGGGAAAAGGCAGAATCAAGATAGTGAAAGATTAGAGGAAGCTACAAGCACAGAACTTGTAGAAGGCGGGGGAGCTATTTGTGCAGAGAGACCCACCGGTATCCCCAAGGTGAGAGACTCGTGGAGTGAGCGGGGTCGACCAGCTCCCCGTATGGAGGCACGAGGCATCCACCCACTGCCCCAACATTGTCAGTAGATAGATGTAGTGAAAGCACGCAGCTAAATCACTCAATGCAGTATTATCTCCAACACAACATCAGAATTATAGAAAACAACAACACACAACGAAATCTCACAAACGAACCATCCTCAAAGTTCATGTTAGGGTCGGTGTACATCTCATGTCCTGGCTAATTAATACAAAGCATCTGTTTTGTGTCAGTCGGAGTATTTTTCACACCTGCTGCCGTGTCATTCACACCGACATTTGTCTAACGATTGTCAAACATGTTGTGTGTAGTACCTACTACACTGATGGACACCGAGCTTTAGTTATCGTTTGCACATACCATGAAGCGGCAAAGCAACAAAAAATACAAACAATGTTATTACCACACGCCATCCTCTTTTCCTGCTATGTGTGAAAGAAGTAAGCCTATCATTTTTGTTTTGACTATTATATAAATAAAGACATTGGACACAGAAAAGTTTTATCAAAGCAAACTATATCATATATAAGATCACAAACACAATTCTCCTTTGCCCGCACTACCCACAAACAAAGCAATACTAAAACGGTGGTGGATAAAACAGCAGAATAAAACAGTTTAGTCATTTTCTCCCACAGGGTGTTTATTACAACTCAAGCTTTCGCAGAACATTATATATATATATATAATCTGTGTTTATATATATATAAACGATCAAAAGTTGAAGAAGAAAAAACAAACACACCATTAATCTTTCCTCTTATGTATATATATAATTAGATATATATTTGATACCTGGACGATTTCTTCTCCGTATGGGGAGAAAGGGAACGTGTCAACAATCTGTTTGGTCAAATTATTTAACGAGGCAAAATGGCCATAACCTTATGCAAATTTCCCAAAACTGTGTTCGAAATCAGGAGAACAAGGAGCATCACACCAAGGTTCATGCTTTTGTCCATACTGTCCATTTCTGACGAAGTTTACCATAAACACCCCCCCCCCCCTCTCCCTCCCCCCTCCTCTCTCTCTCTCTCTCTCTCTCTCTCTCTCTCTCTCTCTCTCTCTCTCTCTCTCTCTCTCTCTCTCTCTCTCTCTCTCTCTCTCTCTCAAGACACGCATACACACACGCGCGCACGCACGCATATATATGTATATATACTCCCACACACACACACACACACACACATGCCCGTACGCACGCGCGCACATACGCACGCATGCATCTATAACCACGCATTTCTTTTCGAGAATGCAGCTGCGAGTAGGGCATTTAAACATATTGAAGAAGAAGAAGAAGAAGAAGAAGAAGAAGAAGAAGAAGAAGAAGAAGAAGAAGAAGAAGAAGAAGAAGAAAGAAGAAGAAAAAGAAGAAGAAGAAGAAGAAGAAGAAGAAGAAGAAGAAGAAGAAGAAGAAGAAGAAGAAGAAGAAGAAGAAGAAGAAGAAAAAGAAGAAGAAGAAGAAGAAGAAGAAGAAGAAGAAGAAGAAGAAGAAGAAGAAGAAGAAGAAGAAGAAGAAGAAATTAAAAAAGAAACAAGAAGAACATAAACTAAAATCAAGAATGACAAGAATCTTAGTGCTAACATTTGAAAAAAAAAGTGTGAGGAACTCGAACGCTGCAGTAAGCACTATGATGAAACGGTACAGAAGTGAAAAACTTCTGCAAACAAAGGAGTCAGTGCACACCTGGCTTTTAGAAAAAAACCTGTTTTAGATTGGAAGCATCACAAACAGGCATGACAGAGCAGCTGCCATTCACTGAGTTAGATCATAGGGAGCTTGCGTCAGTCAATGGCAAGTGTTTTGGAACGTGTCGTTAAGTACAGATCCGTCACAAAGCAGGCGGCTTTGCTTTTCATGCTTTGTGATACAGGGAGCCAGTGAGTGCAAGGTTAACACGATCGAAAAGCTTTGACGTCTTTTTTGTTACAATTTGGAAAATGTCAATAGAGTCTCAACTAAGAAAACCCAACCGGAAAAGAAACGCAAAAACTGCTTTGAAGTCTGTAATAGATTGACGATGTTGAGCTTTGAACTCTGGTCAGCTGTGATAGGTTTGCATTATTCTAAAACCTGTTACTGCGGGAACTGACCATAGCCTTTGTGATATTTATAATTTTTACCAACCGTGATCGTAGAGAGCGGATTGATAATGTTTTCAGTCGTGTCTGAGGTGGTGTTTGTATGTTTGTATGTATCCTCTCTAGCGTTTGAACGGATGGACTTAGGGTGCTCACATTTTGCATACGGGTAGGTAGTAGGAAGATCTAGGCCAAGTTCGATAATGAAGGTTATGGGTCAAAGGTCAAGGTCACTGGAGCCGAATAACGCTGCCGCGCGGTTGGTGATTTAGCGTCTTAACGCTCTAGTTGTATTATAGTATTGTTGCTGAGTATTATTTTAATACTACTGTTGTTGATAACATAAATTAAAAAACATTCGACGGGTG
>CM065699.1:48913464-48918464 GCA_017654935.2 Phymorhynchus buccinoides | reverse complement strand
ACCCCAAATCTTCTTGGACGCTTCTGTTCTTTAAACAAAATTGCCCCCGCCCCCCTCCTCCTTTTCAGGCTAGCAGAAGACTAGTTAACCATGGCACTATAGACTTCCATACTTTTATAGTGTGTTGCTGTGATTAGTACCTAAAAATATAATTTTCTACAAGTATGGAACATACCGTTTTAGCCTGTTGTGGAAGACTATGACTCTCAAAGCGAGTGAAGGGGGAGGGGGGGGGGGGGGGGGGGGGGGGGCGCTTGGCACTGGCTCTAGTGCTGCAGCCAAATGGAGTGATTGGTTTTTGGGGACCTTCCCCAGCGCCTGCAGTCCTCAAATCCCAGAGTGGGAATGCACCGCGGGCAAGGCATCTCCACTGTAAACAAAATTCTAGCCCGAGAGAGTGGGAATGTACCGAGGGCAAGGCATATCCAACAATAAACAAACAAATTAAATTCTAGCCGAGAGAGTGGGAATGTTACCGAGGGCAAAGGCATATCCACTGTAAACAAACAAATTCTAGCCGAGAGAGTGGGAATGTACCGAGGGCAAGGCATATCCACAATAAACAAACAAATTCTAGCCCAGAGAGTGGGAATGTACCGAGGGCAAGGCATCTCCACTGTAAACAAACAAAGTATAGCCCAGAGAGTGGGAATGTACCGTGGGCAAGGCATCTCCACTGTAAACAAACAAAGTATAGCCCAGAGAGTGGGAATGTACCGTGGGCAAGGCATCTCCACTGTAAACAAACAAAGTATAGCTCAGAGAGTGGGAATGTACCCGTGGGCAAGGCATCTCCACTGTAAACAAACAAAGTATAGCCCAGAGAGTGGGAATGTACCTTGGGCAAGGCATCTCCACTGTAAACAAACAAAGTATAGCCCAGAGAGTGGGAATGTACCGAGGGCAAGGCATCTCCACTGTAAACAACAAAGTATAGCCCAGAGAGTGGGGATGTACCGTGGGCAAGGCATCTCCACTGTAAACAAACAAAGTATAGCCCAGAGAGTGGGAATGTACCGTGGGCAAGGCATCTCCACTGTAAACAAACAAAGTATAGCCCAGAGAGTGGGAATGTACCGAGGGCAAGGCATCTCCACTGTAAACAAACAAAGTATAGCCCAGAGAGTGGGAATGTACCGTGGGCAAGGCATCTCCACTGTAAACAAAGTATAGCCCAGAGAGTGGGAATGTACCGAGGGCAAGGCATCTCCACTGTAAACAAAGTATAGCCCAGAGAGTGGGAATGTACCGAGGGCAAGGCATCTCCACTGTAAACAAAGTATAGCCCAGAGAGTGGGAATGTACCGAGGGCAAGGCATCTCCACAATAAACAAACAAATTCTAGCCGAGAGAGTGGGAATGTACCGAGGGCAAGGCATCTCCACTGTAAACAAACAAATTATAGCCGAGAGAGTGGGAATGTACCGAGGGCAAGGCATCTCCACTGTAAACAAACAAAGTATAGCCCAGAGAGTGGGAATGTACCGTGGATTGGGCAAGGCATCTCCACTGTAAACAAACAAGTATAGCCCAGAGAGTGGGAATGTACCGTGGGCAAGGCATCTCCACTGTAAACAAACAAATTCTAGCCCAGAGAGTGGGAATGTACCGTGGGCAAAGGCATCTCCACTGTAAACAAACAAAGTATAGCCCAGAGAGTGGGAATGTACCGAGGGCAAGGCATCTCCACTGTAAACAAACAAAGTATAGCCCAGAGAGTGGGAATGTACCGTGGGCAAGGCATCTCCACTGTAAACAAACAAATTCTAGCCCAGAGAGTGGGAATGTACCGAGGGCAAGGCATCTCCACTGTAAACAAACAAAGTATAGCCCAGAGAGTGGGAATGTACCGTGGGCAAGGCATCCTCCACTGTAAACAAAGTATAGCCCAGAGAGTGGGAATGTACCGAGGGCAAGGCATCTCCACTGTAAACAAAGTATAGCCCAGAGAGTGGGAATGTACCGAGGGCAAGGCATCTCCACTGTAAACAAACAAAGTATAGCCCAGAGAGTGGGAATGTACCGTGGGCAAGGCATCTCCACTGTAAACAAACAAAGTATAGCCCAGAGAGTGGGAATGTACCGTGGGCAAGGCATCTCCACTGTAAACAAACAAATTCTAGCCCAGAGAGTGGGAATGTACCGTGGGCAAGGCATCTCCACTGTAAACAAACAAAGTATAGCCCAGAGAGTGGGAATGTACCGTGGGCAAGGCATCTCCACTGTAAACAAACAAAGTATAGCCCAGAGAGTGGGAATGTACCGTGGGCAAGGCATCTCCACTGTAAACAAACAAATTCTAGCCCAGAGAGTGGAAATGTACAGAGAGTGGGGGAGGGCAAGGCATCTCCACTGTAAACAAACAAAGTATAGCCCAGAGAGTGGGAATGTACCGTGGGCAAGGCATCTCCACTGTAAACAAACAAAGTATAGCCCAGAGAGTGGGAATGTACCGAGGGCAAGGCATCTCCACTGTAAACAAAGTATAGCCCAGAGAGTGGGAATGTACCGAGGGCAAGGCATCTCCACTGTAAACAAAAAGTAAACAAAACATAGAGGATGAAGTACTCAATCTGCAGTAAGAAAGGCAAGACGGAAAAACGCAGTGAACCAGGACTGTTGTGTGTACTGCACTACATAGGTGTGGGGATGGGGGTTAGGGGGGGGGGGGGGGGGGGGGTTTCCCCTCCTATTAGATAATGGCCTTTTATCATGACTGGCGATTAATTATTCAACTAAGAAAAAGGCAAGTGTGAAAATGCGGGGAGAGCCGAGAAATGTAAGGCGGTGGCGGGGGGGGGGGTGTTGAAATCTCACTCTGTCCATTGTTGCTGGCTGGCACCGAGCGGTCAAGAGACGGGTCAGTCTGATGCTGGCACACACCTTCGTTTCTCTCGCAAAAGATAGAGTACAAAGCGAAATGATAACATATTATGGGGAAGAAGAAATGACGCCATGATAGTCAGGAATAATGAAATACTTATAGCTACACAGTTTACTATGTAGAAGGATATTTATGAGATTCAAAATTGAGGAAGTTAGTTGGGATATTTGAAGATTTGATTGGGGGGGGGGGGGTGGGGGGGTGGGGGGGGGGGGGGGAGGGGGGGGGGTATGGGGGGGGGGGTGGGGGGGGGGCGGGGGGGGTGGGGGGGGGTGGGGGGGGGTGGGGGGGGGGGGGGGGGGTGGGGGAGGGGGGGGGGGGGGGGGGGGGGGGGGGGGGGGGGTGGTGGGGGGGGGAGGGGGGGGAAATCTCTCTCTCTTTCTCTCCTCAAATCGTCTCAACTCAACCCTGTACCCTAGTAGAATTTCACGAGAATCATGCCTCACATATGTCACAATCGGATCGCATTTGGATGCAGTGGATCTGACCCTTTTCACAGATTGACACAGCCCACCGGACAGAAGCCCACCTCGTTGTCTGGGAACACGGACAAAACCCCACTCACGGGGTGATGTGATACATATTTCTATCTTTCTGTTTCTTTCCAGACTTTGTCTCTGTCTCTCTCTGTCTTTCTCTATCTATCTCTCTGTGTGCCTTTCTCAAGACATTGTCTCTGTCTCTGTGTGTGTGTGGGTTCTCTCTCTGTGCCTTTCTCTCCAGACATTGTCTCTGTCCTCTATGTCTTTCTCTGTCTTCTCTCTCTGTGCCTTTCTCCAGACATTGTCTCTGTGCTTTCTCTGTCTCTCTCTCTCTCTCTCTCTCTCTGTGCTTTTTCTCCAGACATTGTCTCTGTCTCTCTCTCTGTCTCTGCCTCTCTCTCTCTCTCCAGTGTCTGTCTGATTTAGCTCACTGTATAAGTCTCTGTCTCCTTGTCTCTCTGTGAACCAGACTTTGTCTCTGTCTCTGTCATTGTCATTCCTTCTGTTGTCTGTCTCTCTCCAGACTTTGTCTCTGTTCTCTGTCACTCTCTGTGTTTCTCTCTCTCTCTCTCGTTCTCTCTCTCTCTCGTCTCTCTCTCTCTTCTCCCTCTCTCTCTCTCTCAGTCGTCTCTCCGTTCTCTCTCTCTCTCTCTCTCTCTCTCCAGGACTTTGTCTGTCCCTGTTGTCTCTCTCTGTCACTTTATCTCTCTATCAACCAGACTTTGTCTCCCCCCCCCCCCTCTCTCTCTCTCTTCTTTCTATGTTTCTGTCTCTTCCAGACTTTGTCTCCCCCCCGCCCTCTCTCTCTCTCTCTCTCTCCTCTCTCTCTGGTGTATCTGTCTCTGTGTTTCTGTCTCTCCCAGACTTTGTCTCCGCCCCTCCTCTCTCTCTCTCTCTCTCTCTCTCCTCTCCTCTCTCTCTCTCTCTCTCTCTCTCTCTCTTCTCTCTCATCTCTCTCCTGTGTCTATCTATATATCATATCACCCCTTGAGTGGGGTTTGGTCCGTTTTCCCAGACAATGAGGTGGGCTTCTGTCCGGTGGGCTTTTGTCCGCGCACCGATTGACATTTTGTCATGCCAGCAGAAAGACCATATTAGTAGCACTGGCAGTATACAGACAGTCTGTGCTAGCACTGGCCCCAGACTCGGTGTTGGCTGGCACCGACGGGTCAAGGGACTGGCCAGTCTGGTAGCACTAACGCACCCGAATGTCTGCTGCAACGGTATATACTATAGAGTACGTCGGTGGCCGCAAGTAGGCGCCTGGTCGAGTCACGCTTCGGCTCTCACCACCAGTCGGCGCTTTGATCAGTCAGGGGCTATGGACCGTGAACACGTGACCCGCTAGCGAACCAATCAGGTGTGACGGGGTCTAACTCTTCTGAGTGTGGGGGAAAACCTTAAGTGAAAAGCCATCCCTACTAGAAAAGCCGCCTCACACTATCCAACCTCAACTCAACTCAACAAACCTTTGTTATCTCATAATTATTCTGCGTTCCCAGGCCATATGGCCATAATGGGTAAGGTATGTATGTGTCTGGTTTTCAGTCTTCACTGGTCTCCCCGCTGCATACAGCCGACACATTCCGATTTCGGAGAAGCTCAAAGGAGAAAAATTATTCGGAAGTTTTTTT
>CM065699.1:48885964-48905964 GCA_017654935.2 Phymorhynchus buccinoides | reverse complement strand
AAAGGTAAAGATGCGCCCCCCCCCCTCCTCCATTTCTCGGTTGTTTCCATTTTTTCAGTCTTGCCTTTCTTACTGCAGATTGAGTACTTCATCCTCTATCGTTTGCTATATTTAACACTAATTTTCATCCATTTACATAATTAAACACATGCATTCAATAATAGTAGAAGATAAAGGCAAGACGGAAAAAACGCAATGAACCAGGACTGTGACAAATGCTCCACGGCTGCTGTTGTGTGCTGTTAGATAATGGCCTTTATCATGACTGCGATTAATTATTCAACAAAGATAATTAGCTGAAAATGTTCATAAAATACAGCTTAATGTTGGGTAAGAAAGGCAAGTGTGAAAATGCCGGAAGAGCTGAGAAATCTAGGGGGGTGGGGTGGGGGGGGGGGGGGGGGGGGGGCACATCTTGACAGCATAGCGACCACCTCGCATTTACGGCCAGTATGTAGGGTGGTCGCTATACTGAGGTTGGACTGTATTTGACTGTCCTTTATTTGGATCATGTTAAAGGCGATGGTCATGCTAGCTTTGATGTTCATCGAGATTTGGGATGGATTTTATTTTGGTACAATCTATCCACTCTTGAATCCAAGTTCCAAATTAGTAAAGAGGGAGAAAGAGAGAGAGGGGGGAGACAGAAGAGAGAGAGAGAGAGAGAGAGAGGAGAGATGGAGAGAGAAAGAGAGAGAGAGAGAGAGAGAGAGAGAGAGAGAGAGAGAGAGAGAGAGAGAGAGAGAGAGACAGACAGACAGAGATAGAGAGATAGAGATAGAAAGAGAGCGGGAGACAGATGGAATTAGACAAGTTATAGTGATAAACATAAAAAAGAGACACACGATCGGGCCAAACAAAATTAAAGTAAGGCAATGCTCTATAAAAAATGTCCTAACTAAATAAATAAGAACGAAAGAGACAGACATACACACAGCAAACAGAAACGACAATGAATGGGTTTGTAATATGTGACAGCATGCTTGCACTCACCCACAAACTGTCAGGGAAACAGTTTTCTAAGATAAACTCTTGGACATCACATAATTACGGTTCATCACTCGGTGTACATAATTATGCAGAAATATGTGTTCGAAAAAACCTGCAGAATGCATATTTCTATTCGATTTAGAGCTAGAACTATTAAGGCTTGAGAACATTATTGCTATGCGGTAAGATCAAGACGGTTCTTTGTGTGTGTGAGACTTCAAGGTCAATTTCAAACCAGATTTGTTTGCATGTAACAATTTTCTTTAAAAAATATTTACCAAATCGGTCAAGTTCAGGGTGGAAGAAAATAACATAACAATGTGCCTTGTCTAATTGTGTATTCTCCTATGGTTGAGTGGAGGTTTTACGTCCTCATGGCGGAAAGCCCTTAGGGACAATTCTCCTAGGAAAA
Organism: Phymorhynchus buccinoides; assembly: GCA_017654935.2. NCBI lineage: Eukaryota > Metazoa > Mollusca > Gastropoda > Neogastropoda > Raphitomidae > Phymorhynchus > Phymorhynchus buccinoides. The sequence continues at coordinate 48,904,562 of CM065699.1, read as the reverse complement.
CTCTTTACCTTTTATACCTTCAAATCACAATTCTTTATAATGTTATATCCTCAAATCACATGTGTCAAGTCGTTTTTTCCTCCTTAAATCAATACACTTGTGGCGGTACCATAGCCGATGAGGCGTGGTTACAGCTACACCTATCTGTATTGTTAAAAAATCGGGACTTTACTGGTGTTGCACTGCCTCCGGGCATTGCCTCCAGTATTGTTCCCACCATCTTTGTATCTACAAATGTTCCATATGTGTCTGTTCCAGACCGAGAGGACGTAAAACACCATTTTTCATTCATTCCTCCTTAAATCTCATTTTCTTCTTCTTTCTTCTTTCCTTCACGGCTTTTATATTATTTCGATTTTGATGTTTGCCTAAGTTAGAAGCTTCATTCTCTTTGCCCTTTTTCAAGACTTAGGCCGGGTTCACATTAGACGCGTAAGTTCCGTACGGAAAACCCTAAATAAGTGGAAGAAAGAAGGATAAAACTGTACTGTACGCATATAGGGGAAATTCGGACACTTGCGCAAATCTTTTCAATTCTTGGTTTCACTTATTTATGGATTGCGCACGGGTTTCCGCATGGAATATCGGCTTATGTGTGCACACGATCTTAGTGTACGTGCATTATTACATCCGCAATCCGAGAGGTCCATACGGAAACCCCCTTCACTTCCCATAAGACATAAGCGGATGTGGAAACTCATCCGCAAACCCATCCACTTATTTCTTATATAAGCGAAAAGGGTTTCCGTACGGAACTTGCTGATTGCGGTTCTAATGTGCGCATACTACTCTTTTCAAAAAACATTTTCAAGGCTTTCCGCTGATTTAATGGAATGCTGACACATTATCATTTTAGTTAAAACAAGCCATTGGTATGAACAGTTTTTGCTTAGCATTGATTGTAGTTACTAGAATAAGGCCGTGTACACACATAAGCGGAGATTCCGTGCGGAAACCCGTGCGCCATCCATGAATAAGTGAAACAAAGAAGGGAAAAGATTTGCGTACGTGTCCGAATTTCCGCTATATGCGTAAACTTTTATCCTTCTTTCTTCCACTTATTTAGGGTTTTCCCTTACGGAACTTACGCGTCTAATGTGAACCCGGCCTACACTTTTGTCCTACCAATTCTGAATCTATTGAATCTTTCCAGTAACGGTTATTCTAATTAGCGATAATTGCCAGTCTTTTCGGCTCTAAAACAAGTAACGTAAAAGAACGGTACATTCATGACTTAGTTCCAACACACCTAAAACATCGACATTGCAACAATGACCAGTCTGTTCAGCTCTAAGAGCACGGCACATATCATGGCTAATTCTAAAACACCATCATCTAAAACATCGACATTGCAACAATGACCAGTCTGTTCAGCTCTAAGAGCACGGCACATATCATGGCTACTTCTAAAACACCATCATCTAAAACATCGACATTGCAACAATGACCAGTCTGTTCAGCTCTAAGAGCACGGCACATATCATGGCTAATTCTAAAACGCCGTAATCTAAAACATCAACATTGTAACAATGACCAGTCTGTTCAGCTCCAAGAGCACGGCACATATGGCTAATTCTAAAACACCATCATCTAAAACATCGACATTGTAACAATTACCAGTCTGTTCAGCTCTAAGAGCACGGCACATATCATGGCTAATTCTAAAACACCATCATCTAAAACATCGACATTGCAACAATGACCAGTCTGTTCAGCTCTAAGAGCACGGCACATATCATGGCTAATTCTAAAACACCATCATCTAAAACATCGACATTGCAACAATGACCAGTCTGTTCAGCTCTAAGAGCACGGCACATATCATGGCTAATTCTAAAACGCCGTAATCTAAAACATCAACATTGTAACAATGACCAGTCTGTTCAGCTCTAAGAGCACGGCACATATCATGGCTAATTCTAAAACACCGTAATCTAAAACATCGACATTGTAACAATGACCAGTCTGTTCAGCTCTAAGAGCACGGCACATATCATGGCTAATTCTAAAACACCGTAATCTAAACCATCGACATTGCAACAATGACCAGTCTGCTCAACTCTAAGAGCACGGCACATATCATGGCTAATTCCAAAACACCGTCATCTAAACACATCGACAGTTGAATGTCCACTTGCCTCAGACACTCTCGGAAGAAGACAAAGCACGTGCGACGCAAACCCCTATGAAAACGATCCGCTTTCTCCTCTTCATCCATCCGGTTGAAAAACTGGTCGAGTTTTTGCATGCTTTCATCAATCTTAGCCCTAGCCCCTTGAAGGTGATGCTTCTTCCGGGATCGGATGGTACCTCCAGGACCGTGGTAAACGTCAGAAGGGCGGCGCAGGAAGGCTTTTATGAGCCAGTGTTCGGCCAATATGTAACTGTTCACGAAGCTCACGCACAGTTGTTCTTGGATCGTTTGGTTGAATGTCGGGGCTGTCAGAGGTTTGGGGGGCAGGAACCAGGGCACCGGAAACAATGGTGATGACACGGGCATGTGGAACGCCACGTCTGGATAGTCAGGGCCATCGTGCTCACAACCAGTGATCGTGCGGAGGACCTGAGGGGCACTGGAGGGGTACAGGAGGAAGGCGCATCTAATCACAGCATAAACACGTATTTTGCAAGACTGCACACCTTCCAGAATGTCAACGTGTTCCCGCAGGCTCGCCATATTGATACGGTTATTTGATACAGTATCAATGTCTCTACGATCACAGAAAAGTAGCCTATAATTATGTCAAGACGTACACCTTGTACGATCCCGTGACTTTCAAACTCTTGTTTCTCGTACACTGCAATCCGTTTTCTGCTTGATGGAAGAATATTGAAGAACTGCCAATCGAAAGTAGCTAGATTGAAGCAAAGATTTTCGATGAAGTTTAAAGGTAGCCTATCTGATTGAAGTTAATGCAGCTTTGGTGAGGTTTTGGATTTCAGTTCTTAAGCTAAACAATTATTACGAGAAGCACTGTCTTTCAGTGTCCCAAAATATTCTGTGAAAGACGGTTGTGTTGAAGTGAACTGATCTACGGTGTGATTTGACAAAACATGAACTGTTCATGTTCCTCTTACTGCTCAGCATAGGTTTAAATATTGAAGAGAGAAAAATGACTAACGTTCAATTTGTTGATTTTGAATGGAGGAAAGAACGTGATTGACGCAAAGTGTGGAACAGTTCACTGTTACTTCAAGCGCAATCTGTTCCAGCACCATTTTTGCTTTTTATCTCTCTCTCACCTCCCTCCCCCCACTCTCTCCCTCTTAAAGTAATGTTTTCCTCCCTCCACGTCCCCTCTCTATATATAAAGTCCCCCCCCCCCCTCTCTCTCTCTCTCTCTCTCTCTCTTCTCTCTCTTCCATCTCTTCCAAGCATGCGTGCGTTGCGCGCGCTGCGTGTGCGTGTGTGTGTGTGTGTGTGTGTGTGTGTGTGTGTGTGTGTGTGTGTGTGTGTGTGTGTGTGTGTGTGTGTGTGTGTGTGTGTGTGTGTGTGTGTGTGTGTGTGTGTGTGTGTGTGTGTGTGTGTGAGAGAGAGAGAGAATAAGTGATGTGTGTTAGGGGCATATTGCAGGGAGTGCGTGGCGTGCATGCATGTGTGGGCGCCAGTATAGGTGTGTGTGTGTGTGTTTGTGTGCGTGTGTGGGGTCGCGCCCATGCGTTCGCTTGGGCAAAATTATCATTATTGTTGTGGTTATTATTATTATTATTATTATATTATTATTATTATTATTATTTGTTATTGTTATTATTCTTGCCTCTATTATTAGCAATGTTCGTCAAGTTAATTAATGTGTGAGTAATTAGAGTTGTTTGTGTGTAGTTCTTTGGCTTTGTGCCTTCATGATATGAGCTCCTGTGCTTACGTCATTAAACATTTGTCAATTGTCTCCATTTTTTTTAATCCTTGCATTTGTTCTACCTGAATTGTAACGGGTCACGGGCCTATATACGATTAAACATTTGTCATTTGTCATTTGTTCTCTCTCTCTCTCTCTCTCTCTCTCTCTCTCTCTCTCTCTCTCTGAACTTTTAGTCTTCTTCTTCTTCTGCGTTCCCAGGCCATATGGCCATAATGGGTAAGGTATATATGTGTCCAGTTTTCAGTTTTCACTGGTCTCCACGCTGCGTACAGCCGACACATTCTTTATTCGGAGGAGCTCAAAGGAGAAAAAAAATATTTGGAAGAATTATTTTTTAAAAAGGCAGGAGAATAAGCCAATAAGTCAGAAAGATAGCAGATGACAGAAAGCAAAGGGAAAATGCAGAGTCAAAGAGAGTGGCAGATTAGAGGAAGTTACAAGCACAGAACTTCCAGAAGGTGGGGGAACTATTTTTACGAAAGACCACCTGGTATCCCCACGGGGAGAGACTCGTGAAGGGGTCGGGGTCGTCCAACTCCCCGTATGGAGGCACGAGGCATCCACCCACTGCCCCAGGAACTTTTAGTATTTCTCTGTCATTGGCATCAAATGTTTCACCTCCGCCAAATTGGCTAGAATAATGGGAAAGAAACCGTAAGCTAACCCTAATCCTAAACCCAGCCCAATCCTGAGGGGACACGGAGAGATGGGGACACAAAGAGATGGGGACACACAGAGATGGGGACACAAAGAGATGGGGACACACAGAGACTGGGGACACACAGAGACGGGGACACATGGGTGTGTGGAATCAATGAGGGTGACACATAGAGATGGGGACAAATAGAGATGAGGGTGAATAGAGATGGGAACACAAAGAGATGGGGACACACAGAGACTGGGGACACATACGGGTGTGGAATCAATGAGGGTGACACATAGAGATGGGGACTCATAGAGGTAGGGACTCATAGACCGAGACTGGGGACACAATGAGGGTGACACATAGACACGGGGACACATAGAGACTGGGGATAAATAGAGATGGGGACACACAGAGATGGGGACACATAGACCGAGACGGGCGGGGGGGGGGGGGGGGCACAATGAGGGTGACACATAGACACGGGGACACATAGAGACTGGGGACACACAGAGATGGGGACACATAGACCGAGACTGGGGGGGGGGGGGGGCACAATGAGGGTGACACATAGACACGGGGACAAATAGAGATGGGGACACATAGACGAGAACGAGACTGGGGGGGGGGGGGGGGGGGGGGCACAATGAGGGTGACACATAGACACGGGGGACACATGAGACTGCATGGGACACACCTTTATAATCCCTTAACAATAACGCCACGTCAGCAGTGATGATGACTTAGCTGGCCGGCAGGAAGTATCATCATCGTGGGCTGATTGTGAGGCGCCAGCGAAGCAAAGGGGTGTGTCAGAGCGCTAGTTCATCTATAAATTTAGAATACTGCCGATTTTGCCGGTAGGCGGCAGTAAGTATACTGTCTCATAAGTAGTAGGATCTAACGGTATGTGAACTGACACTTGGTCATAACTGCCGTGTGTATGATCGACAGGGGAAGCACGCCATGTTGGCTGTGACGCCTTTGATGGCGGATCAGCTCAGGGGGGACTTCAAAGCAACGCTCTCTTTTCGGATTAGAAGAGCCCCGCTGCCGCCAGTAAAAGCTCTGTCTGTGTCCCCAGGCCACTGTCTGTCTGTCTGTCTGTCTATCTGTCTGGCTATAATTATTATATACTTTGCTTGACTGCATGTCTGTTCAGATTAGCTGTGTGGTGCGTCAACAGGTTTGTCTGACTGATGGTCTATTCAGAATTGCTGACCCTGAGAATATGCTCTCTGTCTCTCTCTCTCTCTCTCTCTCTCTCTCTCTCTCTCTCTCTCTCTCTCTCTCTCTCTCTCTCTCACTCTCTTCCTCTCTCTCTCACTCTCTCTCTCGTCTCTCTCTTTTCTCTCTCTCTCTCGTCTTGTCTCTCTCTCTCTCCTCTCTCTCCATCTCTCTCTCTCTCTCTCTCTCTCTCTCTTCTCTCTGTATGTGTGCATGTTTGTAACTTCTGTTACAATTCAGAGAAAGGGTCTCCCCCCCCCCCCCCCAAATTCGAATGCTGTGTGTGTATGCGCGAGTACGTGCGTGTACGTGTGTACGTGTGTGTGTGTGTGTGTGTGTGTGTGTGTGTGTGTGTGCGCGTGCGTGCGTGCGTGTGTGTGCGTGTTACGTAGGTGTGTAAGAATAGGAATAGTCTAGCATTAGAACATGTGTGAAGAGCTGCGCGTGTGTGTGTGTGTGTGTGCACCGATTTCGTGTGTGTATGTGTGTGTTACTGTTGGTGGGTATAAGAATATTGAATAGTCTAGCATTAGAACATGGGTTGAAGAGCTGACATATGTCTTTCCAGGTTACGTATATCAATGCACTCCTACCAGTACTAACTATGTGCCACCGATTTCGTCTCCATGTGTCCCCTTGTCCGTGTGCCCCTTACTCTAAATGTCCCCATCTCTTTGTGTCCCTGTTCTATTGGTGTACGTGAACAGACATTAAATTGAAGATTAATTCCGTTCTACATGTCATCATTATCTATGTGTCCCCATCTCTATGTGTCTCCGTTTTATATCTCTGTCTCTACGTGTTCCCTAATCCAAATCAGTGGGATTTACAGTCAGAGGCGGGAGGCACTTACTGACGTAGAGACAGTAGGGACTCGTAGAGGGGGGGGGGGGGGGACACACAGAGATGGGGACACATAGTGACGGGGACACAATGAGAGTGACGCATTGAGATGCGGGCACATCAGAATGCTCTATCTTTCCATTTGTCTTTGTCTTTGTCCCCACCATCTCTCTTTTTTTCCCCCCAGACCATCTCTCTCTCTCTCTCTCTCTCTCTCTCTCTCTCTCTCTGCATCGGAACCCTCTCTCTCCCTTCTATCTCTCTCTCTCTCTCTCTTGATTCTATTTTATTTTACCTTTTCCGTGAAGGATGTGATCTTGTTTCTTCCATTCTCATTGCTCCGTATTCATGTTTTGTGGCCCAAGACCAATGTACATTAAACCATTCAGTGTTCAGTGTTCTCTCTCTCTCTCTCTCTCTCTCTCTCTCTCTCTCTCTCTCTCTCTCTCTCTTTTGTTTGAATGCCAGAAGTACTCAAGTTTACGTGGAAAATATATACGAAAATACTATTCATATTTAGATAAGGAATGTTTGGTTCATATGTTGCAGTCTGAAAACGTCTTGATCCTAAGAAATTTGGCCATGTATATATTTTTTATGCACTCAAAACTAGATATGAACTTTTAAACGATAATTAAATGTATATTTTGTCATGGATTTCACTTACGAAATTAGTCGGTTTTATAGCGTGTTGCTGTCATTTTGAAGTTATTGGTTCCTGAATTCAAATTTTCTCCCTTGCAAGTGGTTGCTTTGTGTCTTTAGAAGCAAATTACTTCCCCTTTTGTTTCATGAACGTGTAGCCATTGTATACAGGCCGGTGGCCTTACAATTAAAATTTTCAGATTTCTCTCTCTCTCTCTCTCTCTCTCTCTCTCTCTCTCTCTCTCTCTCTCTCTCTCTCTCTTCTCTCTCTCTCTCTCTCTCTCTCTCTCTCTCTCTCTCTCTCTCTCTCTCTCTCTCTCTCTCTCTCTCTCTCTCTCTCTCTCTCTCTCTCTCTCTCTCTCTCTCTCTCTCTCTCTCTCTGTCTCTCTTCTCTGCTCTCTCTCTCTCTCATCTCTCTCTCTCTCTCTCTCTCTCCTCTCTCTCTCTCTCTCTCTCTCTCTCTCTCTCTCTCTCTCCCTCTCTCAGACTACTCTCTCTCTCTTTCTCCTCTCCCCCCCTCTTTGTCTCTGTCTGCCGGCGGATGCTCGGAATCAAATAAAACTCGAGGCTGATATTTGTCAAAGCAATCAGTGACGACGGCAGGTCTCCCTCTGTCTGCCAGTGACGTTGGATGCCATCCATTTTGATATATCGCCATCGCCCCCCCCCCCCCCCCCCCCAACCCCACTTCCTTCCTCACTTGCCCAAATATAACAGCAAGTATTGAAAAGGACGAAGTACCGATGAAGTATGGCTGATATTCCGTGCGTCCTTAGGTAGACCACAATATCTCGATTGTTCAAAAACATCGGGATTTCCCTGGTGTTGCAGTACCTCCAGGATCGTCCCACTATCTTTATATTTACTAAATGTCCCATATGTACCTGTTCCAGGTCGGAGGACGTCAAACTGACTTTCATCGAAGTATGGCTGATTATTCAACAAATGTTGAACGAGAGCAGCACAACAAAGGAATGCAGAAAAGAGTAATGATTGATGGAAGCAATCAGTGCAAACGCATCTACTTTTGATTTTGATACAAAACTCGTACTCCTTTGGTGACATTAGTCGGGCAAAGGACAAAGAAATGAAGAGAAAAAGCAACAACAACAACAAAAGCCGATGGAATGGATTGCGCCTGAAGTAACGATGAACTGCACGCGTGAATTCCACACTTTGTCTGAACCACGTTCCTTTCCCCTTTCATAAAGGGCAGCGATTTAATGCTCCAAAAAAATAGATGATTTTGACCCAAAAAAACAGATGCTTGTGGCAAAAGAAAAGACCATCTAACCCTAACCCTATCCCTAACCACGGAAAGAACCAAGAAATAGAGCAGGAGGGTGTAAATCTACATATTTTGAGAAATCGATGTACAAAGCCATGCACTTAATACTTATTTTTTTTGCTGGAGAAATTCCTTTTTTTTTGGTTGATAAATTTTAAGTCTTTATAAAGTGAACTGTAGTCTTCCAACTTTTTAAAAAAACCAATACTGAGCAGCAAGAGGAACATATACACCGCAACACAGCCTTCTTTTACAGAATATCACGGGGAAACTGAGAGATAGAGCTTATCATGTTTAGATCGGGAACGGATTTAAGCACTCAGAATTACAACCTCAAACAGCAACGGTAGCTTCAATCTGCTTTCAGGAGGCGTTTCCCCGATCAAACGGATCGGATTGAAGCGTCCAGCAAACAGAGTCTGCGAGTGAAAGGACGAAATCTGTTGTAAGTTTGAACACGTTAGCTATTTTTCTGTTACCACAGATACATTGATAGCAACAACAACAACAAATCAGTAAGGCAAGCCAGTCGGGAAGCCTTGCCATTGTGGAAGATGTGAAGACTTGCAAATGGCGTCGCTGAATCGTGACGACATGGGCATCCCACGTTTCCCCCCACGGTCCCCAACGTCACTGGCAGACAGAGGGAGACCTGCCGTCGTCACTGATTGCTTTGACAAATATCAGCCTCGAGTTTTATTTGATTCCGAGCATCCGCCGGCAGACAGAGACAAAGAGGGGGGGTGTAGTCTGAGGAGACCGGGGGGGGGGTGAGGGGGAGGGAGAGAGAGAGAGAGAGAGAGAGAGAGAGAGAGAGAGAGAGAGAGAGAGAGAGAGAGAGAGAGAGAGAGAGACAGAGAGAGAGAGAGAGAGAGAGAGAGAGAGAGAATACGAATACGAATAACGAATACGAATGTTTTTTTAATGAGGGTAAAACAGATCAGCTTTCTCACGCTTCTTTACACCATGCCCTCAGGAGGAAAAAAAACCCACCATGACTATCAAATAACAAGAAAACAAGAAACAATGCAAATAAGCAAAAATGGGGAAAAACACATTAAGTTTTTCAAGATCAAGCAAAAATACAAACATTTATCAAAATTCAAATATCATAGACCACACACACACACCCACACCAAAACACACACACACACACACACACACACCACACTACACACACTACACACACACACACACACACACACACACACACACACACACACACACACACACACACACACACTCAAGTACAGCGAAAGAAAATACATCACAGAGTTACTTAATCCGCGGCGTACAGGAAGCAAAAACATTGTAGCAAGTATGCTCATAATTAATGCATACATGTACTAATTACTTGTAATTGTTATGAGTACGAATATTTTAGTAAGTCGTTGTTTTTCAACACCAATAGATATGGAAGTGAAATAAATATGATCATTTAGAGCTTGTTTAAGAGGTGTTTATGGTATGTTCTCTTAAAAGATGAGACACTTGCTATATTTGTATTGATATTTTCCATATCATTCCACAGTTTGCTACCAGAGTAGGTAAGGGAGGTCATAAACAGGTTTGTTCTAGGGCGAGGAATATATACTTTACTTTTGTTTCGAATGTTAGTAATAGGAAATCGTTTGCATAAGTAGGTTGGTGTCAGTTTATACATAATTTTGTACATGAAAACAGCTTTATTAAGGTTCAACTTAGAATCTATTGGAAGAATGCCTAGTTTTTCCTTATAATCATTAGAGAGAGAGAGAGAGGAGAGAGAGAGAGAGAGGAGAGAGAGAGAGAGAGAGAGAGAGGAGAGAGAGAGAGAGAGAGCGAGAGAGAGAGAGACGCTGAGTGTGAACGCTGCGCTGAACATTTATTGTCATTACCTCAAGGGTCTGGTGACAAGGGGGGTAAAAGGAATAACAAAGTTCGGCCAATCACACAATCATCATGCAATAGAAAATATATAATAGAAAATAGAAAACAAATAGAAAATAACGTGAATTGGTACAATCATAATCATTAGTTTATGTATATTCACTATTGAGAGTTATTCCGCTTCTTTCAGACGCACCCTCTGCGCCTCAGCTATGAATTTAGCCACAGATTTTAGGGAGAAATAATTCTTCGTCATTAGACGTTAAGAGGGAAGCAACATCCTTAAGAGAGAGAGAGAGACATCCTTTCTGAGAGAGAGAGAGAGAGGAGAGAGAGAGAGAGAGAGGAGAGAGAGAGAGGAGAGAGAGAGAGAGAGAGAGAGAGAGAGAGAGAGAGAGAGAGAGAGAGAGAGAGAGAGAGAGAGAGAGAGACACAGAGAGAGAGAGAGAGAGAGAGAGAGAGAGAGACAGACAGATCGGCAAATCAGCGACGAAGAGGACTTAATGTCCACCGTGCCTGGATCACCACCCTCGTTTTCCATACCTTCTTTGCCTCCTAGACCCCAGATGGCCCCAACCATCAACCAGACGAAGAACGAGGACCTGGTCGTGAGCGTGATCAAAATGTACATGGCCCGCTGAACGGTGGCTGATGAGAGGTCTCCTCCTCGACCATCCCGACGTCTACCACAATGTTAGTTAGTCTGTCTGTTATAGTCCCGTCAACAGCTATGGTCATCTCAGGACTGTCACTGCATAAAATTCGATCACGAATAACAAAACACACATCAATGATTCTTAACAACGTCCCAAAACCTGAAAACAACAATAACAACAAACAGTACAATTCACGACATGGCATCTTCATCATTGTACCCTATAGCTCATAATTTCACACAGTGCTGGAAACGCTGAGCCACTCTACTCTACTTATCGGATCCAGGTTGGAGAGTTGCATCCAATTCTTTTCGTTGTGCTAAGAATGTCAATTTGCACCCCCCCCACCCCCCCCCCCCCCCCCACCATTACTTTTGTTTCCTCCATAGCCCGCAAAATAGCTATCTAGTTGAACTGTCTTATAAATACTTAATTAGAATTAACAACCTCTAGCAAATCACCGCTAAAACAATGTAATACCACTTTTCTTTCGAATGAAGGAAGCCACCCTTCCTCAATACAATTAACTGATGTTAAAGTCCAATGAGAGACTTAGTGCGATTTTTCTCACGCCAGAGGGCATGACGCTCGTGTGGGGCTAATCCTCTCTATATTATTAGTTGGGGATAAAGAAAGAGAGAGAGAGAGAGAGACAGTGAGTGGTCCTACTACCATCACTCTCTCTCTCACTACGCCCAAGTAAGAAAATCGCGTGATAAGCCCCTAGTGCATTGACTGCCATCTGGCGTGAAAAATATCGCCATAGGTTGACCATTACTGTTGAAGCTAGAAGAGTGAGATCGTCGGCAAATAACAAAAGGAACAGCTCTATTTCCTCTGACGTAAGAGTAGCCTCACGTTTACCATTCACAAGTTTTTCATGCGCGAGTTCGTTTATTAATAGTGAAAACAAAATTGGACTAAGCACACACCCCTGTTTGAGTCCTTGAAGGCATTCGAAGAACCTAGAATAACCAGTTGAACTATGGCATAGAACACAAGCTTTAACTGTTGAGTATATTGCCTTTACCACATTAAACACTTTTGTTTACCTCGGATTCCTGCACGAAGAAGAATGGATGACCAAACATTGCGATTAACAGTGTCGTAAGCTTTCTTAAACAAAAGCCCAACTAGAGAAAAAAGAGAGAGAGAGAGAGAGAGAGAGAGAGAGAGAGAGAGAGAGAGAGAGAGAGAGAGAGAGAGAGAGAGAACACTGGAATATTTAATGATTAGGCCATAAGCCCATATCACTGGAGTGTTAACAAAACTTGTCACAGAGAGAGAGAGAGAGAGAGAGAGAGAGAGAGAGAGAGAGAGAGAGAGAGAGAGAGAGAGAGAGAGAGAGAGAGAGAGAGAGAGAGAGAGAGAGAGAGAGAGAGAGAGAGAGAGAGAGAGAGAGATCATATCAAAAGGAGAAAAAAGACGATTGAACACAATGTGCTTAAAGTGACGATCAGCAAACGCACGTACATTTCACATTTTGCGTGGGTATTTTTTTCTCTCTCCACAATTAAAGCTCGTGAACTTTGGTCATATTCACTATTCTTATCGAGGACTGAGCAGCAAGAGAAACGTGGGCAATTCAGTTCTCAGGCAAAATGTTGTCAAGTCTCAAGCGTTCACAATGCAGTGCAGTTCAGTGCCACACCACCATCTTTGATAGAACACAATGCCACGCACGTGAAAAACAATGCGTGTCAAACTGAGCAAAAGTGACTCGGAACAGAAATCTCAAACAGCCACAGTAACTTCGGTTTCGCTTTCGATTGGCGTTTCTTCAACATCCCGGACAGCAGACCAGCTTTAATTGTCCAGGAAATAAGAGTCCGAGAGTGAAGGGAGGAAAACGGTTGTAAGTTGGGTCTCATAGGCTATCTATCTGTTGCCACAGATACATTGATAACCAAAAAACACACCCAACAACAACAACAGCAAAACAAAAAACATATCAGTATGGCAAGCCAGCTGGGAAGTTTCGCCCTAACGGAAGAAGTTCAGACATCCAAACGACGTTGCTACACAATCACCACGTACGCATCCCAGCTTTACCCCAACAGTGCTCCGATGATCGCCGCGTGCAAATCTGTCGCTCGCTACTATGAGAGTGTGTATTTGCGACATTCACCAATTTCACTTTTTCCGTACTTGAACCATTCCGTGGGTTAGGGTTAGGGTTAGGTTAACCCTAACCCTAACCCACGGAAAAAGTGAAATTTGTGGTTCATGCTCAATGTCGCAAATTGCCGCAAATACAGACTCTCATAGGTAGCGAGCTACAGATTTGCACGAGCGACACGCCCGGATCTTGCCTATCTTTCCCCTCACCCCCTCCACCGCCCAGACCCCAGACAGCCCAGACGTTAAACCAGGCGATGCAAGAACAGCTGTGTGTGAGCTTCATCCAAAGCTACATAGCCGCTGAATGGTGGTTCTTAAGAGGCCTCCTGTTTCGTCCTCCTGGCGCGTGCTACAGTTCTGACGGAGAGGCCCAGTTCTGGAGAAGACGTTACCTACAAACGGCCAGGATGAGGATGGACGAAAGCCTAGAAAAAATCTACCAGTTTTACTACGGGATGTGTGAAGAGGAGAAAGCGGATCGTTTTTGTATAACTTTCCGTCAAATGTGTTTTGACCTCTTTAGAGACTGTTGCGGGAGCGTGGACTACCAGCTATGGATGGCAGGTCCCTAGGAAAACGTCGTGGTTGTGAAAAATTGAATGTGTGTAGTTGCTTGAATGCGCTACGTAGATGTGGTACTTTATAATTAATCATAATCTTTAATAATATTTAACCATAACGTGCTTCCAGAACTGAGAAGACTGGCAGTGATTGAAAAATGTACAATTAGAGATCCCCAAAAGAAACCTGTTCAATGGATGAATTGTTTACCACAAAGGTAGACTTTATTCAATTAATTTCAATCTATTTTTCCTACTTAAGCCTCGTTGTTGCTTTGACTAAAAGTAGACAGATTCAAAGCGTCTGGGCTGTGCACAAAAACTTTAAGGAACCTGAGGATAAGGCTTGTCGAAGCAAAGAGAATGGAACTTTCAAAGGCAAACATCAAAATCATATATAAAAGCTGTATAAATAATAATTTCATTCGTTCGTTCTCTCTCTCTCACACACACACACACACTCTCTCTCTCTCTCTCTCTCTCTCTCTCTCTCTCTCTCTCTCTCTCTCTCTCTCTCTCTCTCTCTCTCTCTCTCTCTCTTCTCTCTCTCTCTCTCTCTCTCTCTCTCTCTCAACTGTCAACTTAAGTTGTGCATTAAAACAGATTACTTGTAAGCTTAGACTCGGTATTTCTGATATTAAAGTTCATTATTTAAGATACAGGTCCCACACACATAAACATGACCTGTTATGTCCAATGTGTAGAACAGAAAAGGAACATGAAGTACATTTTGTTTTGGTGTGCCCAGTTATTCACGGTTTCAGACAGAGGTTAATTCCAGATAAATTCTATAGAGAGCCATGTCAATTTCGTGTGTGCATCTTAATGTCGTAGAGCAACGCAAAACTTAGTAAAAAGGTTTAGCGTGTTTCTATATCAAGCTTTTAAGATTAGAGACACATTATGTTCGTAACGCACTTTCAGTACTAATATTATGTCTATTATGTTTGATTATATAAGGTGTGCCATTTGTTTGTTACTTTGTGTAACACTCCCCTTCATTAGGGGCCATGGCCTAGATGAAAAATAATATTTTTCAGTTTTTCATTTCATTTCATCTCTCTCTCTCTCTCTCTCTCTCTCTCTCTCTCTCTCTCTCTCTCTCTCTCTCTCTCTCTCTCTCTCTCTCTCTCTCTCTCTCTCTCTCTCCAGTTCTTTTTGACTCCCTGCCTGATGCTGCATGCCTGTTTGTGTTTGTGTCTGTCTATCTGTCTGTCTCTGTTTCTCTGTCTGTTCTGTCTCCCCCCCCCCCCCAATCTCTCTTTCTTTCTGTTTAGCTAACTGGAGGCTTGGATTAAAAAAAGTGGATGAATTAACTCTACCCAAACTCTTTCATAAAAGAGAACCAAAATAAGTCCATGACCACTGAAGTCTTAGAATACTATACGGGGAAACCCCCCACACAACACAACCTGTATCATTCTGAAATGTAGCCTCAGTCTTATAGACAACGAACATATTTACTGTTATTAAGTTCCTCAAACAAACTGGGATGATAAATATAAGTTCGGAGAGATTGGGGATTTATTCTGTGTTGAACTTCCAATGCAAGTAGGGGAAATATTGTGCTAGTTCATTGAGATCAGGCGAGTAGTTTCGGCTATGGAGTTTAGCTCGTGGTTTTTTTAATTAATTCACTCGTAACAATATTGACATATTCATAGACAGTAGAATGGACAGTAGGATCTTGATCCAATTTCAAAACACCCTTTTCTTCACATAAGTTGGAAGCTTAGAAAGACTAAGGGCGCTAACCACGTGCATTATCTGTCTCTTGTAATACTGTAACCTCCTGGTAACATGGCGGGCAGCAGCTATTTTGGAAAACGGGGCAAAAGTTCGCTAAGAACGGAAAATGCCTAGTCAATAATTAGATCACCTCTTAACTATCTCGATCTTCAGAGACGTAATAGCATTGTGTTGTTATTAAAAGCTGAGAGACAGAAACACAAAACTCTCTCAGTCAAGAAACCTTCAAGAAATGAAACGTTGGGGAATTTGCCCCCTAAAGCCGTGTACACACATAAGCGGATATTCCATGCGGAAACCCGTGCGCAATCCATAAATAAGTGAAACAAAGAAGGGAAAAGATTTGCGCACGTGTCCGAATTTCCCCTATTTGCGTCAACTTTTTTATCCTTCTTTATTCCACTTATTTAGGGTTTTCCGTACGGAACTTACGCGTCTAATGTGAACCCGGCCTAAAAGTTCAACTAATCCACAGGGCCGCGGTGTACAGAGCCAGTGGAAAATGCTTCTTAGTTTAAGAGCAAGGCCAGTATTCACATCGAGATAGCATGAGACTTATCATCATGCTATCTTAGAAGTCCTTCTGTAGTAGTAGTAGTAGTAGTAGTAGTAGTAGTAGTAGTAGTAGTAGTAGTAGTAGTAGTAATAGTAGTAGTAGTAGTAGTAGGATATAATAGGACTTTAGAAGGACTTCCTAACACCATCATGATGATAAGCCTCATATTGTCTCAATGTGAATGCAGGCCTTGCAGTTGTCTTAATAAAATAAACAACTAAAAGGTTGTGAATGTATTTCCCACGTCTGCCAAAAAAATCATTGCTCAAATAGCTGCCATTCTTTGGTTGGCTCCTGCTTGAGGATATTTGACTGGAAGTTGGAGCCGAGAATACATTGAGAGCTGTGTCAACTATGATTAAGAGAAAAACTGATTATTTTGTGAGAGCATGTCAGGCGCTTGTCCGACCGGTCTAAGACACGCTGACACTCTGAACAAACACTGGTGGAAGCAGCAGATAATTAAGACCTGGCAATCTGTGAAGGGCAGAGAGCGAGCGAGAGCGGAGAGAGAGAGAGAGAGAGAGAGAGAGAGAGAGAGAGAGAGAGAGAGAGAGAGAGAGAGAGAGAGAGAGAGAGAGAGAGAGAAACTTGAAAACTTAAACTTTATTTTCCAAGGATATAGATTTTAGGCAACGCCTATTCTTCCAATCTGTCCTTGATACATATATACTTAACACAAAAGACAAACATGGCAAGGCATACTATTACGCATACAGAGCTGAATACAAAGGTAGCAAAGCAGTTGATATTATGAAACATAGATAGGCTGAAATATGGGATTATAACACTTGAGAGGGAGAGAGAGAGAGAGAGAGAGAGAGAGAGAGAGAGAGAGAGAGAGAGAGAGAGAGAGAGAGAGAGAGAGGGGGAGAGAGAGAGAGAAGATTGACACAACTGCTGTCAGGTCAATGCAATTACTGTCCCTTGTATGTTCACAACCCAGTTCCCCAGCTCTCTTCTTCTTTATTTCTTTCATTCTTCTTCTTCTTCATCATCATCATCATCATCATCATCATCAGCATCTTCTTCTTCATCATCATCATCATCATCATCATCATCATCATCATCATCAGCATCTTCTTCTTCATCATCGTCATCATCATCTTCTTCTTCTCCCTCCTCCTCCTCCTCCTGTGACGAGGTAATGGGTTAAAAGGTTAAGTCTCTAGGGAAGACTTTAGAAAATTTGCCTTTAGCCCACTTCTCTAGGGTATGGGAGATGAGCAACTTTCCCGGCCCCTTTTCATCTAATAAATTTATATTTGTGCCCGGGTTCTGGCTCGTATGATTGTAAGAAATACAAGTGGTTGATTTGCTCTAAATGGCAGACAGAGAGAAGTAGGGTTTTACATGAAATTACAAGACTCCCACTCTCATCAGTCTGACCAAAGGGTTCAGGATTATTTGACACTTGTATTTTATTTACTCCCAAAATCTGCATAAGATTATGCAACAATAATAATAAAGCAGCTCAATGGCGCCAAAACAAAATATGGTTAAAACACAATGAAATCCGAAAGGATTCACAAGACTTTTGTTTTTCTATAAGGTTCGCCCCATGCCGGAAGGGTTACTAATTATATTCGGTGTCCGTAGGAAAGTTCAAATGATTGGCGCAGTCAGGTAGACTTAGCTGTTTGAAGTTCTGGGCTTGCTCGTCAGGTGAGAGTAGCTCCCAGTCATTCCGGTTACGGCTTCGCGGGATGGCACGGTTCAGGCGTGGTCTCCTCGCGGATTCTGGGTGCGGGTTGTCTTGGCGACGGTCCCGTCTTGGTGCGTGGTGGAGTCCGGGATGATCGTCCGGCCCACGATGCCCTGCTGATAATCACAGGAGAAGGTGGATGTAGATCTCTATGGCTTAGAGACAAGGGGCTTCAGTCGGCAGGGAATTAGTGAATCCCAACCGGCTAGAAGGCTTCCCTTGTACAATAGCACTACATGTAGTTAATAAATAAACTGAATTTCAGTTAACAAACTGAGATCAGTAAAACATAAAAGGTGATCAATCCATCATCACTCTCCATCCAACACCTGGAAAGGAATGGTATCATAAAGTGCAAGATTGCGGCCCATAGGTTTCCTACTAAAAATAGTGCAAGATTGCGGCCCATAGGTTTTCTACTAAAAATAGACAAAAGGGTTAGTAGGCATAAACTCCGGTTCTGGTACCAAAAGTGTTCAAGTCAAAAACACACACACACAAATAATCAGTGCACATAAATAGAATAGAATGTTTACCACTTCTTTTCTATAACATATCTATCTACTCCTTATTCATCATGGAACATAGGATCTAGATCAAAACTAGAGTCAAACAAACCAGATCTCAATCACCTGCCATCAATAATACTTACTAGTGGGCTTATGATGACTGGTTGTGAGTGTTGCTCTAGCTACGTTTCAGCATCTTGTGTGACAACTTTTTCTCACCACTCCAATTATAGCCTTCACTTTCAAACAATGAAAGGAAATAATGCTTAACGCCCTCTTTGGCCTTTCGGCCATGTGGGGCAAACAATGAAAGCCTGCTATTGGTGTATTACAGTCCACACGTCACAAGATTGCTGTTCTAATT
>CM065699.1:48865964-48873464 GCA_017654935.2 Phymorhynchus buccinoides | reverse complement strand
GATACGACATGGCATCCCACAAGGTTTTGGGTCAGAGTTCACTTTCAACCACGTGACGTATAGTACTGCCTCTGCAATGATGCTTTATACTGCTTCTTGGCGACGCAAGAGGGAAATAATTGTAGGACTGAGTTGAACATACCACCTAGTGGCGAGTTAGGTGCAGATAATTTTCCATGGCTATATACTACTACTTCTTGGGTGACAGGCAAGGGCGATAATCTTATGTAGATGGCGCACACATCTCAGTGCACGAGACAGGGGCAGAGACTTTCAATATAAAAGCCTTATTGGCATCACACTGCATTATATCAGCCAAGTCCATGTAATGGATAGAAGAAACACAAAATAACTCTTTCGTATGAATTAGCCGCTTCAGCACCTTAGACAAACATCATTACTGGCCTTGGGTTGCCTAGGAAAAAAATATAACAAATAAGAAACGCAACAAAACTCAGCACTGTGAATGATTCAAGTTTTACAAAATTACTGGTTGATCCAAGTTTAATTTTCGCTTTGAAATCATGGTTACTTGCATTAAAATCGGAACCACTAGTCTCCTTATTACTATCACTGGTAATGAAAACATATTGGAGTATTTTCTGAGGCTCGTGTAGGGCCGATATTTTGTGTGACATTTTTAATATTAAAGATTGAAACAGAAATGCCAAACATAAGTGAAACGAAGGCTGGAAGAACAGCAAAGAGAAGCGACTCGAACAAAAGTGGTTTGGATTGAGAAAACATGGATTCAGACACATTTTAGACTCAGAAATCGCTGTTCTGAGAATACTCGGAATTAGGCCCTGACTGGCGTTCTCCTGTTCCGAGTGTACTAGGAATTCGTCCGTAATGAGTTAAACTGAATTACGTAGCCTTGTGCCCCTGTCTCTATGTGTCCTGAATGTCGTCTCTATGTGTCCTGAATGTCGTCTCTATGTGTCCTGAATGTCGTCTCTATGTGTCCTGAATGTCGTCTCTATGTGTCCTCAATGTCGTCTCTATGTGTCCTGAATGTCGTCTCCATGTGTCCTGGATGTCGTCTCTATGTGTCCTGGATGTCGTCTCTATGTGTCCTGAATGTCGTCTCTATGTGTCCTGAATGTCGTCTCTATGTGTCCTGAATGTCGTCTCTATGTGTCCTGGATGTCGTCTCTATGTGTCCTGGATGTCGTCTCTATGTGTCCTGGATGCGTCTCTATGTGTCCTGAATGTCGTCTCTATGTGTCCTGAATGTCGTCTCTATGTGTCCTGGATGTCGTCTCTATGTGTCCTGGATGTCGTCTCTATGTGTCCTGGATGTCGTCTCTATGTGTCCTGGAAGTCGTCTCTATGTGTCCTGAATGTCGGCATGTGTCCTGGATGTCGTCTCTATGTGTCCTGAATGTCGTCTCTATGTGTCCTGAAATGACGTCT
Organism: Phymorhynchus buccinoides; assembly: GCA_017654935.2. Taxonomy (NCBI): domain Eukaryota; kingdom Metazoa; phylum Mollusca; class Gastropoda; order Neogastropoda; family Raphitomidae; genus Phymorhynchus; species Phymorhynchus buccinoides. The sequence continues at coordinate 48,872,048 of CM065699.1, read as the reverse complement.
CTATGTGTCCTGAAGATGGTTTTGTGTTTGAATCTCAAGGTTATGTGTCCTGAATGTCGTCTCTATGTGTCCTGAATGTCGTCTCTATGTAGTCCTGCAATGTCGTCTCTATGTGTCCTGAATGTCGTCTCTATGTGTCCTGAAATGTCGTCTCTATGTGTCCTGAATGTCGTCACTGAAACGTAGCTATGTGTCCTCACAAATGTCGTCTCTATGTGTCCTAGTATGTTGTATTGATGTGTCCTGAATGTCGTCTCTATGTGTCCTGAATGTAGTCTCTATGTGTCCTGGATGTCGTCTCTATGTGTCCTAATGTCGTCTCTATGTGTCCTGAAATGTCGTCTCTATGTGTCCTGGATGTCGTCTCTATGTGTCCTGAATGTCGTCTCTATGTGTCCTACAAGAACCGGATTTTATGATGTCGTCTCTATGTGTCCTGGATGTCGTCTCTATGTGTCCTGAATGTTGTCTCTATGTGTCCTGAATGTCGTCTCTATGTGTCCTGAATGTCGTCTCTATGTGTCCTGAATGTCGTCTATTTATGAGTCCTGAATGTCGTCTCTATGTGTCCTGAATGTCGTCTCTATTGTGTCCTGGATGTTGTCTCTATGTGTCCTGAATGTCGTCTCTATGTGTCCTGAATGAGGATATATAGAGACAGGGGCTCAGTGAGTGTGACACATAGCCGACATAGCCCCTTGAAAAGGAGCCATATCGAATTGATCCCAAACTGTGAAATCTGAAAGTATGTATGGTATTATGTATTATCCCGTACTTTATAGTCACAAGACGGGCGTCTCTGTGAGATTCGGGTTGCACCCACCGCGAGGAGACCAGCGAACCGTCGCAGCGAAGCCGTAATAGGAACGACTGGGAGCTACTCTCACCGACGAGCAACCCAACTTCAAACAGCTAAGTTTTTTGCATGCGCCAATTTTTGAACTTTCCTACTGACACCGAAGGATAATTAGTAACCCTTCCGGCATGGGGCTAATTTTTACCAAATGACAAAAGTTTTTCGAATGCCACTGGATTTCAACGTATGCTATTTTGTTTGGGCACACGGGAGCTCGGTTTATCGTCTCATCCGTTGCACTCCACGTTCAGATTTAAGGAGTAATGCAAAGTGAGAGTCAAAAAATCCCCTGTACCCTTTGTTCGAACTCGGATTTTAGTGGACACGAGGCGAACGCATGTACCACTGTACTTCTCTACAGAGTGGCAGCCAATTCAACCATGATCTCTTTCCTTCTGTCACAGTTCTCTATTGGATTAAGGTCAGTGCTCATTACCATTGGTAATGAGGGGAAGCACTTAACTGTCTTTAGCTAATTGCTATATTTAGTAGGAGTCCTTACTACAATGATTGTTTTTCACGAATGTTAAGTAATTCTGTCAATTAAGAAGGCTTTGTGTCGTAATGATTTAAAACAATTACTCTGATGATTAAAAAAAAGACACGTGCGTACGTAGGTGACACTTTTTATTTTTATGTCCGTCACCAAGACGTCCTATTGCGATCGTCTGGTTTGTCTGTTGTCTCTATTTTTTTTTTTTTTCGTCTCTATGTGTCCAAGGATATCGTCTCGAACCGCTTGACCGAATCGTCGTCTCTATTTGTGTGAAGGTGTGCCTCTATGTGTAGGAAGAGATCGGCGCAAATGTGTTTTGCCGTCGTGACCTTGACCTTGACGTACGTCTCTTGAAAACCGAATGTCGTCTCTATTTAGCCATATCTCGGGCACCGATGTGTCATAGGATGTTGAAACTTGGTATGAATGTGGTTTGGCTATGCCCGTTCTGATGATGGCATATAGAGACAGGGGCTCAGTGAGTGTGACACATAGAGACATAGGGCAAAGGAAGATCGCTTGATCCCAAACTGAAAATCTGAGGGTCATGTTGTTTTATGTATTCTGTCTATAGTCAAGGATATCTCTTCGAACATTGACAGAATCACGTCAAATTTTGTGAGCGTGTGTCACCATGAGAGAAAAGGCACCCGCGCAAACATTTTTTTTGTCATGACCTTGACCTTGGCGTATGACCTTGAAAAGGGGGGGGGGGGGGAAAATCTTTCAGGGGAGGTAACTTTTGACCAAACACTTTTTCGTTGTTAGAGTCTTCAAATGCTAAGGCATGAAGGCACTTTGGCTTATCCGTTCTGATGGTGGCATACCGATCAAGGTCAAGGTCACGTTCAGACCGATCAGTAGGCCTTGAAAGTGTAGGGGTCTACAAATTGGGTTTTAAGCCAGGTTCGAACTCATTTTTACTTGACAGAAGCGCTTCAGATACCACTGTGGTACTCTACAGAGTGAGCAGCCAATTTCCATGAGCTTTAAATCTGTCACAGTTCTGACCTTGATTAAGGTCAGTGCTCATTACCATTGGTAATGAGGGGAAGCACTTAACTGTCTTTAGCTAATTGCTATATTTAGTAGTAGTCCTTAACTACAATGATTGTTTTTCTTCCAATGTTGTGTAAGGATGTCACATTAAGAAGGCTTTGTGTCGTAATGATTTAAAACAATTACTCTGATGATAAAAAAAAGACACGTGCGTACGTAGGTGACACTTTTTTTTTCTTTTTTTGTTACTATACATGCTTTGATTGTATATCAAATTCAGTAACTTTTGGAAGAAAGTCGTCACACAAACACACACACACACACACCCACCCACCCACACACCCACCCACACACACACCCACACACACCACACAGACACACACACACAGACACAGACACACACCCACACACACACCCCCCACACACACACACACACACACACACACACACACACACACACACACACACACACACACACACACACACGTCCGGTCCTCGTTCCACTTTGTGACCAAAGACAAACATTTCCCCATCGATAAACAAACAAAACAAGGAAACAAACAAACAAACAAACAAACATACTCATCAAACTCAAGTCTTTTATTGTTTCAAGTCTTCCAACGCCATCTTGATTCTCTCATTTCGCGCGATTTGCTTTCAACATGAAAAATACGCCCTGTAACGGCGCAAACGTTTTCGGCAATCAAAGGGCAGTTGCGTTGACTTTGCTGTGAGGCGTTTTTGCAATAGTTGTGAATCGTTTCTCCGTACGCAACTGCCTCGAAAAGCATGCTCTGTAGCGTTGCAAACGCTTTCGGCAAATACATCACAGTTGCATGGATTTTACCATGGGGCGTTCTGCGCAACGTTTTGAAACGTTATTCCTTACGCAACTGACCTTGGTTTGTGAATTGTTGGTCCTGGGAGAGACAGTAAGGGTGTAGGCACCGTCTTTGTGGAGTGTGGAATGTAAGGAGGACAATAAATCTAATTTCTTAGCCCCCTTTCTCTGGAACTAAACCGTCCTAGGGGCAGCAAGCAGTAACGCTGTTCTTGTTGTGTTGCTTGCTTTTACTTTGTCTCCAAGCATCTTCGTGAGCATCTTACGTCTGTTTGTCTGTCTGTGTCACTTTTGGCCTTTCTTTTGTCGATTGCTTAGTCAGTAGATGCGTCATGCTGCCGTTATGCGCCCAACTAAGAAATAGTTTGGCCAAGCATGTCCGTCTTCGACTGGAGAAAGTCTTTGAAAGAGTTTCTAGAACAAAGGCAGGAGAATAGTAAGGCGGAAAGATAGTAGATGACACAGTAAGCAAAAAGGGAAAAGGCAGAGTCGCAGACAGAGTGACAGATTAGAGGAAGTTACAAGCACAGAACTTCCCGGAAAGTGGGGGGACTATTTGTACGAAAGAACCCACGGTATCCCCACGCGGGGAGGGGGAGGGAGAATTGCCTATCTGTGTTATGTCAGAGTGAGAGTGCTGATTATGACCACAGTTGTTGACTGGACTAAACAGCCAACATACAATACTTCGATTGGCATGCAGTTTTAGTGCAACGATCACTTCTCTACCTCTGTTTCAGAATGTGTGTTTCTTTGTCTGTCTGTCTGTCTGTCTGTCTGTCTGTCTCTCTCTCTCTCTCTCTCTCTCTCTCTCTCTCTCTCTCCTTTCCCACTAGGCTACATAATTTCTCTGTCTGTCTTTCCATGTGTCTGTCTGTCTGTCTGTCTGTCTGTCTGTCTGTCTCTCTCTCTCTCTCTCTCTCTCTCTCTCTCTCTCTCTCTCTCTCTCTCTCTCTCTCTCTCTCTCTCCCTCTCCCCTTTCCCACTAGGCTACATCAGTTCTCTGTCTGTCTTTCCATTTGTATTGTCTGTCGGTTTCTGAATATCTCCCTCCGTTCCATCTCTTCCAATCACACTACTCCTCCGTCTGTCTATCTGTGTATATCTCTGCCTGTGTGACTGACGGTGTATGTCTCTCTGCCTGTCAGTCAGTCTGTGTCTGAGTGTCTCTGTTTATCTCGGTTTGCGCTAGAGAGAGAGAGAGAGAGAGAGAGAGAGAGAGAGAGAGAGAGAGAGAGAGAGAGAGAGAGAGAGAGAGAGTGTGTGTGTGTGTGTGTGTGTGTGCGTGTGCGTGCGTGCGTGCGTGCGTGCGTGCGTGTGTGTGTGTGTGTGTGTGTGTGCGTGCGTGTGCGTGTGTGTGTGGTCGTTTTCCAAGAGCATATCTTGATGACCATGCTACGAAATTGTATTTCTTATCATAATGTACTATTGACAAAGATTAGGACAATAAGTTCAAGATTCTGACGTTTCTGCCTGTGGCTTCAATGTTCCAATTACACACATTCGTCAATGCAGTACAATGGAACATTATTTATGTCATGCTCAGTCTTTTTGTTTGTGGATCAAGCCACAAACCTATAACTCACTTTGTCGGTCGGTCGGTCTGTCGTTCCCAAATTGTCGCACATTTTGACAAAATTGTCGCACTCCAAATCGAGGCTACACTTCAAAATTAATTGAGGCCGCTCTTTAAAATGATGTATTTTAAAAGCGTACAAAATAATAAACATACGTAATACAGACACTGCAACAGACACGACGAGTATGCGGTGCTTCTTTCGATGAGTATAAGTAGGATACATAGTTTTAAATGTTTTCCAAAAGATATAAAAAGTTACGAAATGGTGCAGAGATAACATTCTGGTTTACAGATTAAAATTATTGAAAATCCAGGGGAGGTAACTCATGATTGGAGTGGTAAAAATAGACACGCGTGCCACAAACTATTGCGATTTCGCGCTTGTTTAATTTAAATTTTAACTATTTTGCAGTGTACTTACTGAGTCGCCCATCGGGTTACGCCACTTGATAGGACGCATAACCACTTGTGACCCTGAACCCCTGCTCATTAATTTATTCATTTACTTATTTATTCATTCATTTATTTATTCATTCATTTATGTACTTTCATTTATTCATTTTTTTAATTCATCCCCCTTTTCATTAATTAATTCATGCACTTATTTATTCATTCACTTATTTATTCATTCATTCATTCATTCATTCATTCATTCATTCATTCATTCATTCATTCATGCACTTTCATTTATTCTATTTTTAATTCAGTCCTTTTTTCGTTCATTCCTTTACTTATTTATCCATTCATTTATGTACATTATTGTTTTCATTCATTTATTCATTCATTCATTCATCAGACCTGTTTACTTGACTCTTTTCGTGTAGTATTCTACTCAATGTGAAATGTAAAAAAAAAGCTCTAATTACTCATTTTCAGTGAACATTATTTGATGGTTTAATGAAGAGGACCGGCTACTCATTTCACACCAACACTACTCATTTCAGCTATCCAGACTACTCAAGACGTGTGTAGGGGGTAAACAGGTCTGATTATTGCATCTACCCATCCATTCATTCATCCATTCATTCATCCATTCATTCATCCAGTTGTCAATCTGTTACCTTGTCTGGGATTTTCCGTAATAGATTGGCCATTCACTGACGTGCATACTTAAACAAAATACACCCCAAAACATCGTTATTTTCTTACGAAAAGAACGTTTGCCCATTGACAACCAAGCTGTTGCCCCAGGGTTCTTTTCTGTGCGTAAAATGCAATACAACGTAAAGGATTTTGCTTAACATATATATTTCTTTATATACACCCCTTCTCAATTGTTAGCTATTCAGATCACCTGGGCTGGTACAAATAAA
>CM065699.1:48840964-48853464 GCA_017654935.2 Phymorhynchus buccinoides | reverse complement strand
ATGCAAAGCTAGGCGTGGGTGTCGTATTAAGCAACTTTGGTGTTGGGGGCTAATTTAGGGAGAGTTTCTTACCTTTGGTTGTTGGGGGCTAATTTAGGGACAGTTTCTTACTTTGGTGTTTTCTACTAATGCTCTCTCTATCTCTCTCTCTCTCTCTCTCTCTCTCTCTCTCTCTCTCTCTCTCTCTCTCTCTGTGTCTCTCTCTCTTTCTCTCCCTCTCTCTCTCTTTCTCTTTCTCTCTCTCTCTCTCTCTCTCTCTCTCTCTCTCTCTCTCTCTCTCTTCTCTCTCTCTCTCTCTCTCTCTCTCTCTCTCTCTCTCTCTTCCTCTAGAATCTCCTGTAGTCTTAAAACAAAGAAAGACAATACCGTCAAGTCATTATCTCTGTATCTGTAGAAGGCATTTAAGAGTGCGAAATGCTGTGTGTATTGTAGAATTATCTATAACCTTCATTGCTTTTATTGTGTTGTTTGTTTACCCCCCTCCCCTTCTAAGGGGCTATGGCCTTTATAATTAAAATATCCGAATCTCTCTCTCTCTCTCTCTCCTCTCTATCTCTCTCTCTCTCTCTCATCTAAGAGTGCTCTATGCTCTCTCTATGGTAGAATAAATCTATTTTCATTGCGTTATTGTTCTCTCTTGTTTACCCCTCTCCCCTTCTAAGGGGCTCTCTCTCTCTAATTCTCTCTCTCTCTCTCTCTCTCTCTCTCTCTCTCTCTCTCTCTCTCTCTCTCTCTCTCTCTCTCTCTCTCTCTGGTTAAATAAATTTTCGTTTTCGGTTTTTTTCGTTCTCTCTCTCTCTCTCTCTCTCTCTCTCTCTCTCTCTCTCTCTCTCTCTCTCTCCGCTTCCTCTATATACACACATAGTCAATTATTCTAACGATTTTCCAAGAAACAACAAAAGACTATTCAACAATACTCGTTTCCCCTTCATCCCCTGTCGCTTTCTGTGATGTTCAACGTTTCAAAAGAAAAATACAGTTTGAAATTTTTGTTTCTTATCACTGTAACAAAAACAAACTCCCTTGGTCATTTTCTCTCTCAACTCCCTCCCCTGTCTTTACGTTACTTTATTATAACTACGTCTTCCAAGCTTGAAACCGAAAACATTCTTTGGATGTTGTGCTTTTGAAGAGTAGTCGGATAGCGAGATTTAAAGCATAAAGCTCTTTCATTTCCGCCTTTGAAGTTCCCCTTTTCGCTTGTTTCATCAGAGGAAGGTTGTCTTTCGCGCGTGTGTGGGGTTTTATCTGTTTTCCTAGGTGGGCTTTTGAAGTCAAGCGCGTACAAAGACACGAAGAAATGACGCAGCGAAAGGTAAAGAGAGAAAGCAATGATGATGATGATGATGATGATGATGACTAGTTAGTGTGTATAGATTGAGGGTTTGTTTGTGCTAAGGTGTGCTAAGGTGTTTGTGTACTAGCTACGTGAGTTTGATGTGGTTCTTTGGTTTATGTTCATTTAATGTGTAACTAGCGCAACGCCGAGTCCCAGTAACGCCTAGCAACGGTAACGCCTAGTAACGGTAACGCCAAGTACTGGTAACGCCGAGTACAGCAAATTTGAAGCGATTCGGTTAAGAAACGGCGGAGTCATATAGCGCGCGCGTTTCTGAACCGATTCGCTTCCGGTTTGGCACACGAATAGTCCCCGGCCCCGGTCATCTTCCTGCCAAATTCGAAGGCGATCGGCCCAGAAAAGCCGGAGATACGGGCGCCGAGAGGCCGGTGGATGCGCGTTTCGCGCATTTGCGAAACCGCGCAAATAAATAACACGGCCGCTTCGGTTGCCGTTGCCATCGCCCCGTGAGGGCTCACAGCAAATTTGAAGCGAATCGGTCGAAAAACACACACACACACACGGGACACTTGCCAAATTACTATATGATGATGTGAATGTGCTGTATTAAGAGGCTTCAGACCTTCGTTGGTTTGGGGTGGGATGGAGTGCATCTCTCTCTCTCTCTCTCTCTCTCTCTCTCTCTCTCTCTCTGTCTCTCTCCCTGCCTCTCCCTCTGTGTGTGTGTGTGTGTGTGTGTGTGTGTGTGTGTGTGTGTGTGTGTGTGTGTGTGTGTGTGTGTGTGTGAGAGAGAGAGAGAGAGAGAGAGACGAGAGAGAGAGAGAGAGAGAGGAGAGAGAGAGAGAGAGAGTTGGCGTTAATACCAGAAATGGGTGCCTGCCAACGTACTTCATGCAGATGCAGACACTGACACATTTTTTAATGCATACTAGCGCAACGCCGAGTACCGGTAACGCCTAGTACCGGTAACGCCTAGTACTTGTGTTCCGCCGAGTACCGGTAACGCCTAGTACCGGTAACGCCTAGTACCAGTAACGTCAAGTACCGGTAACGCTGAGTACTGGTTTTGCCGGGTCCGCCAAATATTATATTATTACTTTTGTCTCTCTCCTTCCTTCCTTCCATCTTCTTCTCTCACCCGGTTCCATCCCCCACCGCGCACACCCCCACCCCACCCCTTGGCTCATATCGCGCGCGTTTATAATGGATGCTGTTACAATTTTTGCACCAAGATAGTCACTATCCCTGGTCATGCACGTTCCAAATTTATGTCGGATCTGGGTTTCGCGTTAGGCGGTTTGTGGAAAGGTGAAGCGGCGCATATCACGCGCGTTTATAAATCGATTTGCTTCCAGTTTGGCACACAGATAGTCACGGTCCCCGGTCATCTACCTTCCAAATTTGAAGGCAATCCGTCCAGAAATAGCGGAGATACGGGCGCCGAGATGTCGGTGGATACGTGTTTCGCGCATTTGCCAAACCGCGCAAATGACACGGCTGCCTTGGCTGCCGTTGCCATGGCCACGTTACGGCTGGTAGCAAATTTGAAGCGATTCGGTCGAAAAAACGGCGGAGTTATAAGGTTAGTATTATATATATGAGCCCGTTCTGTGTTCCACACACACACACACACACACACACACGCGGACAGTTGGCTTTTAATAAGACAATGGTCATGGGCCACAAAAACTTGCCTTTAGGGGAGGGGGTGGGGGTTCAAAGACAGACATTCCCATTCGAAAGGTATCCAAGGTAACCTGGCAAATGTCACAGTAACAACAATGGCGATAATTATCATCGTCTAATGACCCTTTGTCCAACTACCATTTGCCAGTAAAGTCCAACCATGACATGAACATGCTTGTAAATATTGAAAACTAACTGCACACAGAGAGAGAGAGAGAGAGTGAACGAGTAAGAGAGAGAAGAGAGAGAGAGAGAGAGAGAGAGAGAGAGAGAGAGAGAGAGAGAGAGAGAGAGAGAGAGAGAGAGAGAGAGACAGAGAGAGAGAGAGAGAGAGAGAGAGAGAGAGAGAGAGAGAGAGAGAGAGAGAGAGAGAGAGAGACGAAACGAAATGAAACTAAACGAATTTTTATTTTAATACAGGATAATGAGATAAGCATTGCTTTTTTACACTTAGCCTTGAGAGAGAGAGAGAGAGAGGGGGAGAGAGAGGGGGAGAGAGAGAGAGAGAGAGAGGAGAGAGAGAGAGAGAGAGAGAGAGAAATGAAATCATATAGTAATTTGGCAAGTGTCAGTCTGTGTGTGTGTCTGTCTGTCTGTCTAAAACACAAAACGGGCCTTATAACTCCGCCGTTTTTCGACCGAATCGCTTCAAATTTGCTGTGAGCCCTAACGGGGCGATGGCAACGGCAACCGAGGCGGCCGTGTCATTTGCGCGGTTCGGCAAATGCGCGAAACGCGTATCCGCCGGCCTCTCGGCGCCCGTATCTCCGGTATTTCTGGGCCGATTTGGCAGGTAGATGACCGGGGACGGTGACTATCTGTGTGCCAAATTGGAAGCGAATCAATTCATAAACGCGCGCGATAAGTGCCGCTTCACCTTTTCACAAACCGCGGCGTAACCAGACCGGACATTGACTCATAATTTGGTACATGCATGCCCAGGGACAGTGACTATCTTGGTGGAAAATTTCTACACCAGCCATTCATAAACGCGCGCGATATGAGCCAATTTCCATTTGCGCGGAGATAAAGGGGGTCCGGAAACCAGGAAACTCCCCTCCCTCGATCCGCCCTGATATTCAAAGAGAATTGCCGATTTTGGAACGGACTGCCCGTTCCGCTGGTTTGACGATTGCGGGCTTCTTTCATGTCTGGGCCGGGTTGGGATGGTGGGGGAGGGGGGGGGGTGGTGGGTAGAGCAGGATGAGAGAAGAAGATGGAAAGAAGGAGAGACACAAAAGTAATAATATAATATTTCGTGGACCCCAAAAAAACTGCTGCTCAGCATTACCGGTACTTGGCATTACCGGTACTAGGCATTACCAGTGCTCGGTATTTCCGGTGCTAGGCGTTGGGCTAGTGAACCTTTATTTTACAACCGTAAAAGTATTGGCATGTGGCAGCCATTTTTCATACTTGCCGAGAGAGAGAGAGAGAGAGAGAGGGGGGGGGGGGGAGAGAGAGAGAGAGAGAGAGAGAGAGAGAGAGAGAGAGAGAGAGAGAGAGAGAGGGGGAGAGAGAGAGGGGGAGAGAGAGAGAGAGAGAGAGAGAGAGAGAGAGAGAGAGAGAGAGAGAGAGAGAGAGAGAGAGAGAGAGAGAGACAGAGAGAGAGACAGAGACCGGGACAGAGACAAAGACAGACAGATAGGCAGACATTATGAATAATAAAATTATTTCTTTTTTTTTCTCTCTGGTGATCAGCACTCAAATAAAGACAAAACGACAAAAGCAAATAAAAAATGTTCGACGACATGAAATTGGCTTAATTGACATTTAATTGAAATTGGCACAATGACTGAAATTGGCACAATTCCAGATATGACGTTTCCAGATCAGAACGGGTTAAGTGGGAAATGGCGAATCGGTACCAAGGTTACCAGCAAAAAGAATGAACACAACAACAACAACAACAACAACAACAACATACAGTATTTATACGGCGCTAAATCTTGATAGAAATCAAATCAAAGCGCACACACACGTTAGCATTCGTAACGCATTCAATCAAAAACGCTATACAAAGCGAACACGCACGTATGACAAAAATGGAATACAGCAGAAACAGACCTAAAGGCAAGGGAGTGAAGAGAAAGAGAGCGGATCTTTAATGACGGGGGAACAGGTGGGTTTTGGGGTGAGCTTTGAAAAGCAGAGAGGGTCGGTCGCTGGCGGAGGGAGAGAGGAAGTTTGTTCCAGGAGGTCGGTCCTGAGACAGCAAAAGAGCGCCGACCAACAGTTGAAAGCTTATACCTAGGGATCTGGAGATATAGAGGATCAGAAACTGAACGTAAAGTGCGAGCTGGCGTAGTATAGATGGAAATATTGTCGCAGTGGTAAGAACCGTCCATAAGGGTATCTGACCGATTGGACGTTAATTTCACCACCAGAGAGAGAGAGACAGAGGTAAGATGGAGCAGCTTTATGGATAGATTTATAGCAAAGGGTGTTTAATTTATACACATACCTTACCACAACAAACAGCATTACGACAGTTGACAGACTTCTTCTTCTTCTTCGATCGCTCAGACAGTGTCCTGTCAATTATGAGCGCAGATGCGTCATGCTGCCGTTGTGCGCCTAACTAAGAAATAATTAGGCCCAGCATGTCCGACTTCGGCTGAAGGAATCTTTTTGAAAGCGTTTCTTGAAAAAAGGCAGGAGAATGGACCAGTAAGGCAGAAAGATAGTAGATGACAGCAAGCAAAGGGAAAAGGCAGAGTCAAAGATTAGTAACAGATTAGAGGAAGTTACAAGCACAGAAATTCCAGAAGGTGGGGGAACTATTTATACAAAAGACACCCCCGGTATCCCCACGGGGAGAGATAAGCATGGATACACACATCCAAAGGGCCAAAATGTTCCACGCCTAGAACGGTGCATCTCAATTGCGCCTTAAAAAAAAATTACCCCTATTCTCAATTACGCCCGTTGTAGTCATCATCTGCGCCCGTTGAAATGGTTCATGAGAAAACTAGACACAGTAGAAGTTTTGCATACATTGAGATTTTTGCTTCAGAAGTTAGAGAAGGTGAAAGTTCGTTAAACGTCCTCCGGCCTGGAACAGGCACATATTGGACATTAATAATCATAAAGATAGTGGGACGATCCTGGAGATACTGCAATACCAGGAAAGTCCCGAAGTTTTGTTTTGTTTTTAATAATCAAGATAGTTAACAGAAGCTTGAGCCAACATTCCTTATTATAAAGTTTCACAAATCAGAATTTAAATAGCTTTTTTTAGGAAATAATGGTTAACGCCATGTGGGGCAATAAGATTTTACTTGGGGATATAAAATAGCTTTTTTTTTTTTTGGGGGGGGGGATTTTATACTCACACGAAGTTGGACTTCTAAGAAAGCAGAAGCCATGGCGCGAATGGGTGTTCATACCCGGATAGGCGCAATTGAATAGTTTTCAAATAGGGGGCAATTGAGTGGTACCCGCCTAGAACTTGTGGTCACGGGATGACACTTATTGGGAAGGCAGAGTAATAAGGCTTTATGCCGAAAATTATCTGCCCCTGTCTTGTGCCCTGCGATGCAAACGCCACCTACTTAAGATTATCGCCCTTGCCTGTCAGGAACTAGCAGTATATAGCCACAGAAAAGTATCTGCCCGTGACTCGTCTCCACCAGGGGGCATCGGCAGTTCGGGCCTAGAATGATCGCCCTTGCCTGTCAGGAACTAGCAGTATATAGCCACAGAAAAGTATCTGTCCGTGACCCGTCTCCACCAGGGGGCATCGGCAGTTCGGGCCTAGAATTATCGCCCTTTCGTGTCGGCAAGGAGTAGTATAACGCCTCATTACCCGGTCAGAGGACCGGGTCTTGTGACGGGTGTGTCTGTCTGTCTGTCTGTCTGTCTGTTTTTTCTTTTTACGATCTTCTCAAAAGATACATGACCGATTTTGATCAAATTTGGTAGAGAGGTAGATGTCTTGATAAGGAAGGTTCTTTTCGATGTTCACGACTGTGCTGACCTCGACCTTGAAGTTTGACCTCGAAAACCGACATTTCCTTATTTGGGCTACACATTTCATTTCCGAGCTGTATCTCATGAACCAGTGAACGGAATCGCTTCAAATTGTGTGCGGTGGTGTATCACCACGTGTGTGTGTGTGCATGCATGCGTGCGTGCTGGGAGATCTACAAAAAGTAGGTCAGCTTGAGGTCTATGAAGGGGGATGGTGAATGCGGAAGCGGACCGAGGGTGGTGGGGGAGGGTAGTGTGAGAAAATGCCTTTTGCGTGGAAAACGCTATTTGTAATGGTTTGGATTCTAGGGGAGTAAATGTAGTTATTGTTATTTCGTTTCGGGTTGTGCCTTATGATAAGTGCGTTGTTTTGTTGTTGTTTCTGCTCAGATTTTTTAACTTTTTGTGAAGCGCTTAGAGCCCTGTAAGGAGAATAAGCGCTATATAAGTTGTCATTATTATTATTATCATCACGGTACCGGGAGGATTGTGTAAAAATATTATAACTGTACTGACCTTGACCTTGAAGTTTTTGTTGGATGTTTATTTTGGATCAAGCACTAACATTGACATGGTCACAGGGAAGCAACCCCAGCTAGGAATTTGACCAAAAAAAGTATTCAAGAGTATTGCCCCTTTGACAAGATATGGGAAGTTAGAGTAGTGTAAGCTCAGGGAAAGTGGAGGATGGGGGTAGAAGAGCTACACAGGCAGGTACTGAGGTTTGCAAATGTATCATGGTTAGTGTGTTCGTTATGGATAATAGTTAGCAAACTGGTTTTTAAGAATTTTGTGGGAGTGGGAAGTGGTGTGTGTGTGTGAGGGTGCAGGGGATGGGGGGGGGGGGGCGATGGAGGTATGGGGGTGGAGGGTGGAGGATGTTTGAGGAGATAACTCTGGCCAGGTTCGCATCGTTGCAGTGCAGTAGTTTTTGCTGGTCTCCTTTTCTCCCCCCCCCCCCCCCCCCCCCCCCCCCCCCCCCCCCCCCCCCCCCCCCCCCCCCCCCTAGTTTTTGCTGGTCCCCCCCCCCCCCCCCCCCCCCCCCCCCCCCCCCCCCCCCCCCCCCCCCCCCCCCCACTGCCTGCCTATCTTTCAGCATGAACGTTCTTGAACAAACATTGTAAATTTACAAAACTTTATACCACGACCCCTTCATGTTTACGACCCTCAATCTCAAAGTCTGCTTCTTTCAGCTTTGCGAAAATAATCCTAGTCTGATTCTAACTCTATTCCTTTTCCGTGAATGGCAGAATGTTGTTTCTCCGTGAACATTTTCAACGCGATAATTTAAGGGAGGTGTGTGGGTGTGTGTGTGGGTGTGGCTTAAAGTATAAGATAACTTATAAGATAATGTGTATAAGATTAAAGTGTATAAGATGAAAGGGGTGTTGCTGAAATATAAGATAGGACATGTTTGAATGTCGGTGCTCTACATACAGTAGCTCTCTGTTATGGAATACAGTTGTGTTGTTTGTTTTTATTTCTACCACAGCTTGGCTTACATGAAACTGTTTGAACGTGTATGTGTTACAGTCAGTTTACAAAAGCAGTAAATGTGCAAACTTCCTATAAAAAAAGTAACGACATTTGCGAAGTTACTTTTTTTCTTAGGGATTTTGCTAATTTTTCTCTCTGTGTCTCTGTCTCTCTCTCTGTCACTCTCTCTCTTTCTCTCTCTCTCTCACACACACATAGATACATACAGATGCACACACATGCACGCAAGCACGCGCCACAGTACACTAATTCCTCTCATTCTGGCTCCTTTCAGTTTTCCACAGAGAGCTAAACGTTTCAAGTAATTTCTTTTAACAGAGGCAAATATTCTTATCATTGATTGTGGTTAGGGATAGGAAACGACCTTACAAGTGGCATACCACCACAAAACAATGTAAGCCTAATGGATAAAACACTTTAAATTGGTTTATGCTGGTGACGAGTGTTAACAAAAGGCATAAACTGAAAGGGGCTGAGAAAAGCTACTGTGGCGCACGCACACACACTTTATGATAAAGATATCAATAAAGTGTTTACTCAATTCCTAAAGCAATCAGTTATCTTGAAATATGAATGCAATAAACTTACACATTTCTTGGCCTTACAAAGAAAAACTGATTCTCTTGAAATGCTCATTCAGTAAATTTGCAAATTTCCTGGTCTTTCAAAACAGGAAATTTGCTGAATTACTTTTTAACCCTTTCACCGCCAATGTCGCATTTTAGCACCCCAATGGTGTAACACCCATGTCACTAACAAAAAAGGCATCAAATCAGGGCCTGTTATCCAAATAACCTGTTTTCTTCATTTTGGGAGGTAAGGATAGGCTTAATGATATATATGTCACAGAGGAATTCGCAATATTGCAGATATTTTATTTTCTCTACCCAGTTAAGTTTGATGGTATTTTTTGGCTGAAAAATGGCTGGCGACGAAAGGGTTAAAGGAAAATTGCAAAATCCCTGAGTGAAACAGGAAATTTGCAAAGTTGCTGAAATTTTCAAATTCACCAGAATTTTTTTTTTTTTATAGGAAATTTGCAAAATCCCTGAGTGAAACGGTAACTAGCAAAGATGTAGATGCACCCCCCCTCCTCCATTTCTCGGTTCTTTCCGTTTTTTCAGTCTTGCCTTTCTTACTGCAGACTGAGCACTTCAACCTCTATCGTTTGCAATATTTAACGTTAATTTTCATCCATTTACACAATTAAAAAATATGCATTCAAAAATCGTAGAAGACAGAAAGAACGCAATGAACCCAGATTGTGACAGGGGAGGAGGGTCTTCACCTCTACCCAGTACCTTGGCAAAGTTGTTGAAATTGTCGGGACATTTTGCAAAATTACTGGTTTTGTGAATTGACTGTAACATTATACAAGCTTCTCGTGTTCTGTCCTCAACAGAACGCCAATTGTTTGTTTCTCTCATTCGGCAATTACTCGTATTTGTGAAAGAAACCTCTTCTTTGTACTCCCCGTCTTTTGACATTAAGCCTTTGAAAAAGACATCGTGTCTCTTCTCCTCTTTAATCACTTTGAGTTTTCAAAAGAACATCTTGTTTGCTCTTGTCTTTGATGACTCTCTTTGTCTTTCAAGATCGAAACTGGAAACACTTAGTTAGGTATTGGGGGGGCTTTGAAAACTGTTCCGATGGCGAGATATAAGGCATAAAACCCTTTGATTTTGCTCTTTGAAGTCTTTTGATTGTATTCCGTCAAGCCGAGATTGCATTTCGTATCTTTTTTCTTTCTTTTCTGCAAAGCTCTGGCCTATAGGATAACTTTCGTGCCACCGGGAAAATAAGTTCTAAACAAAGAGTGATTATGTGCTCTTTGGAACATGGAAGCCGTGATCAAGGCATGTTGGAAAAGATTGATCCATCAGGAAACGACGTGTGGCGAACGATTGAGCAAACAAACACTGTGTACATTTTCTGTGGAAACCAAACTCTGATATATTCATTCTTTGTACCGCTAGTTATTAGAACTTGGTTCAGTCAGATCTACTCTCTCTCTCTCTCTCTCTCTCTCTCTCTCTCTCTCTCTCTCTCTCTCTCTCTCTCTCTCTCTGTAAGCGTGCTTATGAGTGCGTGTGTATGTGCGCGCGCGCGAAGAAGAAGAAGACTAAACTCACGACTAACAATGACCAAAGCATGACATCTGAAATGAAAGTCAGCGGGGGGTTAAAAAACAACAACAACA
Source organism: Phymorhynchus buccinoides (assembly GCA_017654935.2). NCBI lineage: Eukaryota > Metazoa > Mollusca > Gastropoda > Neogastropoda > Raphitomidae > Phymorhynchus > Phymorhynchus buccinoides. The sequence continues at coordinate 48,842,809 of CM065699.1, read as the reverse complement.
GAACAACAGCAATGGCAAACAGTCACGATGTTCAAGTACCTTGGTTCCAGCATACGATCAGATGTAGGACCGGAATAAGAGATTATGGCACAGTCCAGACAACAGCTACGTTGCCAAACTCCAAACCCATTTGAAGAGACAAGAACATTGGAAGTTTTGCTCTTAGAAGTTCCACTTTTGTTGCTTAAATAAGAAGCTCGCGAAGAGGAAGAAGAAAAATAAGGAGGAGGAGGAGGAGGAGTAGAAGAAGAAGAAAAGAAGAAGGAGGTGGAGGAGGAGGAGAAAGAAGAAGAATAAAGAGGAGGAGAAGAAGAATAAGAAGAAAAAGAAGGAGGAGGAGGAGGAGGAAGAAGAAGAAGGAGGATGAGGAGGAGGAGAAGAAGAAGAAGGAGAAGGAGGAGGAGAAGAAGAAGATGAAGAAGAAGAAAGAAGAAGAAGAAGAAGAAAGAAGAAGAAGAAGAAGAAGAGGAGGAGGAGGAGGAGGAGGAGGAGAAGGAGGAGGAGAAGAAGAAGGCCGGGTAAGGATGATGATGAGGAGGAGATGGAGGGAAAGGAGAAGAAGAAGAAGAAGAAGAAGAAGAAGAAGAAGAAGAAGAAGAAGAAGAAGAAGAAGAAGAAGAAGAAAGAAGAAGAAGTTCTATGAAGACTACATTTCTGTATTACACAGCACGGAATACAAAGAGGGACCCTAGAACAGCAAGAAGAAGTCCTATGAAGACATTTCTGTATTACACTCACGGAATACAAACAGGGACCCTACCAGCAGAGCTGCACAGAAAGATCGTCGCTACATAGACGCAAATCATGTTACTGGAAGATCTTTAGCATCTCGTGCACTGACCACGTGACCAATATGGCATTGCTAAGAACTTAACTTTATAGGAAACGCCACATGTTCTCGAGGGCTAAGCACCATAAATCCACCTAAACAGCTCAGTGGACCTTCTGACAGTTGTCAAAACGAGAGAGTTTAAAGGAACCCTCAGATCCTCCGAATCGGAGTGTGGCTGCCCACATGGCGGGGTAATCAAAAGACGGTCAACACACTTAATGTTCTCATCCCTAGCAGATGCATTTGTACCACAGTGTTCAAGCGCTTCCGCTGTCGGGGTGATCCCTGGAGTCTTTTAGCCAGGGTAAGCCAACAAGAAGAACCCTCATGCATGAAAAAAGAGTCGTGCATTGAAGAGTGACAGAAGAAAGCGAACAGGTTTTCTGTGGTGTCCCAACCAAAGACTTTGGGTACTAGACTATATCCTATTTTGCTCCAACTATCTAGCCGATCCATATTATACTAGTGGTACTGAAAAGTGAAACCTGTAAGATGAGCTAGCAAGAATGCCGCTACCGCCTAGGAGGAGGCCTGGCCAGCTGGGGCCCATCACGATGACAACCAGAGGAACCTTCATCCAACGACGACACCAGATGCAGACCTTTATCTGCACGAACCCTACAACAGAGCAGTCACCTGCCACGACCCGCCTTCCTCCACGACCTTCCCTCATCGCCATTGCATCGTCTCCATCCCCGGGAAGACCTCACCGTCTCCAGGAACACCGTCCATAAGGGTCTCTGACCGATTGGACGCTAATCTCACCTTCTCTACCTAGCCATGGGTAGAAGTGGTTGGAATGGGTGAAGTGGTTGGAATAAAACTGACGCAAAGACTTCAAAGACCCATTGACCCACCACGATTAAGTGCCCTGTTTTTTTTCTGGGTAGCTGTGACCCACATACATAATATCCCCAACTTCAAATTGAGACTGCTCTTTAAAATGATGCTTCGCTTTCAATTTGGGGGCATTTCTATGGGAGTCAAACCTGGTCAAAACAAGATTTCTTACC
>CM065699.1:48818464-48835964 GCA_017654935.2 Phymorhynchus buccinoides | reverse complement strand
TTCAATACTATGTCAATGGACAATCTAAAGATAGTCCGTTTTGACTCCAAGCCATCGAATTTCTGAATCTCTTTGCATTCAGAAGCATCAATTCTTGCAGAACCTCCATAATATCTCGTACAGTAGTATCTCGTCTGTAAGTAATCACAATCTGTCACGACTTTACTTCTATCTGTCAATGCCCTTCTTTTCCTAAATCTGCTATTTTGTTGTTGTTGTTAGTCCCCGAGCTGAAGGTTCGGGGAACTATTCTGTCTGGTCCGTCCGGCGTCCATCCGGCGTGCCTCTGTCCGGCTATTCGTCCATTTTTCTCAAAAACTATTCAGTCTATCATCATCAAATTTGGTATACTAGTTTGCCAAGATGCCAGCTATCCACTGATGTATTTAGTTTTACATTAAGGTCAAGGCCGCGCCAGTTACGGGGTTCAAACCCCAAAACACATAATCGCTAATATCTCGCGAAGTTTTGCATGTATTTCAATGCAGTTTTTTTCACAACATTTCTTGATGAATGGTCTATAACACAGTTGTGATGAATGTTTCTGTGCGCTCGTGTGCGCATGATCGCGCGCGCTCAAATCACGGGTCCGAACCCCAAGGCTATGACCTGAAAATTTCACAAAGCATTGTTGGAAACTTCATGGTTTGAAACTCTATCTGTTGACTGATGATTTGATGTAAATATTACAAGTGAACCCCTAAGCCTAGACCAACACGGCTGGAAACACCCAGAGACAGAGACAGAGAAAGAGACAGAGAGAGAATGAGAGCGGTGATGGAGAGAGACAGAGACACAGAGAGAGAGAGAGAGAGAGAGAGAGAGAGAGAGGAGAGAGAGAGAGAGAGGGGGGGGGTAGCAAACAGTTGGCTGTAGCACTGTGGCTCACACTTGACTACTGAGTTCCTGGGCGCGTGTGCTAGCTTGCTGGCATCACCGAGTCTTGCTTGCCTCAGTGACTGGCTGGATGGGGGAAGGAGATGCATTAGGGGTGGAGGTGAGTGGGTTTCACGATAGTGCATAGGTGGAAACTAAATGATCCCAATTGAACGGCCGTGCCTAGGCCCTTTGTGTCACAGGCCCGATATGTCCCACATCTTTCCGGCCATCCATCCGTCCGTGCGTGCGTCCTGTCTTCAGTTCTCAATGGTCTCCCCGCTGTGTGTACAGCCGACACATTCCGATTTCGGAGTAGCTCGGTGATGCTGCGAGGGGACTTTGCAGCCGCCCGGCGTTGCACTTGTTGTTGTTGCTGTTGTTGTTGTTGTCATCTAAAGCAGAACCTATCTGAATTTCTGTAGATGGTGGGATTATAAGCAGCATTATATACTTTAATTGTTTTTTAATTCCACAATAACTTCTTTATTTTTTGAAAATTGTTTTATATATATTAGCTTATTACTTTCATCAAAGAACGTTTTGCTTTTTACTGCGTTTTCATACACGCTACTATCAACAAACTATATGCTTATTTCCTCAAAAAGTAGCTAAAAAAAAAGAAAGATTAAAACATGTTTTCTGTTCAACCTTTTAACTGCTATGCGTTTACCTAATTTTGAACATCACAACCCAGAATCCACCCATACACCCTGAATACCCGATAAGAAAAAGTTAAAGTGGTAAGAAGTTATTTGCTGGGTTTCCAAAATAACCACCCTCTGCCTTTTGATTTACGTGGAACTTCAAATGGACGCCATCCAACGCCCACTGGTAGTGATGAAGAGGACTGCCTGATGACAGGAGAGAGAGAGAGAGAGAGAGAGAGAGAGAGAGAGAGAGAGAGAGAGAGAGAGAGAGAGAGAGAGAGAGAGAGAGAAATCGTGGTAGAGAGGGGTGGTAGGGGAAATGAGGTAGAATGGAACAGGTTACGTAACGATGTGTCCGTGGTCCGTGCCCCCCCCCCCCCCCCCCCACCCCCCCCCCCCCCCCCCCCCCCCCCCCCGTGTCTATGTGTCAATGTCTCTCCATCTCTGTGTGCCTCTGTGTCTATGTCTCTATGTGTCCCCGTCTCTGTGTGCCCCTGTGTCTATGTGTCCCCGTCGCTGTGCGCCACCAGTTTCGTCTCTATTTGTACGTCCCCGTCTCTACTTGCCTCTGTGTCTATGTTATGTCCCCATGTGTATGTGTCTCCATCTCGATGTGTCCCAGTCTCTACATGTCCCTGTCTCTGTGTGTTCCCGTCTCTGTGTGTCCCCAATTTTGTCTATGTGTACGCCCCCGTCTCTACGTACCCCTGTGTCGATATTATTATAAAAAAATCCTGTCCCGTCTTCTGAGCCGTACAGTGGTGTTGCTCCCATGCCGCTCATTCCGAAACCCAATTCGCAGCCACACCCCGGCTTGTTCAGCTCGCAAAAACCGAGACCAGCAGACCAAGAGGAGCGAATCTATATTAGGCCATCAGGAGGCAACCAACCGAGGAAACACTGCACTGCTGCTAAGTCACTTCGGTGGAGTTCAGTGGAGCCTGTTCAGGACACCATCTACTAGCACGCTACTAATGACACTATTCTCTTAGTCGCGGAGCCAGCGTGAGCGAGGTCCTCCTCCGAGGGCACCCTGTGTCACCGTCTCTATGTGTCCCTGTTTATGTGCTTCTGCATCTATATATGTCCCTGTGTCTAGATGTCACCACTACTATGTATCCGTGTCTTATATATATATCTTCGTTTCTTGGTGATACCAAAACACAAACCGTGACCCAAAACGTAACCCTAATTCCAAACCTTTACCTTGGAACAAGAATTTAATCCTCCATATTTTTGTTACACGATACAGTAGCAGCAGCATAAACTAGAATTAGAGTACAACCAGCAATGCATATACGTGATACTCCACTTAGATCAAACGTTACGTGGCACTGGCTGCCAGACAAAGTACAACGAATAAGAACAGCAAAAATAACATCAATTATAATAATAATAATAATAATAATAATAATAATAATAATAATAAATAACATTTATAGAGCGCCCTTGAACTCACAGCGCTTCACAACTGTTTAAATAAATACATAAATCATAAATAAGCTACTACAATATCAACTATCACAAACATGCACACAGCCACAACACGCACGCACGCACACGCACACGCCCACACCCACATACGCGCGCACACCCACCCACCCACAATGTGGGGGACATCATTTTAAGGCAGGAAACAGGACCAGGAAGAAATCAGAGGTATTGCCGGAAGAGGAGAGTTTTAAGAGCGGTTTTGAAAGACTGGAACAATAATAATAACAATCGGCGAGAAAAAGCAAAAATAAGACATAGTAGAAAAAACAGCACCAGGACAACCGCTTCTCATTTACAGTAAGTTGTATTAACCAGGGAACATGTTGGCTAAACTTAGAAAAAAACTAAAAAATTAGCAAGTGGATAAACGGAGACGTGACTAAATGCACATACAATTCCACATGAGCAGCTTGATTAATTTAGCTAAACACAAACCTGTAAGATATTTGAATAAAGTTACTAACTGTGAGAAGCATTTCTGAATGTTCAGAGTAATATTTACCATTGCTACCGAACAGTAATATTTTGCTATCTGTTTTAGCATCATTAGGTAGTGATGCAATGGTCTGCTTACGGGCGTATTGGAAAAGTGGACAGTGTCATAATAAGTGTTCTGCGTCTTGTTAGTCAGTACTTGGATGGGTGACCACATGGGAACACCAGGTGCTGTTGGCATTCTTACGTTTGTTATTGTGGTGGTACCATAGCCGATGAGGTTTAACCGAGGCGTGGTTACTGCTACACTTATCTGTATTGTTACAAATTCGGGACTTTATTACCCGACCTCTTCGTTCCCACCATCTTTATATTTACAAATGTCCCATATGTGTCTGTTCCAGACCGAGAGGACGTAAAACACCATTTTCCATTCTTCATCCACAAGCACATGCCGTACTGTTAGAAAGATGTCGACAAAATAAATCGTTCTTCAAGTCACTCATTTGAAGATTAGATTTACAAGGTATTGTTTCAGAAACTCTGTCAGGTAAATAATAATTCCTGGGTACAATGCTATATGTGTTGCTGACAAAACACTCGAGTACGCTAATGGAATCACACTGTTGAATATTATCGGGAAGATCGTTCCAAAGTACAGTAGCAGAAGGCAAAAAAGAGGATCTGTGTAACTCTGGCCTACACCTTGGTACTTGCCTTTCAAGTTGGTTACGTCTGTGGTATATATGACCTTAGTCTTAATTCTAACCCTAACCCAAAACCCGAAGGGCCAAACAGAAACAGGGACACATAGAGACAGGATTACACAGAGATGAGGACATATAGAGACAGGGACACAAAGAGGATGACACATATAGACAGGGACACAAATCGACAAGATCACACAAAGACAATGACACATATTATGTACGAAGACATACAGAGTCGGGGGAACAATGACGGTGACACACACACACTCTCTCGCTCTTGCTTCTCTCCCCCCTTTCTGTTTTTTTGTTTGTTTTGTATTTGTGTGTGTATAAGTGTATGTGTTTTCTGCATCCGTGTTTGTGTGTGTATTTCTGCATTTTTGTGGGAAATGTGTACACTATTTCAACGCAACGTTCCTTGTATTGTTTATGTTATTCTCTAGTCTTCCTCCACTTCCAGCTCATCGTTATTCATCATACATAATGTATGTAGTACAATTCTATGTTGTTTCTTTTTTCTTTCTTTACTTCAACTGCATTGTATGTCCGTCAACTTTGTCCGCCGTAATATTTGTAACTGGTTCACACCATAAACTCTGCTTGTTGCTGCTTCAGTTGTCTATCTAGTATTGTATGATCTTTTTGTTTTCGGACAATAAAATGATTAAACCAGACGTGTGCACATCGCTATGATCCCTTGGAGGGCGTGGTAAAATGCTACCTTCTCCAGCACACACTCACACACACACACACACACACAGAAAGCGATGGGACGGATGTAAACTCATTTCCTAAGTTCGTTTGGCCGCTGTCTTTGAAGTCGCTGGGCTGGCGGTAAAGATCAAAGCGGGATGCCGCCTTTGAAGGGACGAAATCAAAGTTGGTACCCACCTTCAGAATCGCCAGAGTGGGCAAAACAAAATCTGCAGGGAAAATGTGCCTAATTGGGCGTCAGGATGACTTGAGAGAGAGAGAGAGAGAGAGAGAGAGAGAGAGAGAGAGAGAGAGAGAGAGAGAGAGAGAGAGAGAGAGAGAGATGAGGACATCACAGAACCATGCAGCCAGTGATCCACTGAAGATGAGATATTCCGACAATCATTGCAGTACCCGTTGTTTTACAGAATTCATTTCCAGTCCTAATGAGAAGCTTGTTCCTACTGGCACTCAGTTTCAAGCTGCTTATTTTGATCAGTTTATGTGTCCCCTTCGATTCATTCGTGTCAAGTCTGAGACAATTAGCAGCGTAGCTCTAAAATCCCCCACTTTGAAGAAAAGTTGTTTTTTGGCAGCGAAAACCCATTGAAGCAACTTGTTAGGCAACATTACCGGTGCGTTCTCCTTCCCAGAAAGCCAGCGCTAGCCAACCATCGACCTCACAGTTGGAAAATAAAATACAACCAGCAGGCATGGACCTGCCCCTGTGGCCTACCATGATAAAACGGGACTGGGAGCCATGAAAAATTAAACGGTTTTCCTGTCCAAGATTGTCCGCTGGTTTCTTTGATCGTCTGCTGCCTGTCATCATCACGTGACCCGCGCCCTTATTCAGGGAACGACAACTCTTCAGTCCCCTACCGACTGAATGCGTGTCTTTTCCGGGTAAAGGGAGGTAATGAAGTGTCGAGCGGCGCAATTACTGGGCCTTGAGAGAGAGGGTCGGGTCTTTGATAAGGCTTTGCGCCCCCCTGTGGACTATCATCGGCCAGGGGGAGGAGGGGGGAGTTGATATTGATGTGTCCCCGTCTCTACGTGTATCCCGTCTTTGCGCGTCGCTCTCAATGTGCCCCTGTCTCTATATGTAACATTGCTGTGTGCCACTGTTACTATGAGTCACCGGAGGGTGGGGGGTGGGGTGGGGGGTCATATCAGCATATGATAATAACAATAATAATAATAATAATAATGGGCATTTCTAGCGCTTAATCTTAAATAAGCCCTAAGTGCTTACAATAATAAATGAGTTATTCATCTATTAATAAACCATCATACCAAGCAATAGAAACAAATGAACGTCAAAAAATATGTTAAGCACACGCGTACTCACACACACACACAAACGTACACACACGCGCGCGCGCGCGCTTCGAGAAATCGAAATGGGTGGGTGAGAGAGGAGGGGTGGGGTGGGGGGTTGAAGACCCTCTGTTGTCCAGCTCTCCATAGAGTTTCTTTACACAGGGGAAAAACTAGTGAATCTTTTGCCCACGGATTATATACCTTTGCTTGGTGTTTGTTTTTTTAATTTTGGGGGCAGCATTATGGACAATTTTCGACAAATCAACAGCGACAACAGTGCGGAAATTTCGATTATGATTGATCTTTTAATTCAGGCTATAGAGGCTACAACAACAACAACAAAACGTTGTCGCACACAAGCACATGGATACAGACAGACAGAGAAACGTACGTGCTCTCGTCATGCTTGCAACATACCCTCGTTTTTTATGGAACCGGTAGCACAAAAACTACAGCACCTGTTTTTTGTGACTGTGAAGTTGAAATTGTAAAGGGTAGAACGTCTTTGAGAGATTTTATTCAATTGTTGAGGAAAACGAAACCCATCGTTTCTTGTTTGTTTGGTCTTTTGTTTTGGCTCACTCGCGGCAACCAAGTCAGTGTATGTCCTCATATTTCTTCTCTCTCTCTCTCTCTCTCTCTCTCTCTCTCTCTCTCTCTCTCTCTCTCTCTCTCTGTCTCTCTTCTCTCTCTCTCTCTCTCTCTCTCTCTCTCTCTCTCTCTCTCTCTCTCTCTCTCTCTCTCTCTCTCCGGAACCGGAGACCAACCAGCCCTCTTTGTTTAGATTATCAATGTTAATGTCATCTACTAATCTAAAAAAACAAAGTAGTTAAACAATTTGCAATTTATTTGTATAAAGCCTTTAAAATCAGGACTACTGAATGTGGTTAGAATCTTGACATTCCTCACATATCATATCATGTCATAATGATCTGTTTATTTTGTACTATTTCTGTTTTCATTATTTGTGCATGTCTGATTATGTTTATTGCTATCACCCCATCATGAGGGGCTGTGGCCTTGTTTGATTAAAAATCCGAATCTCTCTCTCTCTCTCTCTCTCTCTCTCTCTCTCTCTCTCTCTTTGTGCATGTGTGTTTATGTGTGTGTACATGTGTGTGCATGTGTATGTGTGTGCGCGTGTGTGTATGTGTGCATGTGTGTGCATAACATTGCATGTATGTATATGTGTGTGTATGCGCATGTGTGTATGTGCGCGTGTGTGTGTAACAACTTTAACATTGGCATTTAATCTGGATATACGATGCGCTCTTTCATGAAACTTAGCACACATATTAATGTTTATGCACGTTTTCAAGCAATGCTGAATTATTTACAGGAATAAATGTTTCAGACAAGTTTCTTTTTTATTCCTAGGTTTGAGACCCAATTTTGTTCACAACCATGCTTAAAAACGCTAAATAATGTATAACACATCATACTGCAAACAAATATTTGTTAAGGTTTTGTGTCAACCTTCTGCGTGTAATTGTTAATTTTCCTTTTTGTTTCTTTTGAGAGAGAACGACAATGACAATCATTTTATTCCCGACAAGGCATCTCCCCCTTAACCCTTTCACCGCCAGCCATATTTCAGCCAAAACTTTCTATTAAATTTACCTGGGTAGAGAACAAAGTCCATCTGCAGTATTGGGGATTCTTCTGTGACATGTATAGAATAAGGTCTATCCTTACTTCCTAAAACTAAGACAATAGGGTCTTTGGGTAATAGACCCCAATTTGATGTCTTTTAGTGACATAGGTGTTAAATCAATGTGGTGCTAAAATGCGACTTTGGCGGTGAAAGGGTTAAGCGCATTAGGAAGGGTGTGTGTCAACGTGTAAAGGAGCAGATTATCAACGATTCAAGTTTAGCACGAAGACAATTCTGAGAGAGAGAGAGAGAGAGAGAGAGAGAGAGAGAGAGAGAGAGAGAGAGAGAGAGAGAGAGAGAGAGAGAGAGAGAGAGAGAGAGAGAGAGAGAGAGAGAGAGAGAGAGAGAGGACAATAATTTTATTCCCGAAAAGCGCATTAGGAAGGATGTGTGTCAACATGTAAAGGAGCAGATTATCAACGATTCAAATATACATTTTAGCACGAAGACAATTCTTAGAGAGGGAGGGAGAGAGACACAGAGAGAGAGAGAGAGAGAGAGAGAGAGAGAGAGAGAGAGAGAGAGAGAGAGAGAGAGAGAGAGAGAGAGAGAGAGAGAGAGAGAGAGAGAGAGAGAGAAACAGACAGACAGACAGACAGAGAAAGAGAGCAATCAAATAAATACATGATTCTACTTTGAAGATCACCTTCTGTCCGGTAATAATGATATTTCTGAGCTTTTTCAGGATGCACAAAAGAACCCCATGCTATTAGTGTGATCAGTTAGTTTACGGTCTCATAACGTGTGGCAGCACAATCATTTACTGTGGGCTCGCAAGGCCTGTGTGATGCTTTCATCATCCGAGGTCCGTTCTGATGATGATAGAGGGCAAGGCATACACCAACTGCTTTTTATGTGTGGAAAAAAACACCCAGTCCCTTTGTTCGATGGACCAGAATACCAGGATTCTTTCGCTGTGATATTTAATTCTTTGTACCTCTATTATCTGTGTCTGTTGGGTTTTCTTTTTAATTTCTCTCTCTCTCTCTCTCTCTCTCTCTCTCTCTCTCTCTCTCTCTCTCTCTCTTCTCTATCTCTCTCTCTCTCTCTCATTCACTCCGTCTCTGTCTCTCTCTGTGTGTCTCACGCGCGCATTCAAACGAGTATGCATGCACTTGATCGTTTTCTGTCTACCGCTCTCTCTCTCTCTCTCTCTCTCTCTCTCTCTCTCTCTCTCTCTCTCTCTTTCTCTCTCTCTCTCTCATTCTCTATATCTCTCTCTTTCTCCCATTCACTCCGTCTCTCTCTCTCTCTGTGTGTCTCACACGCGCATTCAAACGAGTATGCATGCACTTGATCGTTTTCTGTCTACCGCTCTCTCTCTCTCTCTCTCTCTCTCTCTCTCTCTCTCTCTCTCTCTCTCTCTCTCTCTGTCTCTCTGCATGTGTGTGTGTGTGTGTGTGTGTGTGTGTGTGTGTGTGTGTGTGTGTGTTCAACATAATAAAAACATAATACTAACAGTTCACATTATGTATTAGAACTTGTATTGTAATGAAGCTAAAAGTAGGCATTAGATTCGATCGTCTTATCTTCAGGGGGGGGGGGGGGGGGGGGGGGGGGGGGGGGGGGGGGGGGGCTTTAAACGAGGTGGGCTGGTGCAACAATGGCTTTAAAAAGCATTGCACTCCATAAAAAAAAACATCTGTTTGACAAATTTTTTTAGAACATTTAAAATCTAAATTAATCTGATAAAAGTATAAGCAATATTGAGCCCTTGGGAGTTCTATTGGCTTAGGGTATTACAAAACTAATAACTGAAATAAATATTTTTCTTACAACAAAGTTAATTCATAGACTGGACTAATTACGGTGGTGGCCATTTGCTTACTCCCGGAGCTTTTATTAGTGTGCCGGGAGTGATTTTTGGACATAGCCGGAACAAGGTTATGACACCAGTCAGCTAAACATTTGTAGACATTTGATTGGTTCTCGCGGGAGCCGAAACATTTTGATTGGTTCCCGCGGGAAACAAAACAGGTAAAATGTAAAACGTCTGGTTTTTTTAGATACGGCCACGGGGAGACTTGGGTTCCCTCTTGGTCTTCTCTGAGGGACACTAGGCCTGTTTTGTAATAAATTTAACTTAGATTATAGTGTTAAGACATAGTTGTAAATTAATATTAAAAATTGTAGCAAGATTAAAGACCATGGCTAACTTTGAAATACTGTCCAACTTTCTGGACACCAGTACAGAAGAAGAGTCAATTTTCACACTAGAACCTGTGACAAAAACCACAAAGGAAGTTATAAAACAAACTTCAACGAGAAAATCAAAAAGAAAATCAAGGCACTCTAATGAAGAGCAAAGTAGCCCTGAGACGACAGGTCCAAAAGACAAGAAAAACAAGGAAGATTTGGGGGCAATGGAGGATACAGAAACTGATAGCCCCTTGTCTCCCACTATCGAAATAGACACAAGTTCAACCCCGGGGATGACCTCTGAGGCTCCCCGGGATGACAAGAAACGGGGTTCACCCAAGGCTCCCTCCTTGATAGAGGAGCCCATTTCGATCTGGGGCCCCAAAGACCAAAATCAAAGCAGTAAGGAAACAGATTTGGACTCTGATTCAGATGAGGGTGGGGACTTCGTCGAAGTTCGCCAACAGCGAAGACGCCCCCCCCCCTCGTCAACAGAATACAATTCCACCTATTTTTTTGGAGTACCCAGTGATCCTGGAGGATCTGTGCACAGGCACGGCTACCTTCAGGGCACTGGGTCCCACAACAAACATGAAAATTTTCCGAAATAACGTGGGGGACATCCTTAGCCAGAGGCCACTAAATGGAAACAGATGGCTGATTGGCTGTAAGTCAGCCTCTCAGCAGTACAAACTCTCAAAATTAACTTCAATTTCAGCCATAAACATCAAATGTACCGTTCCTGAGGCCACCACTGAGGGGGTAATCAAGCCGATCCCCTTCGAAGAAGATCTCGAAGACCTCAAGACTTACATTCCAAATGCTAAGTCTATTCAAAGATTAAATAACAGAGACGGCACAGAATCTCGTGCCATCAAAATCATCTTTACAAATCCAATACTGCCTGCATTGGTGAAGATCGATGCCCAGGAGTTCCCTGTGGCGCCATATGTGGCCCCGGTGCGCCGGTGCCGCAGGTGCGCCCGATATGGGCACGGTCCCAACCAATGCAGAGCGAAAGTGGAAATTTGCACCAGGTGCTCTGCCCCTGGACATTCAGCACAATTGTGCAATCAAACTCATAAATGTGTAAACTGTGGCGGCGGACATTCTGCCGCCTATCAAGGATGCCCTCAGTATCAGCTGAGACTGAGGGCCAACAAAATTAGAGGAGAAGCTTTCTTGCCCTACAGTGAGGCCATCAGGAGGGCAAAAAACAATCTACAGTCAGAAAAAGAACTAAAAGAAAAACAACCCAAAATAAACACTCCTACAGTGGACCCTAGCTGGAGAGTTCAGCCGATCCCACTTGGGGGGTCGGCTGACTCATACGCCAGTAGGGTCAGAAACAATAAACCAACAACAAAGCCTAAAGATCAGCCTACTCCGGCTCCCCTAGACCATTCACATGTGGAGGTCATGGGGGAGGCGGAGGTGATCACCTCTTCACCCACAGCCCAGAAACGTAAAAAAAAGAAAAAAAGAAAAAGATCATACAGAAACACAGAACAAATAACCGAAGAAAAAGTGGAAGAAATGATATCCAAACAACTGACAAAAATGACTGAAACAATAATGACGACCATAACTAAGCACATTGACAACACACTGACTAAACAAACTCATACAGCAACTTCTCAACTAGTAAATCTGAATATTCCTAAAGAGGAAAACAAATCCATTAAAGAATCCTTCATAACCCGCATTTTAAGAAGTCTGGCACAAGCCAGAACTTCGAATCAGCCAAAGAACCTAATTGAGGATTTATCCTCCTTAATCACAGATACTGACGACCTTCCCATAGAACCAAGAAATGCTGCAAATATGATGCAATTGGCAGAGATTGCCTGTGGTGCCTCTCCAGCACCACAGACAACAAGACTTAGGTTGGGTTCACTGAAAGCAAAACCCAAAGTTCCACCTTAACTTTTATATCTGACTAGTCTTAAAATCCTCTTTTTCTCACAATCCCACACGAAGGACTTAATGTACTGCAGTGGAACTGTCGTGCCCTAAATACAACACAAGATTATTTAATACAATTTCTAGCCAATTCACAAATTTCTTATCAAATACTCTGTCTGCAATCCATTCGTTTAACTTATGGAAAACTTCCCAACATTACTGGATACTATTACCCACCAACTGTTAGTAACAAAGTAGATAAGATTTCTACAGCCACCTATATTCACAAATCTCTAAACTACATTGAAGTTCCAACTCCAGAGGAGAACCTGATAGGTCTGCGTTACTCCACAATGATTCAAACTAAAGTTAATAATGAATTCATCAACATTTTAAACATCTATTATCCCAAAGGATATTCAAAAGTGCCTATTTCTAACTGGCTTTCAAATCTGTCTACAGATAAATCCTGGCTGATTGTTGGTGATTTCAATGCTCACCACATCAGCTGGGAACCTTTCTGCACAAAAACATATTCTGACACTTCCCTTTACAACGAAATTAACGACTCACAACTAATTCTACTAAATGATGGTTCTTCCACATATTATCCAGATGCCTCTACTCACTTTTACCCAAAAGCTATCGATCTCTCTTTAGCCAGTCCCAATATATTGATAAATCATGAGTGGTATACCTATTCGGACCCTCTTCACTCTGACCACAAACCTATTTCCATACAACTGAACTTAGCAACAAACAACACCAATCTACCACCTGAACCTAAATTTAATTTCGAAAAAGCTAATTGGCCTTTATTCCAATCCTTGCTTTCCAAACACACAATTGAAGACCTTAATGATCTAAATAGAGAAGTTTATTATGATAACATCAGAAAAAAGATCCTAATAGCTGCAAATTTAGCTATCCCTACAACAATACCACCCTCAAAACCCCATAGTAAGCCTTGGTGGAACGAGGAAATCAAAAAAGCAATTAAAAACAAAAAACGTAAATATAATTTTTTTGACCTACATCCCACTAGACCAAACTTTGACGAAAAATTAAAAGCAGAAAAAGAATGTGACGATTTGATAAACGAAGCTAAACAAAACTATTTTAACAAGGAAGATATTATTGACTTTAAGGATCTAGGCAAGGCGTGGAAACGCTTAAAGAGGATCCAGAATAAAGGCTATAACATTAACACGCGTGTCCTAGACGGTGACAAGTTGACAACTACTGACTCAGATACCGCTGATGTCCTGGCCAACCGATTTGCCCAGGCGAGCCAAACAAAACATTTGCCTGTTTTTCAACGGGACAAACGTAAAGTAAATTATTGTTTTGAAAAGTCCAACGACAATTCACATACCATCAATGCTCCCCTAAAGATTACCGAGCTTGCTGCCGCCATAAATATGATTAGGAAGACAAATAAAGCAACAGGAGATGATCCTATCTCCTATACAATTATAAAGAAATTGCCCCCATCTTTTCTTAAAGTCTTGCACCATTTCTATTCCGGATGTTGGGCTGAGGGCGAAATCCCAAATGCATGGAAGGAGGCACAGGTAGTTGGGATCCCTAAGCCTGGAAAACCGGCTAGGGACCCCGCAAGCTACCGCCCCATTTCCCTCACCCCACATCTGGGTAAAATTTACGAGCGTATCGTAAAATGCAGACTTGATTTCTATTTAGAAAAAAATAACGTTCTTCCCAAATTCCAGGCAGGTTTTCGAAAACATAGATGCTGCATGGAACAAGTTATAAGATTAACCTCCTATGTCAAAAAGGCCTTTGCGAGACGCAGGAAAGTCCTCGCCACCTTCTTTGACATCAAAGGGGCGTACGACTCCGTTTGGCATGGGAGGCTTCTAGATAAAGTCAGCAGTCTCGGTATTCACGGGAATATGTTTAATTTCATACAAAACTTCATAAATAACCGTGCTTTAAGAGTCAAAGTGGGGTCCTCCGTGTCAAAAATACATCGAATTGACATGGGGGTCCCCCAAGGCAGCATCATAGCCCCAACTCTTTTCAATATCATGATTCACGATATTTCCAAATTAAAACTTAAAAATTGTCAAATTTCTATGTATGCTGACGACATAGCCATCTGGTCGTCAGCATTCACAAAAAGTTCAAAAGCTCTAGCTATACACCTACAAAACCATCAAACAAATACTAGTCTTATCATTGACTACTTACAGAAAAATGGATTCTCCCTGTCCTCGGACAAGTGCGAGTTCATGTGCTTCCGTCATAATTTAATCCAAAAAAATATCAATATTAACATTTTGGGTCAACCAAAATCAATGACAAATAAAGTCAAGTTTCTAGGGGTGGTTCTCACTCCACGTCTTAACTGGAGCCCACATATTGACCACCTTTGCCGAAAAGCTATAAAAGGCACCAACTTTATTCGAATCATCTCTTCCCAGACATGGGCTCAAAACTCTAAGTTTCTTGTTCTTTTAACACAAGCTCTAGTCCGCAGTCGCTTAACATATGGGATGGAAGCATTCCATAACATTACAGATAATCTAGTAAACAAACTACAAACAATAGAGCTAAAAGCTCTAAAAGCTGCCCTCAACGTTCCAAAGTTTGCAAATAATAACATGATCTATGGAATAATAGGTTGGATTCCAATAAAACATCTTATGAAACTAAACACTTCTACATTCCTTACAAGACTATATGCAACAAATCATTTTTCTATAGAAAGTTTTAAGGAAGAATTTGAAGACCCTTTTTATAATCATCCATCCTTTCAACAACAAAAACCAACTATTGCACAAAAAGTTTGCAACCCCTTAGACTATTCCCGGGAAATGCTCTCTATGGCGGGCCTGGAAATAGATGATATTGAAACTCATCCAAAATTCCCTATCCCACATTGGGAATGGGAATCAGCACACTTTGATACTGCTTTACATCAAATGTACTCAAAATCAAATCAGCCAAATTTACTTTCAGTTGCGGCCAAAGAAAAAGTTTCCGAGATTAAACATCATTTATTAATATACACGGACGGTTCTAAGATCTCCGATTCACAGATAGGGTGCGCTTTTACTATTCCAGCCCTCAAGATTACTAAATCCTTTCAATTAAATTCAAAAATCTCAATATTTAGTGCAGAACTCTGGGCAATTCTTGAGGCCTGCTTTTTTATAAACGAGTTTCAAAAATCATTGTATCAAGTGACAATCCTCACAGATTCCTTATCTTCGATACAAGCATTGCAAAATAATACAAAAAATAGAAGAAAAATTATACAAGAGATACAAAACCTTATTCATCAAATAAGAATTAAAGGTACTGATTTAACCATTATGTGGATTCCCTCCCATTTGGGACTCACAGGGAATGACCTTGCTGATACGGCAGCCAAAAGGGCAGCTGAACACATTGAGGGTCAGTTTATAAACATTAAATTGTCTCTGTCAGAGATTAAAAACCATTTAAAACGTTGTGTGTACCGGAGATGGGCGGAGGAATTGGATTCCTATTTAGAAGCCCAACTTCGGTACAGGAAATTTATCAGTGGTGGTCTTCATCTGCCCGTTCCCCATAAAATTCAAGGCAGAATCAACAGATTCTATACTAACTCTATTCGATGTAAATTTAGGGACACCCCATGTAAATGTGGAAAAATGTTTAGTCTGAAGCACATGTTTGACCCCTGTAGTCAAATAAAAAAGGAACTACAACCTGTTATAAACAAATGCAAACAAAACAACTTAATATATAATGAAAAGAACATTTTAAACAAACACCATAAATTAGGTTGGTCACCAATGGTTTGGCTCGCTGAGGCAATTGGCCAGGTGTCATTCAAACACCTTGTTTAAATCTGAACTATTTTTACTGGTGGGAATAGAGTCCCTCTGGTGTGTGGGCCGTATACCTGTCTGCATTCCCGCCCCCTTTACCCCCACTTCCCTTTTTATCTAAAATATGTGCCTGATGGGCTGAAGTGACTCTTTTGAGCCCACTATTTTTTAAAAACCCCTCTCCTATGCAGATGGGTGTCCGGCACACACAACGGAGGTATCTTTCGTAACCGTTGCGTTTAACGCTTGTGCTCCCCCCCCTTTTTGGGACTGCCCATGCGGTGTCCTGTCACTGCTCGGGGCGGAGAGGAGGGGTCCCTTCCCCTCCCTCCCTCCGTCCCGAACATACAGGAGTCGTTAACCATCCCCACCCTCAACTCTTATATCATCCTCCTAAAAACCATTCAACTATAAATAACAACTCTTATTAATCTCACTTATCTCACAGTCCACCGTGACATCAGGGGCGGGGGAGTCTTTGTTGCTACCCCCCCCTGGGATCAGATGGAACACATAATATTATTTATAACAATGGTGGCCTCTGGCGGTATGTTCCCCTATTCACAAATAATTTTATATAAAATAATGACTTCTCACTAGATTTCATCTAGTTAAATAACTAAAATCACATATGGTCAGGTTAGACCAAAATATACATAAAACAAACTAGATTTTAATAGCAACTTTTAACATAACTATGGAACCTTAATAGTTATAAACTTGTCTCTTTTATCAAATCTTAACTTATTTTACAAATTAAACAATCTTAAGACATAGATTTTAACAAAACAATTTTAAAGCTATAGGGTTTAGTCCCGTAGCTTGACTAGAGTAGAACATAAATTTTTAACATAAAATTTTATAAATTCACATACGTGAAAATAACATTATACTTTGCCCTATGGACAATATTAAATAAACTAAATACTTGTTAAAACTTTAACATAGTTTAAAAATTCAACTTAGTTATAATTGAAATATTAAATAATAACGTCACTTGTAAAAAGTTTAAACAGTTTGTCTGTAAAAGTGGTGTACATAATAACAATGTACATATTAATATTAATAGCCTTATGGCCAAAAACTTTTTTGACAGTTGTCTTTGTATCAAATAAATTTATAATTAAAAACCTCTAGGTAACTATTAGTTGTGTTTGGTCCCAAGGGACCAAAACCTAATAGGATAGCCTTATATAATAAAAAAAATGTACATATATAAAAAGGAAATTAAAGAATAACTTGTACCTTTTCATAACTTTTTTGAAAAGTTTTTTAAACTGTATATTAACTTGAACACAGGCTTCTGCCTGTCAAGAATTTTAATAATAAAGCTCTTCCCGAGCACAAACACGGATTGTTTTTATCCAATTGCTCAGTTGAGCCTAAAATGCATGAATTTTAACTGTAGCCCTGGGTTTTTTTTAATCAGACCTCCTCCAATCTGTCAGATTTAAAAGCAAACAGCTAAATATCTTTTAAATTAAAATATTTTATCACAAACTTAAAATTTTATATTCTTCAGCTTGCGCTATTAAAATAAATTAAAAAATTCTTTATAAACTCTGATAAAATAAAATAAATAACTTCTTCTTTCAAATTTCATCTTATAAAACTTAAAATCCATCTTTTTTTCTAGGATCTTTATAAATTAAAATGCCTCAAATAGTCTTTTGGCTCAGAGGGCGTAAAATCTCTATTTTTCTCTCTCTCGTCTGATGAAATTAAATCATGCAGCGTAATTAAAGACCCTCCACGTCACATGTTAAAATCATGGCTTTTCAC
>CM065699.1:48810964-48813464 GCA_017654935.2 Phymorhynchus buccinoides | reverse complement strand
CCCAAGCCAACAGTCATCTCGGCCCAATGTAATAGTCATCTCGGCCCAATGTAATAGTCATCTCGGCCCAATGTAATAGTCATCTCGGCCCAATGTAATAGTCATCTCGGCCCAATGTAATAGTCATCTCGGCCCAATGTAATAGTCATCTCGGCCCATGCTAATAGTCATCTCGGCCCAATGTAATAGTCATCTCGGCCCAATGTAATAGTCATCTCGGCCCAATGTAATAGTCATCTCGGCCCAATGTAATAGTCATCTCGGCCCAATGTAATAGTCATCTCGGCCCAAGCCAATAGTCATCTCGGCCCAATGTAATAGTCATCTCGGCCCAATGTAATAGTCATCTCGGCCCAATGTAATAGTCATCTCGGCCCAATGTAATAGTCATCTCGGCCCAATGTAATAGTCATCTCGACCCAATGTAATAGTCATCTCGACCCAATGTAATAGTCATCTCGACCCAATGTAATAGTCATCTCGGCCCAATGTAATAGTCATCTCGGCCCAATGTAATAGTCATCTCGGCCCAATGTAATAGTCATCTCGGCCCAATGTAATAGTCATCTCGGCCCAATGTAATAGTCATCTCGGCCCAATGTAATAGTCATCTCGGCCCAATGTAATAGTCATCTCGGCCCAAGCCAACAGTCATCTCGGCCCAATGCTAATAGTCATCTCGGCCCAATGTAATAGTCATCTCGGCCCAATGTAATAGTCATCTCGGCCCAATGTAATAGTCATCTCGACCCAATGTAATAGTCATCTCGACCCAATGTAATAGTCATCTCGGCCCAATGTAATAGTCATCTCGGCCCAAGCCAACAGTCATCTCGGCCCATGCTAATAGTCATCTCGGCCCAATGTAATAGTCATCTCGGCCCAAGCCAACAGTCATCTCGGCCCATGCTAATAGTCATCTCGGCCCAAGCCAACAATCATCTCGGCCCAATGCAATATTCATCTCGACCCAATGTAATAGTCATCTCGGCCCAATGCAATAGTCATCTCGGCCCAAGCCAACAGTCATCTCGGCCCAATGCAATAGTCATCTCGGCCCATGCCAACAGTCATCTCGGCCCATGCTAATAGTCATCTACGCCCCAAGCCAACAGTCATCTCGGCCCAATGCAATAGTCATCTCGGCCCAATGCAATAGTCATCTACGCCCCAAGCCAACAGTCATCTCGGCCCATGCTAATAGTCATCTCGGCCCAATGTAATAGTCATCTCGGCCCAATGTAATAGTAATCTCGGCCCAATGTAATAGTCATCTCGGCCCAATGTAATAGTCATCTCGGCCCAATGTAATAGTCATCTCGACCCAATGTAATAGTAATCTCGACCCAATGTAATAGTCATCTCGGCCCAATGTAATAGTCATCTCGGCCCAAGCCAACAGTCATCTCGGCCCAATGCTAATAGTCATCTCGGCCCAAGCCAACAGTCATCTCGGCCCAATGCAATAGTCATCTCAGCCCAATGCAATAGTCATCTCGGCCCAATGTAATAGTCATCTCGGCCCAATGCAATAGTCATCTCGGCCCAATGCAATAGTCATCTCGGCCCAATGTAATAGTCATCTCGGCCCAATGCAATAGTCATCTCAGCCCAATGCAATAGTCATCTCGGCCCAATGCAATAGTCATCTCGGCCCAAGCCAACAGTCATCTCGGCCCAATGCAATAGTCATCTCGGCCCAATGCCAACAGTCATCTCGGCCCAATGCTAATAGTCATCTACGCCCCAAGCCAACAGTCATCTCGGCCCAATGCAATAGTCATCTCGGCCCAATGCAATAGTCATCTCGGCCCAAGCCAACAGTCATCTCGGCCCATGCTAATAGTCATCTCGGCCCAATGTAATAGTCATCTCGGCCCAATGTAATAGTCATCTCGGCCCAATGTAATAGTCATCTCGGCCCAATGTAATAGTCATCTCGGCCCAATGTAATAGTCATCTCGACCCAATGTAATAGTCATCTCGGCCCAATGTAATAGTCATCTCGGCCCAATGAAATAGTCATCTCGGCCCAATGTAATAGTCATCTCGACCCAATGTAATAGTCATCTCGGCCCAATGTAATAGTCATCTCGACCCAATGTAATAGTCATCTCGACCCAATGTAATAGTAATCTCGACCCAATGTAATAGTCATCTCGGCCCAATGTAATAGTCATCTCGACCCAAGCCAACAGTCATCTCGGCCCATGCTAATAGTCATCTCGGCCCAATGTAATAGTCATCTCGGCCCAATGTAATAGTCATCTCGGCCCAATGTAATAGTCATCTCGGCCCAATGTAATAGTCATCTCGACCCAAGCCAATAGTCATCTCGGCCCAATGCTAATAGTCATCTCGGCCCAATGTAATAGTCATCTCGGCCCAATGTAATAGTCATCTCGGCCCAATGCAATAGTCATCTCGGCCAAATGTAATAGTCATCTCGGCCCAATGTAATAGTCATCTCGGCCCAATGTAATAGTCATCTCGGCCCAAT
>CM065699.1:48800964-48805964 GCA_017654935.2 Phymorhynchus buccinoides | reverse complement strand
CTTTAAACAAAAAGAACAACAACAACAACAACAACAACAACACACACACACACACACACACACACACACACACATATATATATATATATATATATATATATATATATATATATATATATATATATATATATATATATATATATATATATATATACGCTCTCTCTCTCTCTCTCTCTCTCTCTCTCTCTCTCTCTCTCTCTCTCTCTCTCTCTCTCTCTCTCTCTCTCTCTCGTCGTTTTTGTGCTGAAACAAAAGAAACAAAAGGAAACAAGTGCAACGCCGAGCGGCTGCAAAGTCCCCTCGCAGCATCGCCGAGCTACTCCGAAATCGGAATGTGTCGGTTGTACACATACATAAAAACGCATCAAAACAGCACGTAACTACATAAAAACGCATCAAAACAGCACGTAACTGAAATTTTTTTTTATATATAGCCTTGGGGTTCGGACCCGT
The DNA here is from genome assembly GCA_017654935.2 of Phymorhynchus buccinoides. Lineage (NCBI taxonomy): Eukaryota > Metazoa > Mollusca > Gastropoda > Neogastropoda > Raphitomidae > Phymorhynchus > Phymorhynchus buccinoides. The sequence goes on along the minus strand of CM065699.1, from coordinate 48,805,511 downwards.
GATTTGAGCGCGCGCGATCATGCGCACACGCGCGCACAGAAAAATTCATGACAACTGTGTTATAGACCATTCATCAAGAAATGTTGTGAAAAAAACTGCATTAAAATACATGCAAAACTTCGCGAGATATTAGCGATTATGTGTTTCGGGGTTTGAACCCCGTAACTGGCGCGACCTTGACCTTAATGTAAAACTAAATAAATCAGTGGATAGCTTGCATCTTAGCAAACTAGTATACCAAATTTGATGATGATAGACTGAATAGTTTTTGAGAAAAACGGACGAATAGCCGGACGGACGGAGGCACGCCGGTCGCCGGACGGACACCGGACGGACGGACCAGACAAAAACAATAGCTCCCCGAACCTTCGGCTCGGGGACTAATCTAAAAACCAGAAAAACGTTGCAGACATTTACTACACTGTCATGCTTGTTTTCTCACTCGTACTTGAAAATGGAAACCAAATGAGTTCTTTTGGTGTTCCTGCGGGAGATAACTCTCATTATTTATTTCCCTTGATCAAGTAGAGGGCATGATCTATATTCTTTGCCGCACGCGCGCGCGAGAGAGAGAAAACTCCCCAGAGAGAACGAGCTAGCCGTCGCTGACAAAAATCCTTCAAATGTAACACCACCTGGTGTCAAGCGCTAATGGTCATAACTCCACCTAAACAGCTCATCAGTTGCAACCCAATCCCCGCAGAGAGTAAGGACACATTTCCCTGGGCTCATCAATAACGTATATAAGGGAAGGGACCCAAATGTCGGACGGCTCCTATGTCCGTACAGTACATTAAACAAAAAACACACACACAAAACGGCGAAGTACTTTGGCCAAAATGATGCCTTCTAAAGATGCAGCGATATAATAAGAGTACAAAGTCATGGCTTAGAAAGGCTTCTAGCAAAAACTGTTAATACTTTTCCAAATGCAAGCTTCTAACACTAAAATGACCGCAAATGAAATTTACGTAATGTTGGTTCGTTTTGAGTGTTTTGTTTGGAAAGAATAAGAATGCTTTTCTAAACAAAAATGTGACAGTGCGGTGGTTTAATTAATGTCTTTTCATTTCTTAGTGCTTCCAGTTGATATCAACTAGTCGTTGATTTGCTTTAAGTTTAAGTTTTCCATGGGCAGGTGTCACTGTCTGGACTTTGGAGGGGGGAGGGGGGAGGCTAAAGTCGGACAGTTTAATTTTTTTTGTATAGATTATGAGACCAAAATTAGCATGAATATAGAAAACTGTATTCGCTATTCAGTGTAGTCTTTGAAATTTGTGTCGCGTTATTTATTTTGAAGCTTTTGACAGATTTATTTTGCGTACGGACATTTGGGGCCCTTACCTTACAACCTGCCACGCACGTGTAATGGGAGGGGAGATAATTCGATCCTGCGCTCGCACGCGCATTAGTTGGGAAGGGGGAAACAAATTCGATCCGGGTTCTGATAACGGGACAGTCTTTGAAGTTGCTTTCACTGAGTGTGAAGAGGGCGCTGATATTTGCTGACAAACCACGGACCAATCAGGTGTCGGGTTTTATACGTGCAAGACTGAGGAGTGAGGAGAACAGATCCGATGTGTGATGAGTCGGCTGCGGCGATTGGATGAGGGATAAGAGAGAGAGAGAGAGAGAGAGAGAGAGAGAGAGAGAGAGAGAGAGAGAGAGAGAGAGAGAGAGAGAGAGAGAGAGAGAGAGAGAGAGAGAGAGAGAGAGAGAGAGAGAGGGAGAGAGAGTTTTGTTGCAGTGATGTACTGAGGTGGTTTTGAAGTCTGAGAACATCAAAGGAATTTTGTGTTTGTCTTCGGTCCTCGAAATATGATCAAGGAGTGTGTGTGTGTGTGTGTGTGTGTGTGTGTGTGTGTGTGTGTGTGCGTGTGCGTGCGTGCGTGCGTGCGTGCGTGTGTGCGTGTGTGTGCGTGTGCATGCGTGAGCGCGTGTCTGTGTGTGAATGAGTCGGTCAGCGCGTGTATGTGATTAGTTGTGCATACACATGTGTTCATATACTTTGTCCATCTTTCAGTCTTTCAATATGCGCATAAATGTGTAAACGATACAATTGAAAAACAGTTCCAGTAACATAAAAACAAAAGAAAAGAACAAGTTCATTAAAACTGATATCAAGCACAAGCACATGGAATTAAGAAGTGATAAAACAGTAGGGTGAATGAAAAAACATAATAATAGTACATTTATATAGCGCTTTACCTCAAATGAGCCCAAAGCGCTTTAGATGCAAAACAAAACCCAGTGCAAAGGAAACAGTGGGTGACGAAGATTAAAAGTGGGATGGTGGCTAATTTTATTTGAGGAGCGTTTTAACGGCCACCGATCACAATGTGGACTTCAAAGAGGTCGCCCTGAAGACAGGAAGTCGGCAGTGACGTAACCCAATGACAGGACAGGACCAGTGACGTCACGCGATAGGTCTGAGGGCCTGACTGAGGACTAACGGGGCGGTCTTCTGAAGCAAGGTCAGATGTCGTCTGATCACGAGTTGTCTTTTCCTGACCCCCCCCCCCCCACCCGCCCCCCTTTAACTCTGCCCCCCCGCCCCTTCCCCCCTCTCTCCCCTTTCCACTTATCTCCATGATGAATCTATTTCTAACTATTTTGTTCGTGTCCCCATCCCTAACGTTTTGTCTGCATCTTTCATTCTCAACCCCTCATATTTTCTCTCTCTCTCTCTCTCTCTCTCTCTCTCTCTCTCTCTCTCTCTCTCTCTCTCTCTCTCTCTCTCTGTGTGTGTGTGCGCGTGCGTGTATGTGTACGCACGCCGCATACGCGTATGTGTCTTTGCGCACACGAAACGAAAGTAAAACATGAAGTCACGAATTCAAAGATAAATAAATATTCGTGCGTACGGAAGCACACGTTTTGTACTGTAGTATAACGGTTGTGTAACTGATATGAAAGTGGGAGAAAGTAAAACCATGAACATCAAAGAGAATAATAGTCAGCAAATGAGGGAAAGGGGAGGGAGGAGGGTCTAAGAGGAGTGGTGGGTGGATGGGGGTGGTAAGATCAAACCGAAGTAAGGTATAACGTTGTCTCGTTAACCCCCTTGTTTCCATCAAACAAAGTTCAGGCGATTCCTTGGGAACATATTAATGTGCCCCTGTCCCCGTAAGTCGATCTTATTGAGTTTCGTATTTAAGGTAATGACACCCGTGTTTATATGTCCCCGTCTCTGTGAGTGTCCACGTGTCTATATTATGACCCTGTGTTTATGTGTCCCCGTCTCTGAGTGTCCCCGTGTCTATAATATGACCCCGTGTTTATATGTCCCCGTCTCTGAGTGTCCCCGTGTCTATAATATGACCCCGTGTTTATGTGTCCCCGTCTCTGAGTGTCCCCGTGTCTATATTATGACCCCGTGTTTATATGTCTCCGTCTCTGAGTGTGTCCCCGTGTCTATAATATGACCCGTTTCTGAGTGTCCCCGTGTTTATATGTCCCCGTCTCTGAGTGTCCCCGTGTCTATAATATGACCCCGTGTTTATATGTCCCCGTCTCTGAGTGTCCCCGTGTCTATAATATGACCCCGTGTTTATATGTCCCCATTTCTGAGTGTCCCCGTGTCTATAATATGACCCCGTGTTTATATGTCTCCGTCTCTGAGTGTGTCCCCGTGTCTATAATATGACCTCGTTTCTGAGTGTCCCCGTGTTTATATGTCCCCGTCTCTGAGTGTCCCCGTGTCTATAATATGACCCCGTGTTTATATGTCCCCGTCTCTGAGTGTCCCCGTGTCTATAATATGACCCCGTGTTTATATGTCCCCATTTCTGAGTGTCCCCGTGTCTATAATATGACCCCGTGTTTATATGTTCCCGTCTCTGAGTGTCCCCGTGTCTATAATATGACCCCGTGTTTATATGTCCCCGTCTCTGAGTGTCCCCTGTCTATATTATGACCCCGTGTTTATATGTCCCCATTTCTGAGTGTCCCCGTGTCTATATTATGCCCCCGTGTTTATGTGTCCCCGTCTCTGAGTGTCCCCGTGTCTATAATATGACCCCGTGTTTATATGTCCCCGTCTCTCTGAGTGTCCCCGTGTCTATATTATGACCCCGTGTTTATATGTCCCCGTCTCTGAGTGTCCCCGTGTCTATAATATGACCCCGTGTTTATATGTCCCCGTCTCTGAGTGTCCCCTGTCTATATTATGACCCCGTGTTTATATGTCCCCATTTCTGAGTGTCCCCGTGTCTATATTATGCCCCTGTGTTTATGTGTCCCCGTCTCTGAGTGTCCCCGTGTCTATATTATGACCCCGTGTTTATGTGTCCCCGTCTCTGAGTGTGTGTCCCCGTGTCTATATTATGCCCCCGTGTTTATATGTCCCCGTCTCTGAGTGTCCCCGTGTCTATATTATGACCCCGTGTTTATATGCCCCCGTCTGTGTGTGTGTCCCCGTGTCTATATTATGACCCTGTGTTTATATGTCCCCGTCTCTCTGTGTGTGGCCCCGTGTCTATATTATGCCCCCGTGTTTATATGTTCCCGTCTCTGAGTGTCCCTGTGTCTATATTATGACCCCGTGT
>CM065699.1:48763464-48795964 GCA_017654935.2 Phymorhynchus buccinoides | reverse complement strand
TCCATTGATCTCCTTAACCTTGACCTGACCTTGACTGGTCAACAATATTCGGAAGGAGCATAAGCCAAACCACCTTCATACCAAGTTTCAACATCCTATGTTGACTGGTGCCCGAGATATGGCTAAAAATAGATTTTCAGTTTTCAAGGTCATACGTCAAGGTCTTGACCTTGACACCAAAAGGCACATCTACAGTACCTAGCCTACATGCACATCAAGTTTAATCTTCCTATCCTTATTCCTTCATGGTGATATGCTGTTATCTTGGGAACTCCATTTTTCCGCCCCCCCGATTTTCAGGGTCCAGCGATCTCCTTGACCTTGACTTTGACCTTGATTGGTCAACAATATGCGGAAGGAGCATAAGCCAAACCACCTTCATACCAAGTTTCAACATCCTATGTCGACTGGTGCCCGAGATATGGCTAAAAATAGATTTTCAAATTTCAAGGTCATACATCAAGGTCATGACCTTGACCCCAAAAGGCACATCTACAGTACCTAGCCTACATGCACATCAAGTTTCATCTTCCTATCTTTATTCCTTCATGGTGATATGCTGTTAACAACCCCCCACACACACATACACACATACACAGCCACTTACACAACAAAAACAATATCACCTTCGCTCCGTAAACTCCGCGGGTGATAACAAACTGGCAACAATAGTCAGACGATTGTCAAACATGCTGGGTCCTCGGTAGAACACAGATGGACACCGAGCATAAAGGGAGTGACACCATTTTGGAATTTTGTTATTTGGGTGTGTACTCCCATTTCTAAATTTCATTGAAGCACTTTAGGATCTGAACAAGGGACTGTGTGTTGCCTCGTCTGTCTGTCTGTCTGTTGTTTGTCTGTCTGTCTGTTCGTGTCTGTCTGTCTGTTGTTTGTCTGTCTGTCTGTTAGTGTCTGTCTGTCTGTCTGTCTGTTGTTTGTCTGTCTGTCTGTTAGTGTCTGTCTGTCTGTCTGTCTCTCTAACTGATTGCAGAAATGAGTTTGGGTGCATACGCATACTTATGGCGTGTGTGTGTGTGTGTGTGTGTGTGTGTGTGTGTGTGCGTGCGTGCGTGTGTGCGTGCGTGCGTGTGTGTGTGTGTGTGTGTGTGTGTGTGTGTGTGTGTGTGTGTGTGTGTGTGTGTGTGTGTGCGTGTGCGTGCGTGCGTGTGCGTGTGCGCGCGTGCGCGTACGTATATGTGCGTGCGCGTGTGCGTAAGTGCACACGCACGTGTGTGCATATCTGTCTGAGTGCCAATCTGTAAAGAAAAAAAAAGTTTCAAACACTGCAACCCAAAGTAAAAAAGGAAAACAAAACCATAACAGAAATTGGTTGAAAGGCTTCAATGTCCCAACAAATGATGCTCGTTGTTTTCAACTCGCTCAAATCCTCAAACGATTGCTCTAACGAACAGACACATTTCTTGTTTTAACAAATAATAATTATGGATAAACTCAACTTCATGCACAGTGTCTCAAGTGAAGACTCTGAACAAGAAAAACAACAACCAGAGAGTATGAAAACAAATCTTCATTGGTTTACCTAAGTTCAAAGTCAAACTTTTATTCAAGGATGGACATGGAATAAGCAAACATACAGTGCATGGGGTTTTTCTCCCCAAACCATGTATAAACAGAAAAACAAACACACAAAGCATACGTATAAGTTCTAGCAAACGATGGAGGATAAAGTACTCAATCTGCAGAAAGAAAGGCAAGACTGAAAAAAATGGAAAGAACCGAGAAATGGAGGAGGAAGGGGGGGGGATCTTTACCTTTACTTGATTATTAGGTTTTGATGTTTAATTATTTCTTCAATTCATATTAATGTACTAATGTGTTGACCCTTGTTTGTCTGCGTGTGAATATAATTAATTCGCTATATTTGATGTTTATATAATATATGTACTGTATTAATGCTAGTATTTAGTGTAACCTTTGTGTATTACTTAAGTGGTGCTTATTTATGTATCTTATTTTAATCATTTGTAAAGCGCAAAGAGCTCCAGTTTCACTGAGAGGTGTTGCGCTATATAAAAAAAATCATTATTATTATTATTATTTATAGTAACCTTACAAAATGTCATCCTTCAAAGCACAATATTTCTCCGAGTACGTTTAAATGGCTGACCATATTGCTTCAGCTTTCCTCTTCGTGCAACTCTTTGGCTGGCCGCCTGAGGCGCAGAAACATAATCAAGTGAAGAAAAGATGAAGCTGTTAATAATAATGACGGAGAGATGGACCAGCCAGATCGTGACCGTTCTTTACGAAAGGGGAATCTGCTCCAATCATCAGCCCCGTTTTGATCTGCGATCCGATTTCAATAATAATGATCAATTCATCGACTCCCAGCTATATTACCACCCGCCTGTCTTTCTGGCTCCACCGGCGACCGCTTTAGATGGGTGGAGAGAGAAAAAGGAAAAGGAAAACAATGTTTCAAAGGGCGTCAAAATGAAGGCTGTTCCACCTCGAAGACAGGGCAGGAAGACACGCTTAGGATCTTCTGCTTCTTCTTTTTTTTCTTTCAAGAAAAGTCGTCACGAGATCTCGCTCAAATCACGCGACAAGGTGATGAAAATGGCGGCCGAAAATTGGCGCGATCTTGGCCATTTATTTTACAAGCGGATGGCCCGGAAAAGGAGAGGTAAAACAAGTGTGATAATGGGGTGAGGGGAGGGGGGAGGGCAAGACTGTTGAGCTTTGCTTGCAGAGTATGCAGACTCCTTCCAAGATCACCATCAGAAGCCATCCCAGGACCCTGTTGAGTTCATTAAATGTCCCCTTTCCCTGCAACTCTTTGTTGTTGAAGATAGGTCTGATTGTCCAAAATGAATGGCAATGACAGATAAGACTCAGAATTCGATTATGTTTGCATAGCGATTGTCAATATTGTTTTCTGTGAAGTAACATTGCATGCCATGCAAAGAATCAAGCAGATGCTGTTTACAGATGAGGCAAAACGTAATACGCCAGTTCTCATCCACCCCTTTTGAAAATTGTGTTGATCAATAGTGATTTTTTTTTAATGCGTATACTTACTCTCTCTCTCTCTCTCTCTCTCTCTCTCTCTCTCTCTCTCTCTCTCTCTCTGTGTGTGAACAGAACAGAACAGAACAGCTGTTTATTGCCTTATAAAAACAATAGACTTATTTGGCACAAAATAAGTGTGTGTGTGTGTGTATATATATGTGCGCGTGGTGTGTGTGCGTGTGCGTGCGCGTGTGTGTGTGTGTGTGTGTGCGTGCGTGTGTGTGCTTGCGCGCAGGCGTTTGTGTGTGTGTGTGTGTGTGTGTGTGTGTGTGTGTGTGTGTGTGTGTGTGTGTGTGTGTGTGTGTGTGTGTGTACGCATTAGTTAATGATTTTCGTACATGTTTAATCTTTTATCTTCTTCTACAAACGTTAAATTAAATAGTTTGGGAATGACAGGTTTATGTTTCTTTCCGTTTGTTCGTTCGTTTTGTTTCTTATTGACCCAATTTCAGATCTTGCAGAAATGTCATACAACAATGTGCTGAAGATGTAATTGCATCACACGTAACACTGCGAATTAAGTTAACAAAACAAATGTGATATTGTGACGACAATTTAAGGAGAAAATATTTTTGCTTCTTCAATTATTTTTTTCCACTTCCCTTATTCAACTTCGTTCTCGGCTCACCTATCTGTCTGTCTGTCTGTTTATCTTATCTGTTTGTCGATCTATCTATCTATCTATCTATCTGCCTACCTACCTACCTACCTATCTGTCTGTCTGTCTGTTTATCTTATCTGTTTGTCGATCTATCTATCTATCTATCTATCTGCCTACCTACCTACCTACCTACCTACCTACCTACCTACCTATCTGTCTGTCTGTCTGTTTATCTTATCTGTTTGTCTACCTATCTGCCTGCCTACCTACCTATCTGTCTGTCTGTCTGTTTATCTTATCTGTTTGTCTATCTATCTATCTATATATCTATCTATCTGCCTGCCTACCTACCTATCTGTCTGTCTGTCTATCTTATTTGTCTGTCTGTCTATCTATCTATCTATCTATCTATCTATCTATCTATCTACCTACCTACCTACCTACCTATCTGTCTGTCTGTCTGTTTATCTATCTATCTATCTGCCTACCTACCTACCTACCTACCTATCTGTCTGTCTGTCTGTTTATCTATCTATCTATCTGCCTACCTACCTACCTACCTACCTACCTAGCTAGCTGTCTGTCTGTTTGTCTATCTATCTATCTATCTGCCTACCTACCTACCTACCTACCTATCTGTCTGTCTGTTTGTCTATCTATCTATCTGCTTGCCTGCCTGCCTACCTACCTGTCTGTCTGTCTGTCTGTTTATCTCTCTCCACCTTCTGCACTGTCTCTCTCTCTCTCTCTCTCTCTCTCTCTCTCTCTCTCTCTCTCTCTCTCTCTCTCTCTCTCTCTCTCACACATTACTGCATGCTCGTGCGTATGAGCGCATTCACACACTCTCACACAACGACACACACAGGTACACACAGATGCACGTGGAATCCTGTGTGGTCTGGAAGGGGGTGGGATATGGGTGAGTTAGTAAGTGTGGGGGGAGGGTATGGTACATGGGGTATAGGACGTTCAGGCATACAATTTGTTCCAGAAAGTCGATAGTTATATTCCAGAAAGAACAGATCCCATTCAGACACTCTCACACAACTACCAGGGCTCCCAGGGACCCCCATTTGGGGGGTATATGAAGTACTAAAAGTCTAAAGGACACTCTAAAATAATGTGCAGGGGGTCCCAGGGATGCACTAGAAAAATTCTTTTTAGCATTCGCAATTCCACTGGGATCCTCTATCCTGCCTCAAGGACCCTCTATTCTCCAAGTGAAGGAGTCTCTGGGACCCCTTGTTTTGTGGGACGATTTGGAGCCCTGAACTACACACACAGGTACACATACATGCACGTGCGAGTACGTAGACCTGCATGCTTGCTTACTTCGACCCACAACCACAAGTAAACGTCCACACAATATACACACACACACACACACACACACACACACACACACACACACACCACACACACACACACACACACACACACACACACACACACACACACACACACACACACACACACACACACACACAACATGCACGCACCTACTTCACACGGATAATTTGGTATTTGGTATTTTCTAGTCACCCTTTCACTCACTTACTTACTTCTTCTGCGTTACTGGGCCATAAGGCCACAATGTGTACATATGTGTCCGTTTTCCAGTTTTCACTGGTGTCCTCGCTGCATTCAGCCGACACATTCCGATTTCGGAGGAGACTCACTTACAATAACAGCTTCATCTGATATCATGGTGTCCTGTATTTGAGACTCTAAAGGAGGGCACGTAGGGGTTATCGGGGAGCATTGGGTGGAAGGTTAATGCTAATGGGAAGAGAATGATGAACGATAAAACAGAAAGCTAAACAAACAAACAAATCTGCAAGCTCTCCAATACAATAACTCTTTATCTTTCTTTTCGGATGCTGAAAACGCCATTAGGAATAACTTTTATCATGTGCCAAGATGAGCGTGGTTAGGATGAAAGGGGGTCAGGTCAGGTCAGGTCCAGACAGTGGAAAATCTCTGATAAAAGCCGAGCTTTTGATGTGGGGGGGGAAACGGGTCGGCCCATCAAATGCCTCTCATGTCAACAACTGTATGATCGACTGGGCTTGCTGTCATTGTCTCCCTTTGAACAGCTTTTTTTTAAGAGGGAGGGGGGGGGTGGGGTTGTGAAAGATGGGTCTTGGTGGTTTTTGTTCGGCTTCCTCTTTCTTTTTATCCCCCTGTTCCATTATTTTCTTATCTGTTCTGTCTTTATTTGCCTTGTTTGTTTGTTTATTTTTTTAGTTCTTACTCTCTTGGATCTTATTTATTTATCATTTCTATTTCTTTCTTTTCTTTTTTTCTTCTTTCATTTTCTTATTTCTGTCTTTCATTCTTCTTTGATTCTCTCTCTCGTTCATTTTTACTGTTTTCCCTCTTTGCTTATTCTCAATTATGTACAAAATAAAATCTTCTTCCTTTCCTTCTGTTTTCCATTTTGTGCCTCTCTTTCTCCTTCATATCCTCACCCTTGGTCCCGACACAAGCGCCAAGCCACAGTGTTAACACCACAATTTGATTCCATGGTAATAATTGGCCATTTTGATCATTGGCAAAGGTGTGGTTTCGCTTACCCCCAAATACATTTTCTCACTGCAAAATGTTCACTAACAAGCACCTTTTTGCCTTGTTCGGGTAAGGAATAGGGTTTAGGACTAAGTCAGGATTATGTTTATCAAACAGCTTTGCATGTGACCAAAATGGCTGTTTGCCACCATCCAATCAAACGTGGTATGGACACTGCGGTTAGGTGTTTGTGATGCCTATTCCACGTTACTCTTCTTCGTCATTATTCTCTTGCATATATTTGTTCCGCTCTGTGCCAGCCTGGTAGCGACAATGTCTTTAGTTTTCTGATGTTGTTAACGGGGTGAATGGACCTAGGAGCAGCAGTGTGTGATGTAATTATGTAACCTTGTGTAGTCTGGAAGGGGGTGGGTTAGTAAGTGGGGGGGGGGGGGGGGGGGTACATGGGGTATAGAACGTTTAGGCATACAATGAGTTCTGGAAAATCGATAGTTATATTTCAGAAGGTAAACATTCCTGAAAACACAGTCTTCCTAACAGATTGTTGTGCCGTCCTCCAAAGCATCCAGTCAAGAGAGAGATACCAAATTCTGCAGGACATCAGGAAGGAGCTGCAAGAACTAAGCAGCAAGTCCACTTCGATCCTGCAGTGGATTCCTTCTCATTGTGGTCTGGGTGGCAACGAACAAGCAGACAGGCTCTCCAAAATGGGCAGTACTTTGGAACAACCTCCACACCCCATATTCTTCGGAGAAGCAAAACCAATACTTCTGGACCACTTCAGAGAATGGAGGGAATGTCTGCACCTGGACACTGGAGAGGATGGCATCCACCAGCTGAATCGTGGGCCACTTCAGAGAATGGAGGGAGCGTCTGCACCTGGACACTGGAGAAGACGGCATCCACCGGCTGAATCGTGCCCAGCATGTCCTCATCTTCAGACTCAGAACTGGGTGCTGCCAACTCCTTTCCCATCTCTATCGTCTGAAAATGTCCCACACAGACGAATGCCCGTGTTGTACGGATTCACAGACCCCAACCCACATACTGCAGGACTGCCCTCTCTTCACCACACCGAGATGCAAAATGTGGCCCAGGCCTGTGTTGCTTGAAGACAAGCTGTGGGGTCCTGTATCAGCGCTGCAGTCAACTGCAGCCTTCATCCACCAGACCGGACTAAACATTCAGCATGGCGGGAACAAGAAGAAGAAGATTCCAGAGGGTACTATCATGCATATGTCTTGAGTGAAAGCCAGAAGACAGTGTCAACCTTTTCTGTTAGTTTTGTGATAGCACCTTCTGGTATTCACCTGAGAAGAATGATAGCACCTTCTGGTTTTCACCTGAGAAGAATGATAGCACCTTCTGGTTTTCACCTGAGAAGAATGATGGTACCTTATGATTTTCACCTGAGAAGAATGATAGCACCTTCTGGTTTTCACCTGAGAAGAATGATAGCACCTTCTGGTTTTCACCTGAGAAGAATGATAGTACCTTATGATTTTCACCTGAGAAGAATGATAGCACCTTCTGGTTTTCACCTGAGAAGAATGATAGTACCTTATGGTATTCACCTGAGAAGAATGATAGTACCTTCTGGTTTTCACCTGAGAAGAATGATAGTACCTTATGATTTTCACCTGAGAAGAATGATAGCACCTTATGATTTTCACCTGAGAAGAATGATAGTACCTTATGGTTTTCACCTGAGAAGAATGATAGTACCTTATGATTTTCACCTGAGAAGAATGATAGTACCTTATGATTTTCACCTGAGAAGAATGATAGTACCTTATGGTTTTCACCTGAGAAGAATGATAGTACCTTATGGTTTTCACCTGAGAAGAATGATAGCACCTTCTGGTTTTCACCTGAGAAGAATGATAGCACCTTCTGGTTTTCACCTGAGAAGAATGATAGTACCTTCTGGTTTTCACCTGAGAAGAATGATAGTACCTTATGATTTTCACCTGAGAAGAATGATAGTACCTTATGATTTTCACCTGAGAAGAATGATAGTACCTTCTGGTTTTCACCTGAGAAGAATGATGGTACCTTATGATTTTCACCTGAGAAGAATGATAGCACCTTATGATTTTCACCTGAGAATGATGGCACCTTATGATTTTCACCTGAGAATGATGGTACCTTATGATTTTCACCTGAGAAGAATGATGGTACCTTATGATTTTCACCTGAGAAGAATGATAGTACCTTATGATTTTCACCTGAGAAGAATGATGGTACCTTATGATTTTCACCTGAGAAGAATGATAGTACCTTATGATTTTCACCTGAGAAGAATGATGGTACCTTATGATTTTCACCTGAGAAGAATGATGGTACCTTATGGTATTCACCTGAGAAGAATGATAGTACCTTCTGGTTTTCACCTGAGAAGAATGATAGTACCTTCTGGTTTTCACCTGAGAAGAATGATGGTACCTTATGATTTTCACCTGAGAAGAATGATGGTACCTTATGATTTTCACCTGAGAAGAATGATGGTACCTTATGATTTTCACCTGAGAAGAATGATGGTACCTTATGGTTTTCACCTGAGAAGAATGATAGCACCTTCTGGTTTTCACCTGAGAAGAATGATAGTACCTTATGATTTTCACCAGAGAAGAATGATGGTACCTTATGGTTTTTCACCTGAGAAGAATGATAGTACCTTATGGTTTTCACCTGAGAAGAATGATAGTACCTTATGATTTTCACCTGAGAATGATGGTACCTTATGATTTTCACCTGAGAATGATGGTACCTTATGATTTTCACCTGAGAATTTACCTTATGATTTTCACCTGAGAAGAATGATGGTACCTTATGATTTTCACCTGAGAATGATGGTACCTTATGATTTTCACCTGAGAATGATGGTACCTTATGATTTTCACCTGAGAATGATGGTACCTTATGATTTTCACCTGAGAAGAATGATGTACCTTATGATTTTCACCTGAGAATGATGGTACCTTATGATTTTCACCTGAGAAGAATGATGGTACCTTATGATTTTCACCTGAGAAGAATGATGGTACCTTATGATTTTCACCTGAGAAGAATGATGGTACCTTATGATTTTCACCTGAGAATGATGGTACCTTATGATTTTCACCTGAGAAGAATGATGGTACCTTATGATTTTCACCTGAGAAGAATGATGGTACCTTATGATTTTCACCTGAGAAGAATGAAGTACCTTATGATTTTCACCTGAGAGAATGATGGTACCTTATGATTTTCACCTGAGAGAATGATGGTACCTTATGATTTTCACCTGAGAAGAATGATGGTATGGTTTTCACCTGAGAAGAATGATGGTACCTTATGGTTTTTCACCTGAGAAGAATGATGGTACCTTATGATTTTCACCTGAGAAGAATGATGGTACCTTATGGTTTTCACCTGAGAAGAATGATGGTACCTTATGATTTTCACCTGAGAAGAATGATAGTACCTTATGGTTTTCACCTGAGAAGAATGATAGTACCTTATGGTTTTCACCTGAGAAGAATGATGGTACCATATGATTTTCACCTGAGAAGAATGATAGTACCTTATGATTTTCACCTGAGAAGAATGATAGTACCTTATGATTTTCACCTGAGAAGAATGATAGTACCTTATGATTTTCACCTGAGAAGAATGATGGTACCTTATGATTTTCACCTGAGAATGATGGTACCTTATGATTTTCACCTGAGAAGAATGATGGTACCTTATGATTTTCACCTGAGAGAATGATGGTACCTTATGATTTTCACCTGAGAATGATGGTACCTTATGATTTTCACCTGAGAAGAATGATTACCTTATGATTTTCACCTGAGAAGAATGATGGTACCTTATGATTTTCACCTGAGAATGATGGTACCTTATGATTTTCACCTGAGAATGATGGTACCTTATGATTTTCACCTGAGAAGAATGATGGTACCTTATGGTTTTCACCTGAGAAGAATGATAGTACCTTATGGTTTTCACCTGAGAAGAATGATAGTACCTTATGATTTTCACCTGAGAATGATGGTACCTTATGATTTTCACCTGATAATGATGGTACCTTATGGTTTTCACCTGAGAAGAATGATAGTACCTTATGATTTTCACCTGAGAATGATGGTACCTTATGATTTTCACCTGAGAATGATGGTACCTTATGATTTTCACCTGAGAATGATGGTACCTTATGATTTTCACCTGAGAAGAATGATGGTACCTTATGATTTTCACCTGAGAAGAATGATGGTACCTTATGATTTTCACCTGAGAAGAATGATGGTACCTTATGATTTTCACCTGAGAAGAATGATGGTACCTTATGGTTTTCACCTGAGAAGAATGATAGTACCTTATGATTTTCACCTGAGAATGATGGTACCTTATGATTTTCACCTGAGAATGATGGTACCTTATGATTTTCACCTGAGAATGATGGCACCTTATGATTTTCACCTGAGAATGATGGTACCTTATGATTTTCATCTGAGAAGAATGATGGTACCATATGATTTTCACCTGAGAAGAATGATGGTACCTTATGATTTTCACCTGAGAAGAATGATGGTACCTTATGATTTTCACCTGAGAAGAATGATGGTACCATATGATTTTCACCTGAGAAGAATGATGGTACCTTATGATTTTCACCTGAGAAGAATGATGGTACCTTATAATATTCACCTGAGAAGAATGATAGCACCTTCTGGTTTTCACCTGAGAAGAATGATAGTACCTTCTGGTTTTCACCCGAGAAGAATGATGGTACCTTATGATTTTCACCTGAGAATGATGGTACCTTATGATTTTCACCTGAGAAGAATGATGGTACCTTATGGTTTTCACCTGAGAAGAATGATAGTACCTTATGGTTTTCACCTGAGAAGAATGATAGTACCTTATGATTTTCACCTGAGAATGATGGTACCTTATGATTTTCACCTGAGAATGATGGTACCTTATGGTTTTCACCTGAGAAGAATGATAGTACCTTATGATTTTCACCTGAGAATGATGGTACCTTATGATTTTCACCTGAGAATGATGGTACCTTATGATTTTCACCTGAGAATGATGGTACCTTATGATTTTCACCTGAGAAGAATGATGGTACCTTATGATTTTCACCTGAGAAGAATGATGGTACCTTATGGTTTTCACCTGAGAAGAATGATAGTACCTTATGATTTTCACCTGAGAATGATGGTACCTTATGATTTTCACCTGAGAAGAATGATGGTACCTTATGATTTTCACCTGAGAAGAATGATGGTACCTTATGATTTTCATCTGAGAAGAATGATGGTACCTTATGATTTTCACCTGAGAAGAATGATGGTACCTTATGATTTTCACCTGAGAAGAATGATGGTACCTTATGATTTTCACCTGAGAAGAATGATGGTACCTTCTGGTTTTCACCTGAGAAGAATGATGGTACCTTCTGGTTTTCACCTGAGAAGAATGATGGTACCTTCTGGTTTTCACCTGAGAAGAATGATGGTACCTTATGGTTTTCACCTGAGAAGAATGATGGTACCTTATGGTTTTCACCTGAGAAGAATGATGGTACCTTATGATTTTCACCTGAGAAGAATGATGGTACCTTATGATTTTCACCTGAGAAGAATGATAGTACCTTATGGTTTTCACCTGAGAAGAATGATAGTACCTTATGATTTTCACCTGAGAAGAATGATAGTACCTTATGATTTTCACCTGAGAAGAATGATAGTACCTTATGATTTTCACCTGAGAAGAATGATAGTACCTTATGATTTTCACCTGAGAATGATGGTACCTTATGATTTTCACCTGAGAATGATGGTACCTTATGATTTTCACCTGAGAAGAATGATGGTACCTTATGATTTTCACCTGAGAATGATGGTACCTTATGATTTTCACCTGAGAATGATGGTACCTTATGATTTTCACCTGAGAATGATGGTACCTTATGATTTTCACCTGAGAATGATGGTACCTTATGATTTTCACCTGAGAAGAATGATGGTACCTTATGATTTTCACCTGAGAAGAATGATGGTACCTTATGGTTTTCACCTGAGAAGAATGATAGTACCTTATGATTTTCACCTGAGAATGATGGTACCTTATGATTTTCACCTGAGAATGATGGTACCTTATGATTTTCACCTGAGAATGATGGTACCTTATGATTTTCACCTGAGAGAATGATGGTACCTTATGATTTTCACCTGAGAAGAATGATGGTACCTTATGGTTTTCACCTGAGAAGAATGATGGTACCTTATGATTTTCACCTGAGAAGAATGATGGTACCTTATGATTTTCACCTGAGAAGAATGATGGTACCTTATGATTTTCACCTGAGAAGAATGATGGTACCTTATGGTTTTCACCTGAGAAGAATGATGGTACCTTATGATTTTCACCTGAGAAGAATGATGGTACCTTATGATTTTCACCTGAGAAGAATGATAGTACCTTATGATTTTCACCTGAGAATGATGGTACCTTATGATTTTCACCTGAGAATGATGGTACCTTATGATTTTCACCTGAGAAGAATGATGGTACCTTATGATTTTCACCTGAGAAGAATGATGGTACCTTATGATTTTCACCTGAGAAGAATGATGGTACCTTATGATTTTCACCTGAGAAGAATGATGGTACCTTATGATTTTCACCTGAGAAGAATGATGGTACCTTATGATTTTCACCTGAGAAGAATGATGGTACCTTATGATTTTCACCTGAGAAGAATGATGGTACCTTATGATTTTCACCTGAGAAGAATGATGGTACCTTATGGTTTTCACCTGAGAAGAATGATAGCACCTTCTGGTTTTCACCTGAGAAGAATGATAGTACCTTATGGTTTTCACCTGAGAAGAATGATAGTACCTTATGGTTTTCACCTGAGAAGAATGATAGTACCTTATGGTTTTCACCTGAGAAGAATGATAGTACCTTATGGTATTCACCTGAGAAGAATGATGGTACCTTATGATTTTCACCTGAGAAGAATGATGGTACCTTATGGTTTTCACCTGAGAAGAATGATGGTACCTTATGGTTTTCACCTGAGAAGAATGATGGTACCTTATGGTTTTCACCTGAGAAGAATGATGGTACCTTATGGTTTTCACCTGAGAAGAATGATAGTACCTTCTGGTTTTCACCTGAGAAGAATGATGGTACCTTATGGTTTTCACCTGAGAAGAATGATGGTACCTTATGATTTTCACCTGAGAAGAATGATGGTACCTTATGATTTTCACCTGAGAAGAATGATGGTACCTTATGGTTTTCACCTGAGAAGAATGATAGCACCTTCTGGTTTTCACCTGAGAAGAATGATAGTACCTTATGGTATTCACCTGAGAAGAATGATAGTACCTTATGATTTTCACCTGAGAAGAATGATGGTACCTTATGGATTTTCACCTGAGAAGAATGATAGCACCTTCTGGTTTTCACCTGAGAAGAATGATAGTACCTTATGGTTTCACCTGAGAAGAATGATGGTACCTTATGATTTTCACCTGAGAAGAATGATGGTACCTTATGGTTTTCACCTGAGAAGAATGATGGTACCTTATGGTTTTCACCTGAGAAGAATGATGGTACCTTATGGTTTTCACCTGAGAAGAATGATGGTACCTTATGGTTTTCACCTGAGAAGAATGATAGTACCTTCTGGTTTTCACCTGAGAAGAATGATGGTACCTTATGGTTTTCACCTGAGAAGAATGATAGTACCTTATGGTTTTCACCTGAGAAGAATGATAGTACCTTATGATTTTCACCTGAGAATGATGGTACCTTATGATTTTCACCTGAGAATGATGGTACCTTATGATTTTCACCTGAGAAGAATGATGGTACCTTATGATTTTCACCTGAGAATGATGGTACCTTATGATTTTCACCTGAGAATGATGGTACCTTATGATTTTCACCTGAGAAGAATGATGGTACCTTATGATTTTCACCTGAGAAGAATGATGGTACCTTATGATTTTCACCTGAGAAGAATGATGGTACCTTATGATTTTCACCTGAGAAGAATGATGGTACCTTATGATTTTCACCTGAGAAGAATGATGGTACCTTATGATTTTCACCTGAGAAGAATGATGGTACCTTATGATTTTCACCTGAGAAGAATGATGGTACCTTATGGTTTTCACCTGAGAAGAATGATAGTACCTTATGATTTTCACCTGAGAAGAATGATGGTACCTTATGATTTTCACCTGAGAATGATGGTACCTTATGATTTTCACCTGAGAATGATGGTACCTTATGATTTTCACCTGAGAAGAATGATGGTACCTTATGATTTTCACCTGAGAGAATGATGGTACCTTATGATTTTCACCTGAGAAGAATGATGGTACCTTATGATTTTCACCTGAGAAGAATGATAGTACCTTATGATTTTCACCTGAGAAGAATGATGGTACCTTATGATTTTCACCTGAGAAGAATGATAGTACCTTATGATTTTCACCTGAGAAGAATGATGGTACCTTATGATTTTCACCTGAGAAGAATGATAGTACCTTATGGTTTTCACCTGAGAAGAATGATAGCACCTTATGGTTTTCACCTGAGAAGAATGATAGCACCTTATGGTTTTCACCTGAGAAGAATGATAGTACCTTATGGTTTTCACCTGAGAAGAATGATAGTACCTTATGATTTTCACCGGAGAAGAATGTGCATAAAACGTAGTGATTTTATCATAGTTGTAGGCAATGTTATGAAACTGTGACTCGGTTGTGTGTGTGTGTGTGTGTGTGTGTGTGTGTGTGTGTGTGTGTGTGTGTGTGCGTGCGCGTGTGCGTGCGTGTGTGTGTGCGTGCGTGCGCGTGCGTGCGTGCGTGTATGCGTGTGTGCGTGTGTGTGTGCGTGTGCGTGTGTGTGTGCGTGTGTGTTTGTGTATGTGTTGTGTGTGTGATTGTGTGTGTGTATGTGTGCGTGTATGTGTATGTGATTGTGTGTATGTGTCCATCTGTCAGTGTGCGTCCTCGTGCATGCATGTGTGTGTGCACGTGCGTGCGATTGTGTTTGTATGTGTATGTGTGTGCATGAGCTTGTGAATCTACTCTGAGTAAAGTGTTTGTGTAAAAGAACACTTACGTGGATATGTGCATATGTGTGTGTGAACATTATATAATAACTAATATGTGCATATGTGTGTGTGAACATTATATAATAACTAATATGTGCATATGTGTGTGTGAACATTATATAATAACTAATATGTGCATATGTGTGTGTGAACATTGTATAATAACTAATATGAGCATATGTGTGTGTGAACATTATATAATAACTAACATGAGCATATTATATGTGTTTGCATGAATATATGTTTGCATGTGAATGTGTGTACGTCTGCATACATACATCAAAAACATATACAAGAGAGAGAGAGAGAGAGAGAGAGAGAGAGAGAGAGAGAGAGAGAGAGAGAGAGAGAGAGAGAGAGAGAGAGAGAGAGAGAGAGAGAGAGAGAGAGAGACAGAGAGAGAGAGAGGGAGAGACAGACAGAGAGAGAGAGAGACACAGAGACAGACAGAGCGAGAGAGAGGCAGAGACAGAGAGAGAGAGGAGAGAGAGAGAGAGAGAGAGAGAGAGAGAGAGAGAGAGAGAGAGAGAGAGAGAGGAGAGAGAGAGAGAGGAGAGAGAGAGACAGAGAGAGAGAGAGAGAGAGAGAGAGAGAGAGAGAGAGAGAGAGAGAGAGAGAGAGAGAGAGAGAGAGAGAGAGAGAGAGAGAGAGAGAGAGAGAGAGAGAGAGAGAGAGAGAGAGAGACAAGACAAACAGACAGACAGAAAAAAGAGGGAGACAAACAGACAGACTGTGAGACAGACAGACAGAAAGAGGGGGGGGGGGGGGGCAGGGGAGAGGCCTGAATGATGACAGGATGTACTACACACTTACAACAAAACGCATTGGGATTTTACTCATCAATAAACCCCTCACTCACCCCCACCCCCCACCCCGTCATTAACGGTTCTTTTTCAAAGGGCTGTGATCAATAAGTCATCAAATTCACTTTCATCTTCTAGCCACAATTCGTCTCATTTCCAACAAAAACTATAAAGCATCTTTCAAAAGCCACCCATGCATTCAACTCTTTACCTTTAGTCCTGATGGGATCCAGGCAATACCATTTATTATGAATAACTCGTTGGAAATAACGAGCGAGGGTAAGTTAGGATAAAGGCTGATGGGATCATAAAGCAGAACATATCTAATAAAGTTTGTTTTTTAAAGCTGAGCTTTTGATGTGGGGAAAAACGGGTCGGCCCATCAAATGCCTCCCATGTCAACAAGTGTATGATCTACTGGGCTTCCTGTCATTGTCTCCCTTTGAGCAGATGTTACAGAGAGGAATTCACTTGTTTCTGTTCTATTTGCCGTCAGTATTACGGTATAGCAACAGGACAGAGATACAAGAATGTCCTGATATTTGTGCCTTTTCTCTCTTTTTATGTACAGGAATACCAACATGTCCTGATATGATTTTGTTTTTCTACTTTTCTCCTTCACTAACCTCCTTTCCCCAACACACACACACACACACACACACACACACACACACACACACACACAGTTACCATTATTCCCATTCTCATCCCTGTGTTTCTCTTCCACCCTTTTGTCTCTTTGTTCTGGTCTGAATGAAAGTTAGGTTTTACGTCCACTCGGCTGCAAAACCATCAACCACCTGCAATACCAGGTCTGAATACAATATCTTACACACTAACACTATTTTCTCTGGTCTGCTCTGCTATCATCAGTCTTATTGATGACAACTGTAGGTTTCTGATGTTGGTGGGATACACACAGACACACACACACACACACACACACACACACACACACACTGCCCCGTGCACATCCGAACTTTTGAGTAGCAATCTTTTAGCAGTCTACATCACAACAAACAAAACATGATCAAATCGTCAAAAGGAATCCAGCAACTTCTTTTTTTAGTTCTTACACAGATGCATAAAAAAAGATAAACACACACTGACGCGCGCGAACGAATCAACAGTTGGACTTTGATCTTGTCCTGAAAGGCAGAGAGAGAAAAGTTTTCTGTTAGCACAAATCAATGGAGGATACGTGTGCGAACTGAAAGAAGAAGAAGAAGAAAGACAGATCCAACAAGGGGCACAAAGTGCTCAGAGAATTAATAAAACACCAGAGACATTTTATTGACTCCCTTTGCTTGATGTGCCCCGTGTACTAGACCCACCCTTAATAGAACCCGCAACAAGAAAACGGCCCTGCAGTAAGTGACAAACCCGTCTGAGCAAACTTCCCCTTCTTTGACCACTTTATGTCCACTATACCTAAGATATTTGCCACTCGCCATATTGATCTCTCGTATCCCCCCCCCCACACACACACACACACACACCCTCCACCATCCCAACTTCCCCCATCCTCATCCCACATCTTTCTTGATCACCTCAGAAGGGAAAGAACCAGACTGGGGCTCTTTGAGGAGGGGGACCTAATAACTCTCTCTGGATAATATTAACACTTCTGGTTCTGGTGGTGGTGTAGAGGAGGGGGGGGGGGGGGCGGGAGGGAACTTCAAGAGTCCAAGACTTGTAGAACTCAGGAAGCGTCGTGGACCATGAAAGAGCCACCACCAAAGAGTCACACGAGTTGGGCAGTAAATGGTCATATAAAAGACCAGCCTCTGTTTGAAGGTGAGTTAGTGTCCTCTCTCTCCCCTCCTCCCTACCCCATCCCTCCTCCACCCTCCCCATCCCAGCATCAAACCATCTCATTGGAGCTTCAGAGAGAGGGAAATGTTGGCCCTAACGTTGCCATTGGTCTCTTTCATGTTCCCTGTCACCAATGGGTGAGAAGGTGGCGCATCAAAAACAACTTCCGGTCGCTGAAGCTTGTTCTGCGTTTTCCTCTTTTTAAAAAAAATCTTTTTGTTTTGTTTTTGGCTTTGAACGTTAGACGTCCTCGTCTGGAAGGAAAAGGGAACGCAAGGAGGTTCCAAGGAATGTCTTTTCAAGGAATGCTCCGTCTTTTTTCTTTCTTTCTTCAATGTTACAAACAGTTTGTGGTGTGGAGCTTACCACTTAGTGAAACCCATGTACTGACCTTTTCATCACTCCGTCATTAACATTTGTTGAGAATCTAGTTTTGTGTCAGCAATGGTCGGATGAAAATATGAAATAATAAGCTTACTTGAGAAATTGTGTCACATCATAAATTATGCGTTTCGTATCCGTTTTTGTTTTGTTTCAATCATCGCCATTTTCACAATTAGTGTAAGTACTTGGGGGTGGGGTGCTTATTCTCTCTCTCTCTCTCTCTCTCTCTCTCTCTCTCTCTCTCTCTCTCTCTCTCTCTCTCTCTCCCTACCCCACAACCCTCTTGAAATCAATTCATTGGTCTTTTCAACATCTCATCAGAAAACGTTTTGTTATTTCTGATTTGTTTAAATTAGTGGCACCCATTCTGACGATTGTTATTATTACTAGGCCAACTTGGGGGAGGGGAAAGCACTTTCAAGCGCACCCGTGTATATATATAGAGAGAGATGTAGAGTAATCTGTCTAGCAGCTCGTGGCCTCTCCCCCGTATATATATATATATGTTTAGATGTGTGTGTGTGTGTGTGTGTGTGTGTGTGTGTGTGTGTGTGTGTGTGTGTGTGTGTGTGTGTGTGTGTGTGTGTGTGTGCGTGTGCGTGTGTGCGCGTGCGTATGTGTGTGTGCGTGCGTGTGTGTGTATGTGCGTGCGTGCGTGTGTATGTGTGTGAAAGAGACAGACAGAGACAGACAGACACAGAGACACAGAGAGAGATAACTTTTCCATGTTCCCCTTCCAGCCCTATCCTTCAATAGTTTGTGTTTCGCGCGTTCTCTTTATTGCCGAAGCTTTTTTTTTATCATAGCTGACTGTTGTAAAAAACCCACAAAAACAACAAGATACTAACGTGCAACATAAACTATTCAAATGTTATTCTGCTGAGAGAGAAAACAAAACCAAACCACAAACACGCTGTCACACATGGAAGAATTATGTCTGTGAGACGAGAATAAGCTTGTCTACAGCAGTGCAATGTTTTATTTGTTCGGGGTGAGGGAATGGTGTGTTTTTTCTCGGTACACGTGTTTCCCATTTTTGATGATAATAATGAAGATGATACATGAGAGACACTGTTCTGATCAAAGACACACCAAGCTGCAAATATAGAAAACAAAACACACACACACACACCAACGTATCTTATTTTCTTCGTTGCATTTTCTTTGTTATATACTTCTTTGAGAATGGTTTACTTGTAATTCATTAGAAACCACGATCTTCAAACACATCAAAGCAGATGGCCCAAAATTGTAAAAGAGAGAACGAAAGGGTAGAGGGGAAACATGACAGAGAGGAGGTGGGGGGGGGGGGGTAAGACATAAAGACAGGAAAATAACGGTTGAGTTTAGCCACAGTCTCATAAAAGAAAGAAACAACACTAAGTCTTTGAAACATGTTTTCTCTCTAGCGATTAATGGTGTTGGACTGGGGGGATGGGTGGGAGGATAAGGGGGGTGGGTAGAGGGTGGTGGTGGTGGGGGGTGGATGGAGCAGCAACTTTGATGACTCTGAACATGGCGGTGACTTCAAAGGGCGGCTTTCCTTTGACCCGCACAGACCTTCAGATGTGACTTTGTCTTGCGTGGCTAATCACGGCATCCTCCCTTCACCCCCCCCCCCCCCCCCCCCAAGCTCCAGCCCCCACCACCTTCTGCCCACCACCCCCTTCCCCCCCCCCCCCCATTTCTTTGCCCCCAACTCTCCTATCATCCTTTTTTTTGTTTGTTTTTACCGTCCCTTCCCCTAAGTGATCAAAAACAAGGCAAACAGGGGCAGAACGAAGTAAAAGACCTCTGACGATTAGCGTCATGGGCCAAGATCTGAAAGGATGTCCAAAGCAAGCTGTTGGAACTTTGTTTTTTAGTTCACGAGTGAAGCTTCGGGGAGTACTGCTTTTGTTTCATCCGTCCGTCCGTCCGTGTTTCGCGCATTTGCCGAACCGCGCAAATGACACGGCCGCCTCGGTTGCCGTTGCCATCGCCACGTTAGGGCTCATAGCACATTTGAAGCGATTCGGTCGAAAAACGGCGGAGTTATAAGGCCCGTTCTGTGTTCCACACGGACACACACACGGACGGACAGTTGGCTTTTTATTATATGATTATGATGATTATTATTATTATTATTATGTCCCCATCTCTAAATGACTGTGTCCCCGTGTCTATGTGTTTCTGTTTTATATGTTTTTGTCTCGAACAAAAATCTGTTTAACGTCCTCCTACCTGGAACAGGCACAGTGCATTATGGGACATTTGTAGATACAGTGGAACCTCCCGTATAAGACCTTCAAAATCATCCAAAATGAGGTCTTAAAAGGGAGGGGTCTTAAAAGGGAGGTAATTTTAATACTTACAAAGAAGGGCAATGTCTCAGAGAAGTAGGTCTTATATGGGAGGGAGTCTAATAATGGGAGGTCTTACAAGGGAGGTTCCACTGTATAAAGATGGTGGGTCGATCCTGGAGGTACTGCAATACCAAGACCCGTTATTTTGATAGCGTTAGTTTTTGTATGGATCCCTGACTTGATGGTTAGTTTCACGTCCAATTAGGTGTTGGCTCTCCGTTTGTCCCCCGTATTATATATCTCTGTATCCTCGAACTCAAACCTTACAGGGACACAAAAGAAAAAACCGCTGAACTAAACAGGTTGTTTTGTCCTTTTTAATAAGAGAAAAACACAACGTTTCAAGGAATATCCTCGTTATCAAGTGAAAATGAAAGAAAGTAAAGTAAAGATCATAGATTGAAATAGCAAAAAAGAAAAGATTTCAAAATAAATGCGAGGGCTGGTAAAAATAATATATAGTGAGAACATACTAACCCTGCATTGAACATCAAAACTAACATAGCAACCAAAAACTTCTTGGGACATGCAATGACAAAAAGACAAAGCTGAGTTGGTATTCTTTTTGATTAAAACACACACACACACACATGTGCACGCGCACACATACATACATTCACACACACACACACACACACACACACACGCACACACACACACACACACGCGCATGCATACATGGGGGAAGTAAATAGGTCAGCCCCGAGTGAGTTAAAGGGGCACCCTGACGGATGCGTTTTTGCAAGAAACACGTCGAGGTCACCAGAAAGACAGCCTTTTCAAGGATCGGAACACTCACTTTGCTCTGGTTTCCTAGAAATCAAACCGTCAAAACGGCGATTCCTCCTTGGCGGAGTTGCAGGAAGAGAGAAGCCATTTTGGACGGGGTGGGTGGAGGTCACAGAGAGTGGTTGAAGCTGTTTCTTCTTTGTAGTGCAGTAACAACAAAAAGGAGCTATTTGTTGTGAGCCAAACTCCTTTTGGTAAACTGTATAAAAACTATAAAAAGGCTTGTATTGTGGACATTTCGTGCAAATGATTTGGTCTAACTCAGGCCGCCATTAGAAAAGAATTTGACTTCCAGCACCTCCGCCAAGGAGGAATCGCCGATTTGACGGTTTGATTTCTAGGAAACCAGAGCAAAGTGAGTGTTGCGATCTCTGTAAAGGGTGTTTTCCTGGCGATCTCGACGTGTTTCTTGCAAAAACGTATACGTCAGGGTGCCCCTTTAACTCACTCGGGACTGACCTATTTACTTCCCCCTGTTCTGTGGGGGACTGGGCATTTGATTAGGTTCGGAAAATAATCACCAAGAATACGTTAAGGAGAGTTAGGCATCGATATTTTCAGAAAAGCATTAGCAACACCACGCACTAAACGATCGTAAAATATCAGATTCCATACTTTCGTCGTTTGTTTCCTATAGAAAGAAGGACATTTTCACATTCCGATCTTTGACAACCCCGCCCTCCTACCCCATCCCAACCCGACACCCCGACAGCCAAACCTGAATGTAAAGTCTGCAATGATTGGTTGATTTCAAGAGAGGCAAGGTCAAAAGCAAACTGAAAGTAGGTTACGAGTTGGCGCTTGAAAGCTGGTTACACACCAGAAATCAAAACCTCTTGAAAAAGTATCATGAGCCGAAGCCGGCTCATTCGTCCCGAGTGGGTTAACCCTTTTTCTTAGCCCAAAACCTGACCTGAGGGGACACATCAAGATGGGGACACATAGATATTGGGATAGATCGAGACGGGAACGCTATAGAGATGGGTACACAATGAGCGTCACATATAGAGACCGTACCCAGCAGCGCAGCGCCTCCTTTTCTCCCCCCCCCCCCCCCCCACGCGCCATCAGAGAATGGAACGCTCTATACCCAGAGACCGTCCAGGCCCCTTTATACTTATGCCAAAGCCTTCTTCAGAAAGCTGCTGGCAGAGAGCACTTAACGAACATCAGACCCTTGGGTGGGCAGTGGTGGGCCGGCATCATGCTGGGTACCGCTGAACGGTCCGTGTTTGACTGTCTACCCACCACCACCCTCTCTCTCTCTCTCCCTCTCTGTGTCTTTTTTGTTTACTCTCTCCTTCGACTTAGTCTCCCCTTTCGGTTGCAACAATGGTCAATAATGACTTTGGCGACTAAATGGAAGAAGAAGAAAACAAGAAGGCACGGGGACACAATAACAGTATCACATAGAGACAGGGACACAATGAATGTCACATAGAGACAGGGGACAGAATGAGATGTCACATAGAGACAGGGACACAATGAATGTTACATAGAGACAGGGACACAATGAATGTTACATAGAGACAGGGACACAATGAATGTTACATAGAGACAGGGACACAATGAATGTCACATAGAGACAGGGACACAATGAATGTTACATAGAGACAGGGACACAATGAATGTCACATAGAGACAGGGACACAATGAATGTCACATAGAGACAGGGACACAATGAGTGTCACATAGAGACAGGGACACAATGAGAGTGTCACATAGAGACAGGGGACACAATGAATGTCACATAGAGACAGGGACACCATGAGAGTGTCACATAGAGACAGGGGACACAATGAATGTCACATAAAGACAGGGACACAATGAGAGCGTCACATAGAGACAGGGGACACAATGAATGTCACATAGAGACAGGGACACAATGAGAGTGTCACATAGAGACAGGGGACACAATGAATGTCACATAGAGACAGGGACACAATGAGAGCGTCACATAGAGACAGGGACACAATGAGAGTGTCACATAGAGACAGGGGACACAATGAGAGTGACACATAGGGACAGGGGACACAATGAGAGCGTCACATAGAGACAGGGACACAATGAGAGTGACACATAGAGACGGGGGGCACAATGAGAGGGACACATTGAGACAGGGACACAATGAGAGTGTCACATAGAGACAGGGGACACAATGAGAGCGTCACATAGAGACAGGGACACAATGAGAGTGACACATAGAGACGGGGGGCACAATGGGAGTGTCACATAGAGACGGGGGACACAATGAGAGCGTCACATAGAGACAGGGACACAATGAGAGTGACACATAGAGACAGGGACACAATGAGAGTGACACATAGAGACAGGGACACAATGAGAGTGACACATAGAGACAGGGACACAATGAGAGTGACACATAGAGACGGGGGGCACAATGAGAGTGTCACATAGACAGGGACACAATGAGAGTGTCACATAGAGACAGGGGACACAATGAGAGCGTCACATAGAGACAGGGACACAATGAGAGTATCACATAGAGACGGGGGACACAATGAGAGCGTCACATAGAGACAGGGACACAATGAGAGTGACACATAGAGACAGGGGACACAATGAGAGCGACACATAGAGACGGGTGCACAATGAGAGTGACACATAGAGACGGGGGCACAATGAGAGTGACACATAGAGACGGGGACACAATGAGAGTGACACATAGAGACGGGGACACAATGAGAGTGACACATAGAGACGGGGGGCACAATGAGAGTGTCACATAGAGACAGGGGACACAATGAGAGTGTCACATAGAGACAGGGACACAATGAGAGTGTCACATAGAGAGAGGGGACACAATGAGAGTGTCACATAGAGACAGGGACACAATGAGAGTGTCACATAGAGACAGGGACACAATGAGAGTGTCACATAGAGACAGGGGACACAATGAGAGTGTCACATAGAGACAGGGACACAATGAGAGTGTCACATAGAGACGGGGACACAATGAGAGTGTCACATAGAGACAGGGACACAATGAGATGTCACATAGAGACGGGGGCACAATGAGTATCACACAGAGACGAGGGCACAATGAGAGTGTCACATAGAGACAGGGGGCACAATGAGAGTGTCACATAGAGACGAGGGCACAATGATAGTGTCCCATAGAGACAGGGACACCATGAGAGTGTCACATAGAGACGAGGGCACAATGATAGTGTCCCATAGAGACAGGGACACCATGAGAGTGTCACATAGAGATGGGGGGCACAATGAGAGTGTCACATAGAGACAGGGGGCACAATGAGAGTGTCACATAGAGACAGGGGACACAATGAGAGTGTCCCATAGAGATGGGGGGCACAATGAGAGTGTCCCATAGAGACAGGGACACCATGAGAGTGTCACATAGGGACAGGGGGCACAATGAGTGTCACATAGAGATGGGGGTCACAATGGGAGTGTCACATAGAGACGGGGACACAATGAGATTGTCACATAGAGACAGGGACACAACGAGAGTGTCACATAGAGACAGGGACACAACGAGAGTGTCACATAGAGACAGGGACACAACGAGAGTGTCACATAGAGACAGGGACACAACGAGAGTGTCACATAGAGACAGGGGGCACAATGAGAGTGTCACATAGAGACAGGGACACAATGAGAGTGACACATAGAGACAGGGGGCACAATGGGAGTGTCACATAGAGACAGGGACACAACGAGAGTGTCACATAGAGACAGGGGACACAATGAGTGTCACATAGAGACAGGGACAAAATGAGAGTGTCACATAGAGACAGGGGGCACAATGGGAGTGTCACATAGAGACAGGGGACACAATGAGAGTGTCACATAGGGACAGGGGGCACAATGAGTGTCACATAGAGATGGGGGTCACAATGGGAGTGTCACATAGAGACGGGGACACAATGAGATTGTCACATAGAGACAGGGGACACAATGAATGTCACATAGAGACAGGGGACACAATGAATGTCACATAGAGACGGGGGACACAATGAATGTCACATAGAGACAGGGGACACAATGAGAGTGTCACATAGAGACAGGGGACACAATGAGTGTCACATAGAGACAGGAGACACAATGAATGTCACATAGAGACAGGGGACACAATGAATGTCACATAGAGACAGGGGACACAATGAATGTCACATAGAGACAGGGGACACAATGATCAGTGTCAAATAGAGAAGGGGACACAATGAATGACACATAGAGACGGGGGACACAATGAGAGTATCACATAGAGACGGGGGACACAATGAGAGTGTCACATAGAGACAGGGACACAATGAGATGTCACATAGAGACAGGAGACACAATGAATGTCACATAGAGACAGGGGACACAATGATCAGTGTCAAATAGAGAAGGGGACACAATGAATGACACATAGAGACGGGGCACAATGAGAGTGTCACATAGAGACGGGGACACAATGAGAGTGTCACATAGAGACGGGGGACACAATGAGAGTGTCACATAGAGACGGGGGGCATAATGAGAGTGTCACATAGAGACGGGGGACACAATGAGAGTGTCACATAGAGACAGGGGGACACAATGAGAGTGTCCCATAGAGACAGGGGGACACAATGAGAGTGTCACATAGAGACGGGGGGCATAATGAGAGTGTCACATAGAAATGGGAGTACAATGATCAGTGTCACATAGAGACAGGGGACACAATGAGAGTGACACATAGAGACAGGGGACACAATGAGAGTGTCACATAGAGACGGGGGACACAATGAGAGTGTCACATAGAGACGGGGGACACAATGAGAGTGTCACATAGAGACGGGGGACACAATGAGAGTGACACATAGAGACAGGGGACACAATGAGAGTGTCACATAGAGACGGGGGACACAATGAGAGTGACACATAGAGACAGGGGGACACAATGAGAGTGTCACATAGAGACGGGGGACACAATGAGAGTGACACATAGAGACAGGGGACACAATGAGAGTGTCACATAGAGACGGGGGACACAATGAGAGTGTCACATAGAGACAGGGGACACAATGAGAGTGACACATAGAGATGGGGGCATGCAGGCACGGAAGCACATGGATACGTTCCCACAGTTACTTATAATTTTCATTTATTAAAGGTGGAGCCTGACGGATGAGTTTTTGCAAGAAACACATCGAGAGCACCATGAAAATACCATTCACTCACTTTGCTCTGGTTTCCTAGAAATCAAACCGTCAAATCGGCGATTTATCCTTGGCGGAGGTGCTGGAAGTCAAACATTTTCACTGAAAGAGAAGCGCCGTCTCTTGTAATGGCGACCGAATTGTTTGCACGATTTTTTTCGCAATACAAGCCTTGTTATTATCTTTATTAAAAAAAAATGCAGTTTATCTTTTTTTTTTACTGCACTGCAAAAAAAAAAAGCTTAAACCACAATGGGTTTGGCCCCCACCCACCCCATCCAAAATGGCTTCTCTCTCAGGCACCTCTGCCAAGCAGGAATCGCCGTTTTGACGGTTTGATTTCTAGGAACCCAGAGCAAAGCGAGTGTTCCGATCTTCGAAAAGGCTGTCTTTTTGGTGATCTCAACGTGTTCCTTGCAAAAACTCATCCGTCAGGGTCCACCTTTAAGGCTTTGATTTGAGAACCACAGTTTCTTTTCTCTCCATCCAACAGTTACAGCTTTTACCTCAGACTAGACAAGATAATCATCTTCTTCTTGTGCTTTCAGATCATTATGCATCTAGAGCAGTAAGAGAGTGCAGTCTTTTAGTTCTATGGAAATGCCTTTCAAAGGAGGAAACAAATCCCTTTAATCAACACGTGAGACGAGTTTTGTTATGAATAATTAAAAAATATGAAATTTTCGGGGTTTAAAGACCCACCGGATCACGTGTCAAAATCACGGGTTTCGTGTGTTTTCCCTCTTATAGCTCGTAAGAAATCTTGTTTGGACCAGGTTTGACTCCCATACAAATGTCCCCAAATTGAAAACGAAACATCATTTCAAAAGCAGTCTCAATTTGAAGTTGGGGACATTTGTATGTGGGTCACAGCTACTTAATCGTGGTGGGTCAGTGTGTCTTTAAAGGAATCTAGATAATAATTTGAATACAGATGTTTAACATACTAAAAAAGCCAGGAAAACAGACTAAAACAAACAAAATACAATTACACAAAAATTATGTTTCAGACTTAATTGCTATAAAAAATGTTTAATGTTTGCATTGATTGATGCTTGTTTTCATGTTCCTTATTCCTATATTCTTGTCTTGTGTATGTCTCTTCTTTCTTTTTTTGGAACCCTCCACTGTCCCCGCCTTTGTTTCATCTTTTTTTCTTTCTTTTTTCCTTTTTCTTTTTCTCCCAAAAACATGTTTTCCTTCTCTCACACTTACTCGCATTTACATGTGGATGTCTCTTTGTATCTTAGTGTTTAGGCCTTTTGTAAAGCGCTTTGAGCTCCCTGCCAAGGGAGTAAAGCGATGTATATTAAATATTCATTATTATTATTATTATTATTATTATTATTATTATTATTATTATTAGTATTAGTAGTAGTAGTAGTAGTACAGTAGTAGTAGTAGTATAGTAGTAGTAGTAGTAGTAGTAGTAGTAGTAGTAGTATAGTAGTAGTAGTAGTAGTAGTATGTCCCCCTGAAGTCGGAGTATGGCCGCCCAACCTTTTCCTCCTTCTTCTCCACCAAGATTATCGATCTACGATCAAAAATCGACTCCATGCCTTTTCAAGCAACTATTCCAGACCCATCATTCACTGGTGTCACCCCCTTCTCTCTTTCAAGCCGGTGTCTGAGACCGAAGTTCTTTCTACTTTGAAAGAAATGCATTTTAAATCCTGTGATCTTGACCCCATCCCAGCCTCTCTTTTTCTCACAAATCTATCAACACCTTCTGCCATCAATCACCAACATCATCAATTCTTCTTTAGTTTCAGGTGTGTTTCCTTCTGCTTTCAAAACCGCTCTTGTAAGGCCCCTTCTCAAGAAGAACAATCTGGATCCTAATAATCTGAAAAACTACAGACCTGTATCTAACCTCCCTTTTCTCTCCAAACTCCTTGAGAAGACTGTCCTGAAACAACTTAACGATCATCTATCCTCAAACAATCTTCATCATCCTTATCAGTCTGCCTATAGAACCAACCACAGTACAGAAACAGCCCTTGTTCAAATCGTCAATGACCTCTTACTTGCTTCTGATGCTGGTCAAATCTCTCTTTTGACACTTCTTGATCTCTCTGCTGCCTTTGATACCATAGACCACTCCATTCTTCTGTCTCGTCTTGAACATACTTTTGGAATTAAGGGCCCTGCTCTTTCTTGGTTTTCCTCTTACCTTTCTGATCGTTTTCAATCAGTTCCATAGTCGTCAGTCTGAACAGGTTAGGCTTTCTTGTGGAGTCCCCCAGGGGTCTGTGCTTGGTCCTGTCTTGTTTACTTTGTATACGTCACCTCTTGCCAATGTCATCGATCAGCACAACATGAAACATCACTTCTATGCAGATGACTCACAACTCCAAAACAGTACAACCCCTGAAGATCTAGATTCCATTCTTACAGAAAGTAACAACTGCTATATTGATATTCAAAATTGGATGGTTCAAAATAAACTTCAATTAAATGGTGAAAAAACCGAAGCAATGCTTGTAGGGACAAAAAACAAACTAGCCTCTGTTTCCATAGAGTCAATCCAACTGGGTAACAATATCATTCCCCTCTCAGACTCAGTCAAAAACTTAGGTGTCACTTTGGACAATACTCTTTCCATGCAGAGTTTCCTGACTCAGACCTGTCAGTCCTGCTACTATCAAATTCGTTGCATTGGCTATATTCGTAAATACCTCTCAGATGAAGCCACAGCAAAGCTTGTTACTTCCCTCATCCTATCTCGTATTGACTACTGTAATGCTCTCCTTTCTGGCCTATCAGTCTCTTCTCTATCTTGTCTCCAGCGTATTCAAAACACAGCTGCTCGTCTTGTCCTTAGGAAGAAAAAGTTCAATCATGCAAGCGTTCTTTGCACTGGCTTCCTGTCGCAGACAGAATTGAGTATAAATTAAACACCCTTTGCTATAAATCTATTCATAAAGCTGCTCCATCTTACCTCTGTGACAATATTTCCATCTATACGCCAGCTCGCACTTTACGTTCAGTTTCTGACCCTCTTTCTCTCCAGATCCCTAGGTATAAGCTTTCAACTGTTGGTCGGCGCTCTTTTGCTGTCTCAGGACCGACCTCCTGGAACAAACTTCCGCTCTCCCTCCGTCAGCGACCGACTCTCTCTGCTTTCAAAGCTAACCTCAAAACCCACCTGTTCCCCCGTCATTAAAGCTCCTATCTCTTTATCTTCTCTCTCTTGCCATTAGGTCTGTTTCTGCTATATTCCATTTATGTTATTTGTGTGTGTTCGCGTTGTATTGCGTTTGTGTTTGAATGCGCTTTGAATGCTAACGTGTGTGTGTGCGCTTTGATTTGATTTCTATCAAGATTCAGCGCCGTATAAATACTGTATGTTGTTGTTGTTGTTGTCCCTTTAAAAGCAGCCATACACGTAATCTTCCCACCCAAGGCCATGCGAAATGTTCACATGGCACTGGGTGTGTGCCCCCAGAGCGTTTAAGCTAGGGATCGAAAACAACAACAACAACAACAACATTATTATTATTAGTCCCCGAGCCGAAGGTTCGGGGAGCTATTGTTTTTGTCTGTCCGTCCGTCCGTCCGGTGTCCGGTGTCCGGCGTGCCTCCGTCCGTCCGGCTATTCGTCCGTTTTTCTCAAAAACTATTCAGTCTATCATCATTTGGTATACTAGTTTGCCAAGATGCAAGCTATCCACTGATGTATTTAGTTTTACATTAAGGTCAAGGTCGGGTCAGTTACGGGGTTCAAACCCCGAAACACATAATCGCTAATATCTCGCGAAGTTTTGCATGTATTTTAATGCAGTTTTTTTCACAACATTTCTTGATGAATGGTCTATAACACAGTTGTCATGAATTCTTCTGTGCGCATGATCGCGCGCGCTCAAATCACGGGTCCGAACCCCAAGGCTATATATAAAAACTATTCAGTTACGTGCTGTTTTGATGCGTTTTTATGTAGTTACGTGCTGTTTTGATGCGTTTTCATGTATGTGTACAGCCGACACATTCCGATTTCGGAGTAGCTCGGCGATGCTGCGAGGGGACTTTGCAGCCGCTCGGCGTTGCATTTGTTATTATTATTATTATAATTAAGTATGTAGGAACGCCTTTTATTAACATGAAGAAAACGAAACAGGTAAATTTTCAACAAAATTTCTTCCATCAAAATGCATACGCAGTTCTTCTCTCCCTTTCCCCCCATATCCAAATTCAAGCAAACAAACAAACAAACAAACAAAGAAGCGAATCAAAGAAAACCATAGAGAAAAAACCCGACCTCAACATCAATGGTGTCTTTCCAGCACGTCCCATCCTGATCAACAGTTTTAACAACTGCCAAAAGGCTGGAACATCAAAAGCAAATTATGAAACATTGATGGAGGCAGAAAAAAAGGGGAGAAAAAAACCTCTCTGTCTCTGTCTCTGTCCCAGTCTGTGCCTATGTGTATCGCTCGCGCTCGCTCTCTCTCTCTCTCTCTCTCTGTCTCTCTCTGTCGCTCTCTCTCTGTCTCTCTCTCTGTCTGTCTGTCTGTCTGTCTGTCTGTCTGTCTGTCTGTCTGTCTCTCTCTCTCTCTCTCTCTCTCTCTCTCTCTCTCTCTCTCTCTCTCTCTCTCTCTCTCTCTCTCTCTCTCTCTCTCTCTCTCTCTCTCTCTCTCTCTCTCTCTCTCTCTCTCTCTCTCGTCTTCCTTGTTTACACGGAGTTGCATTTAATGGTTTAATATGTTTTGCTTCTATTTCTTTCTTTTTGTTCATGCCATGAGGGTATGGTGTCAAATAAAAAGCATGCCACGCTTATCTGTTCATCCTCAATTAAAACAAAACCAAGTTTTGAGTTCGACTCTCTCTCTCTCTCTCTCTCTCTCTCTCTCTCTCTCTCTCTCTCTCTCTCTCTCTCTCTGTCAGGTGGATGAACTAGGCATCCTGCTATTAAACAACGTTTAAACCATCTGTCCGCAACTGCTATATCTCTCTCTTTGTCTTTGCCATTGTCTCTGTCTGTCTGTGTGTCTCTCTGTCTGTGTGACTGTCTGCCCGTCTCTCTCTCTCTCTCTCTCTCTCTCTCTCTCTCTCTCTCTCTCTCTCTCTCTCTCTCTCTCTCTCTCTCTCTCTCTCCCTCTCTCTCCCCCCCCCCCCTCTCTCTCTCTGAGAGACACGCGACCACACTCTTTGACAATTCAACTACCGCTAATACGTTGATTTGTGGGACAGACGGACGGATGGATGGATGGATTGAAGCAGACAGGGTAGTAGATGGACAAAAAGGAGGTAGAAAATGATGAAAGCCTCTACTGCAGGATTCCACAAAGGTGCCAGTAAGAACCGGGGAATCAAGGGCGAGACCGGTAGCTTAGCAGTAGGTTCCAGAACTTCGCTTGATCAAAAGAAACAGGAGGTGTGAGCTTATTGGTGATTCCCCGTTACATACAGAGGGGAGAGGTTTCGTTGTGTGCTGTCTTACCCTGGCTTAAAGACTCCAGGGATAATCCCAACAAGCACTTGAACACTACGGCACAAACGCACCAGCTAGGGATGAGAACATTGCGTATGTGACCGTTTTTGATTACCCCGCCACATGGGCAGCCACACTCTGACTTCGGATGATTTTTAGACTGATTATGTTATGCTAGGAGCTTGTCAGGGCTTAAGACACCCCCCGCACAACCGTGCAGAACATAACAACATTTTGATGTAGCCTTGGTGTTCTAGCTTATGTCAACTGGTCTGACACAGCCTCGTGCCAAGGCAAAGAGGGGAGAGTAAAATGCGTTTACAATACAACCAGCCAAATCTGAAGCTTTCCTTTCTTGCCCCCCACCCCCTCCCCTCCCCCGAGCGTATTTCATGTTCAGAGCTGCATGATAAAGAAGATAGTTTATAGCTTTCTATGTTTCGTTCTTAAAGACCCACCA
>CM065699.1:48740964-48758464 GCA_017654935.2 Phymorhynchus buccinoides | reverse complement strand
GAGGGATGGTCTTTTGTGGCCCTTCAACTCAGTATTCCGTGTTCCTTTCATGGCCCCTATACACTTTCTGAGGATAGTTCAAACCTTGAAGCGGAAGATCCCCCCCCCACCCCCCACCCCCAAAAGGCTTAATGTTGTCCTTGAAGTCGAAGATCCCCGGGAAGGGTTAATGTTGTCCGGGGAGCATTATTAGTTTCTGTGCAAAAGAGTTTAGCGACACTTTCCTTCCTTTGACGATGAAAGAGAGAGAGTGAAAAAAAAGGGAGGCTGGAGATCAATGAGACTGGGATGGGAAGTCGCATGGAGAACTTGGGTAGAAGTACGGGGCACACACTGATGTGCCCCCATCTCTATATGTCGTTCTCTATAAGTCGTACTCATTGTGCCCCCGTCTCTATATGTTCTTCTCTATAAGTCGTACTCATTGTGTCCCCGTCTCTATATGTCGTTCTCATAGTGTCCCCGTCTCTATATGTCGTTCTCATAGTGTCCCCGTCTCTATATGTCGTTCTCATTGTGTCCCCGTCTCTATATGTCGTTCTCATTGTGTCCCCGTCTCTATATGTCGTTCTCATTGTGTCCCCGTCTCTATATTGTGTCCCCGTCTCTATATATGTGTCCCCGTCTCTATATGTTCTCATAGTGTCCCCATCTCTATGTGTCGTTCTCATTGTGTCCCCGTCTCTATATGTATATGTCACCCTCATTGTGTTCTCATGTCGTGTGCCCCCGTCTCTATATGTCGTCATCTCATTGTTCGTCTCTCCCATCATTGTGCCCCCGTCTCTATTATGTCCCCATCATTGTGTCCCCCCTATATGTCTCTATATGTCGTGTCTCATCATTGTGTCCCCGTCTCTATATATGCCCCCGTATGTCTCATTGTGTGTTCCCGTCTCTATATGTCGTTCTCATTGTGTCCCCGTCTCTATATGTATGTTCTCATATGTGTCCCATTGTGTCCCCGTCTCTATATGTCACCCTCATTGTGTCCCCGTCTCTATATGTCATTGTGTCCCCGTCTCATTGTGTCCCCGTCTCTATATGTCGTTCTCATTGTGTCCCCGTCTCTATATGTGTCATTGTGTCCCCGTTCTCATTGTGTCCCCGTCTCTATATGTCGTTCTATATATGTCATTGTGTCCCCGTCTCATATGTGTCCCCGTCTCTATATGTCATTGTGTTCTCATTGTGTTCTCCCCCGTCTCTATATGTGTCATTGTGTCCCCGTCTCTATATGTGTTCTCATTGTGTCCCCGTCTCTATATATGTGTCCCCGTGTCTCATTGTGTCCCCCCCCGTCTCTATATGTCGTTCTCATTGTGTGTCTCTATATGTCTCATTGTGTCCCCGTCTCTATATGTCGTTCTCATCATTGTGTCCCCGTCTCTATATGTCGTTCTCATTGTGTCCCCGTCTCTATATGTGTCGTTCTCATTGTGTCCCCGTCTCTATATGTCGTTCTCATATGTCTCATTGTCCCCGTCTCTATATGTCATTATCATTGTGTCCCCGTCATTGTGTCCCCGTCTCTATATGTGTTCTCATTGTGTCCCCGTCTCTATATGTCACCCTCATTGTGTCCCCGTCTCTATATTGTGTCCCCGTCTCTATATGTCTCATGTGTGTCCCCCGTCTCTATCATCCCCGTCTCATGTCGTTCTCATTGTGTCCCCGTCTCTATTGTGCTCCCCGTCTCTATATTGTGTCCCCGTCTCTATATGTGTTCTCATTGTGTCCCCGTCTCTATAGTCATTGTGTCCCCGTCTCATTGTGTGCCCCCGTCTCTCTTATCATTGTGTCCCCGTCTCTATATGTCGTTCTCATTGTGTCCCCGTTCTCATTTGTGTCCCCGTCTCTATATGTCGTTCTCATTGTGTCTATATGTCGTTCTCATTGTGTCCCCGTCTCTATAGTGTCCCCGTCTCTATATGTCATTGTGTCCCCGTCTCATATGTGTCCCCGTCTCTATATGTCGTTCTCATTGTGTCCCCGTCATATATGTCGTTCTCATTGTGTCCCCGTCTCTCTATATGTCATTGTGTCCCCGTCTCATATGTGTCCCCGTCTCTATATGTCGTGCCCCCGTCTCTATATAGTGTGTGTCCCGTCTCTATATCTCATGTCCCCGTTCTCATTGTGTCCCCGTCTCTATATGTCGTGTGTCCCCGTCTCTCGTTCTCATTGTGTCCCCGTCTCTATATGTCGTTCTCATTGTGTCCCCGTCTCTATATGTCATTCTCATTGTGTCTCTATATGTCGTTCTCCCCCGTCTCTATATGTCATTCTCATTGTGTCCCCGTCTCTATATGTGTGTCGTTCTCATAGTGTCCCCGTCTCATTATGTCCCCGTCTCTATATGTCGTTCTCATTGTGTCTCCCCGTCTCTATATGTCATTGTGTCCCCGTCTTCTTATTGTGTCCCCGTCTCTATATGTCCCCGTCTCTATATGTCATTCTCATTGTTCTCTATATGTCGTTCTCTATGTGTCCCCGTCTCATTGTGTCCCCGTGTCTCATTGTGTCCCCTCTCTATATGTCTCTCATTGTGTCGTTCTCATTGTGTCCCCGTCTCTATATGTCATTATCATTGTGTCCCCGTCTCTATATCTCATTGTGTCCCCGTCTCTATATGTGTCCCCGTCTCTATATGTATATGTCTCGTTCTCATTGTGTCCCCGTCTCTATATGTCTATATGTCTATTCTCATTGTGTCTATATGTCGTTCCGTTCTCATTGTCTCTATATGTCGTTCTCTATATGTGTCCCCGTCTCTATATATTGTGTCCCCGTCTCTATATGTCATTGTGTCCCCGTCTCTATATGTCGTTCTCTATATGTGTGTCCCCGTCTCTATATGTCGTTCTCATTGTGTCCCCGTCTCATGTCATTCTCATTGTGTCCCCGTCTCTATATGTCGTCCCCGTCTCTATATGTCTCATTGTGTCCCCGTCTCTATCATGTCATGTCTTATTGTGTCCCCGTCTCTATATGTCGTTCTCATTGTGTCCCCGTCTCTATATGTGTCCCCCGTCTCTATATGTATTATCATTGTCGTTCTCATTGTGTCTATAATGTCGTACTCATTGTGTCCCCGTCTCTATATGTCGTTCTCATTGTGTCCCCGTCTCTATATGTCATTGTGTCCCCGTCTCTATATGTCAATCATTGTGTCCCCGTCTCATCATTGTGTCCCCGTCTCTATATGTCTGTTATCATTGTGTCTCTATATGTCATTGTGTCTCTATATGTCATATTGTGTCCCCGTCTCTATCTCATTGTGTCCCCGTCTCTATATGTCATATTGTGTCCCCGTCTCCCATTCTCATTGTGTCCCCGTCTCTATATGTGTCGTTCT
This sequence comes from Phymorhynchus buccinoides, assembly GCA_017654935.2. NCBI lineage: Eukaryota > Metazoa > Mollusca > Gastropoda > Neogastropoda > Raphitomidae > Phymorhynchus > Phymorhynchus buccinoides. The sequence continues at coordinate 48,755,106 of CM065699.1, read as the reverse complement.
CATAGTGTCCCCCTCTATATGTCTCTCATAGTGTCCCCGTCTCTATATGTCGTTCATAGTGTCCCCGTCTCTATATGTCTATTGTGTCCCCGTCTCTATGTCATTGTGTTCTCATATTGTGTCCCCGTCTCGTCTCTATTGTGTCCCCGTCTCTATATGTCGTTCATTGTGTCCCCGTCTCTATATTGTGTCCCCGTCTCTATATGTCTCATTGTGTCCCCGTCTCCGTCTCTATTGTTCTCTATAAGTCGTACTCATTGTGTCTCTATATGTCGTTCTCATAGTGTCCCCGTCTCTATATGTCGTTCTCATAGTGTCCCCGTCTCTATATGTGTCCCCGTCTCTATATGTCATCATTGTGTCCCCGTCTCTATATATGTCATCTCATTGTGTCTATATGTTGTTCTCATTGTGTCCCCGTCTCCCGTTCTCATTGTGTCCCCGTCTATATGTCGTTCTCATAGTGTCCCCGTCTCTATATGTCCCGTCCCCGTCTCTATATGTCGTTCTCATATGTGTCCCCCGTCTCTATATGTCATTCTCATTGTGTCCCCGTCTCTATATTGTGTGTCTATATGTCGTTCTCATTGTGTGTCTCCCCGTCTCTATATGTGTCGTTCTCATTGTGTCCCCGTCTCTCATTGTGTCCCCGTCTCTATATGTCATTCTCATTGTGTCCCCGTCTCTATATGTCGTTCTCATTGTGTCCCCGTCTCTATATTGTGTCCCCGTCTCTCGTTCTCATTGTGTCCCCGTCTCTATATGTCGTTCTCATTGTGTCCCCGTCTCAATTTGTCACCGTGTTGATATATGGCTTTGTCTATGTGTCCCCGTCCTTGTCTTCTCTGAAAAGAGAAGTCCCCGTCTCTAATAGAAGTCTCTATATGTCATTCTCAGTCTCTATATGTCATTCTCAATGTCATTCTCATTGTGTCCCCGTCTCTATATGTCGTTCTCAGTCTCTATATGTCGTTCTCATTGTGTCCCCGTCTCAATATGTCACCGTGTTGATATATGGCTTTGAGAGAGAGAGAGAGAGAGAGAGAGAGAGAGAGAGAGAGAGAGAGAGAGAGAGAGAGAGAGAGAGAGAGAGAGAGAGAGAGAGAGAGAGAGAGAGAGAGAGAAGTAATAGGATAACTTTTTTAAATCAGAAAGAAAAATGAACAAGAAACAAACAAATAGAAGACAGAAAAGAAAAGGGGGATTAAACAAAAGAAGCATAACAAAAACTAGAGCAAGTTTTGACTCCCTAAAAAGGAGTTTTTTGTCTTTAAAAAAAGCTGTTCAAAGGAAGCCCAGTCGATCATACAGTTGTTGACATGGGAGGCATTTGATGGGCCGACCTGCTTCCCCCCACATCAAAAGCTCGGCTTTTATCAGAGATTTTCCACTGTCTGGACCTGACCTGACCTGACCCCCTTTCATCCTAACCACGCTCATCTTGGCACATGATAAAAGTTATTCCTGATGGCGTTTTCAGCATCAGAAAAGATAAAGAGTTGTTTATTCGAGGGCTTGCAGATTTGTTCGTTTGCTTCGGGTTTTTTTCATTCACGCGCATCTTCCCTCTTCATCATTCTCTTCCCATTAGCATTAACCTTCCACCTCCACACTCCCTTCCCCATCCCTCTCCCTCTTTTTTAAAAAATGCCCCGAAGACATGATATCAGACTATGAAACCGTTATTTTAAGCGAGTAGAAAAAGTCATCCTTCATTTCTTGTGGGTTATGAAAAGGGGGGCTTTTATTTTGCAGCCGAGAAATTTAAAAAAGATAAAGGCTTAAACGTGAAGGTTTATGTTTGACGTCCTCTCGGTTACAAAGAACCATATGGGACAGTTCTTTAAATAAAGTTAATATCTCATTTAGATAAAGTTAGAGTAGCTTAAACGCACAGCCGGCATATATAAAGCTTCAACGCGAGGCGCGCGCCATCATTTTAATCGCTGCTCGCGACAGAGACGGTTCAACCGTTCTTTTTTCCCTGTTAGACTAGAGGCTGAAATCGAGAAGGGCTAACATGCTAAACCTTTCGGGTTACAAGCATCCATCCGGTCTAGATCTGAAGTATAAACACAAAGTGATGAAATCTAGGTGGATGGACATTCTGATTTTTGTTTGTTTGGCTGCCATGACAGTTTCAAAATGGCCGCCAGAATACCACTAGGGCGCCATATCTCCTGTTTTGTTTTGCATAATCTGGCAAAGTAAATGGCATTCTATAGGTATTTTTGCCTGCAGAATTCAAATCTGCATGCAGAAATATGATTAGAAGATCGTAACAGTGTGTTTTTCTACCTTTACTAGCAGTTCATGTGGTTCCAGTTCAAGGCACCGGTAAATATTTCTACAACAGCTGTTTTAAGTCTGTTTCAGGAAGTGAACCATGAAAGCAGCAGTTAAGGTGCCATCACTGGGCACCAGATGCCGACAGGGTGGAGCTGACATCAACTGGGATGAGTGTTTTATCTGTCAGGACCCAACATGCACCAGTAAAACGAACCCATTACGGGGCGCATCAAGTGCTGGTTTTAAAACTGTAATAGAAGCTTTGAAAGAACGAGAAAAGTATAATGATGACACCTACATAGAGGCTCTTGAAAGGTTCAGAACTACTGATATATCAAGCCATGTCCATGAAATGCATTGGCATAAATCGTGCTACTGTGACTTCACCCACAAAAAGACACTGGGAAGCTTAAAGGCGCGTATCAAGCCATGTGTTGCAGCCCAAGAAGAACCTAGCACATCCTCTGCACCTAGCACATCCTCTGCACCCCAAAATGAGCAGAAAACACTCAGATCCACGCAAAAGGCAGTTGACTGGTGTAAATGTATTTTCTGCCAAACTGACACAGGCAAAAGAATTCGCAGCGTGGAATTTGAGGACACTTCAACTAAAATGCTGATGCTGGCCCAATTTGACCCTGTTATGCGATGTCGCCTTGCTGGAATTTCAGATTTGATGGCAGCTGAGGGAAAATATCACCTGAATTGTTATGCTCTTTTCTGCAAAAAGCATGAGAAAAAACCCTGATGATGGTCAATCCAAGAGTCTTGAAGATATCTGCTTTGAAAATGTAATGCCAGAGCTTCGAAAAGAACTTGAGAAAGGACACGTCTTTAGACTGAAGAGTGTTTGGGATCACTACAGGAAAGTCTTGTTACAGGATTTATGTCTTAAAGCTGGTACCTACTGGAGCAATAGATTCAAGGAGAAGGTTGAGAAATTCCTTGGCAGTGACACAGTGACATTTGTACAGCCTCTGCAGAAGCCACTTATGATTGTGCCTTCTGTGTTCAGTGACTATGCAATGAAAAACACTTTGACCGAAATGTCAGAAGATGAAAGTTGTGAAGAGAGTGATCTTGTTGGTGAAGAACACTGTCACATTCACCATGAAGAAGAAGTATAGCTGGATGTACAGAGTTGCTCTCAAGATTCACAGTGATGTACGGCACACCCCAGGACATACTATTATTGGTGGACTTTCACAAGACCAAGCTGAAAAGATAGTACCTGAGAGCTTGTACATATTGATCAATCTTCTTTGTACAGGAGACGTGTCTGAAAAGTAGGATGACAATGAGCATGAAGTATAAATAAAAAACAAACACAGGGTCCTCAGCATTTGTCAAGACATTGTTTTCGCAGTATCCAAAGGAAGAAAAATGACCCCAAAGCACCTTGGTCTCGGACTCACAGTTCACCAGGCCACACGGTCCAAAGACCTTGTGAATCTTCTTCACGCTGCTGGACACTCTGTCTCTTATGACACAGTACTTTGGGCAGACACAGCTCTTGCAAATGATCTTGTTCAACAGTATCAGGACAACGGCAGCGTTATGATTCCAAGGAACTTCCTGCATGGAACATACCAAGGATTCATTCGTTACTCAAATGACAACATTGACATCCTTGAAGAAACGTTGAGTGGCACAGGGACATTTCATGCCAGCCAGTACATGGCCCTCCGACGCAAAGCACCTAATGAACCAGATATGGACATCCAGATCAAGAAGGCACCCATAGTGATGACTAGTGTTCCAAGATGCCAACATGGACAATACAAAGCCAGAACCTGGATTTGCAAAAACAGTGGAAGAAACATGGTACTTGCCCAATGAGCAGAAGATTATAGAGGCAAGCACAAAGGACCTAGCATGGATCTTAGCCAGACAGCATCAGCCAAATGATCAGGTTGTCCCAGGATGGAGTGGTTTCAACCAGAAGATGTGTACTTCTGATCAGCCACTGACAGTAATAGGTCCAATGCCAATTTTGAATGCCCCAGCTCATGAGTTCTCTACAGTGTGGACAGTAATGCACAAATGTGAAGCAATGACCAAGAAGCTTGGATAGAAGTACACTGTAATGACTTTTGACGAGCAGCTGTACTGTAACGCAAAAATGCTGCAGTGGGATAAGCCAGAGAGCTGCAAGGATTTCGTCAGCATGTTAGGGGGGTTTCACACGAAGATAAACTTCTGCAAAGGCTTGGGCAAATACATGGCTTCATCAGGCTTAGAAGCTATCTGGATTGAACGTGGAGTCCTGGGTGAAGGGACAGCAGAAAACACCATGCAAGGAAAGGGGTGGAATCGTGCGATCCGAGTGCACAAGCTCACTCTCGAAGCACTCTGGTCAGTTTTTTGGATGCGTTGCCAAGAATGGTCAGCAGAGAATGAGAAGATGATCAGTGAAAACCTCCCAGATGCATCCAAAGGAGTTGCTGAGGGCTTCGCACGTAAACATGATGAAGATATCCAGTCATCTGTAGAGAACTTACTGTCATCTGTTGAAGAAGTCAGAGTTTTGTTTGATGAGTTTGAAGGGTCCTGTTCTGAGAATGCCACCTTTCGATACTGGAGGACCTACATGAAACTGGTGTCCATTCTCTTGCGATTCACGTACGCTCTCTGTGCTGCAGATTGGGAGCTGTTCCTCTCATCATTTGCTGAGATGCTGCCCTGATTTGGAGCATTTGACCGCTACCACTACACCCGCTGGGGAAGTGTCTTCCTGGCAGACATGAAAATGCTGCCAACGACAGCACCTGGGGTACATCATGCTTTCATGGCTGGAGAATTTGTGACAAAAGAGACAAGGCAGAAGTTCAATCAAATACCAGATGATCAAGCCACGGAGCATATCAACAAGGCAGGAAAGGTAGCTGGTGGATTGGTCGGTATAACGAGAACTGATACAGCCAGGAACAGATGGTGCTTGGCATTTAATGAAAGGGCCCAACTGGCCAAGGACACCAAGAAGATGTTCAACATTTCAGGTGATGGAGATGAAGATGATGAACATGACTGTGCACACAAAGACTTTGGGGGAACAAAGACTGAAGCAGGATACAAATGATCTTGACAAACTCATCAGTTTGCTTCAAACATTCAATCATTTCATCTGCACATCATCTGAGCTCATTTCACTCACAACTGGTGACGTAGCCAGTGATGCCGTGACTCATGACTTGCTAACAGCAGAAGAAACTGGAAAGTGTGTCATCTCAGAGTTTGTGCAGAGCAGGCTTGCCACGAAAACAACCAGTTTTCATGAACGAATTAAGACCAAGCGACTGAACACCTTTGAGAGCATGTACACATTTGAAGTCAAAGTTGGGAAAGAAAAAACCGTGGCACTAAAGGCAGACAGAGACTTGTTCAATCGAGTGATAACAGCAATGGAAGCAGGTAGACCTGTTGACATCACCAACCTGTTGGAACAAGAGCTTTGCCCAGTGCCTCTTTCACTGGCAACTCCTGACCACAGATTGCGACTGCCTCAAAACTGCAAAAAAAATAATTTCCAACATAATCATCTAAGCAAACAGAAAAAATATTGTTGATATATCCAATTTCTGATAGTAGTTTTGGATTCTAGATACCAAATTACATACAAATAGCTTTTTACATTGTCAATTTATTCCAAAAACTGCCCGAGATATAGTCCTTGACAGGTATTTCGGCGGCCATTTTGGAAACTGTCATGGCGGCTCTCCTAAGCAAATTCAGAATGTCCAACCACCTAGGTTACCTTGCCCTATGTCTAAACTCTCCATCCAGACCAGTTGGATGCTTGTAACCCGTAAGGTTTAGTGGACCCTTATTTTTGCAAGCTACATATTTGAGCTTCCAGACTATGTTGCCCGAGCTACTGCGAGGCAAAACTTCGCAGCGACTAGCCTGGTTGTTGTCCGTCACCATAGGTGATCGGACTTTGATGAAAATGATGTTTTACGTCCTCTCGGTCATCGACACATATGGGACATTTGTAAATACAAAGATGGTGGGAACAATACTGGCTGCAATGCCTGGAGGCAGTGCAACACCAGTAAAGTCCCGAGTTTTTAACAATATAGATAGGTGTGGCGGTAGCCACGCCTCGGTTAAACCTCATCGGCTATGGTACCGCCACATTGTCTAGTGAATAAAATTGTTTTGCCTTTAAGTTTATGTACAGTGGAAAGAAGCTGGGGGGGGAGGGGATTATTGAAGAAGAGAGAGTGACGAGCCTTTTCAGTGTTACAGTGACAGACACAAGGGACATAACCAATGTAGCAACGACATTTTGAGAGAAATTATGACACAGAGACAATGCGAATGCCGGATGCTGATATTTCATTCAGTTTCTGCCTGTCGCGGTGTCAAACCACAGAACATGCAAAACAAAGTTTGAGTTCCATTTGTATAAATTGAATCGGCACTTTTAACAGACAGACAGACAGAAGAACAGACACACAGACAGAGGCAAAAACATAACCCCCTATAGAACAGAGGTGATAATAGGGCATTTGCCACGTGAGGACGACCTTTAAATTCACTGAGTTGAATTAGAAAGGTCACTCGGGCAGAACGAGTGCGGGCAAATTAGTAAGTCTAGTAAAAAGTAGTATAGAGAATGAACACTCGAGACAAATGCTCTATAGGCTATTCAAAGAGGAGAGAAGCCTGGGGGTATTACTATTAGTTTGCAGCAGAGAGCCAGAGTGATCGTTAAATTGACACTCACTTTGTAAGGCAGTGCATGGTGAAAGAATAGACAATCATTCGTCCACATCAGTTTTAGCACACACACACACACACACACACACACACACACAGAGAGAGAGAGAGAGAGAGAGAGAGAGAGAGAGAGAGAGAGAGAGAGAGAGAGAGAGAGAGAGAGAGAGAGAGAGAGAGAGAGAGAGAGAGAGAGAGAGAGAGAGAGAGAGAGAGAGAGAGAGAGAGAGAGAGAGAGAGAGAGAGAGAGACAGAGAGAGAGAGAGAGAGAGAAAGAGAGAGAGAGAGAGAGAGAGAGAGAGAGAGAGAGAGAGAGAGAGAGAGAGAGAGAGAGAGAGAGAGAGAGAGAGAGAGAGAGAGAGAGAGAGAGAGAGAGAGAGAGAGAGAGAGAGAGAGAGAGAGAGAGAGAGAGAGAGAGAGAAACACACAGACAGACAAGAGAGATTATTTCGCATCAGAGCTACAAGACTCAGACCGTGAAAAATTCATCAGCTGTCGATAGCCTCCATTGTTCGTCTCTCCAGGTGATCCTCTGCACTTCAAAGAGGCCGCGAGGCAGAAACATCAAAGGTAGGCCGAGGTGAGAATTGTCTCACTGAGGTGATGATCATCAACAGCGCAGGCCACAGATGAGACAGAGTGATACCAGAGACAGGATGCGAGAGACTGGGTGAAAGGTGTAGAGGGCAAATGTTACGCTGAGGCCCCTTGTTCCTTCACTGGCATGAAAGGTACAGAGGGCAAATGTTACGATGAGGCCCCTTGTTCCTTCACTGGCATGAAAGGTACAGAGGGCAAATGTTACGCTGAAACCCCTTGTTCCTTCACTGGCATGAAAGGTACAGAGGGCAAATGTTACGCCTAAACCCTTGTTCCTTCACTGGCATGAAAGGTACAGAGGGCAAATGTTACGCTGAAGCCCCTTGTTCCTTCACTGGCATGAAAGGTACAGAGGGCAAATGTTACGATGAGGCCCCTTGTTCCTTCACTGGCATGAAAGGTGTAGAGGGCAAATGTTACGCTGAAGCCCCTTGTTCCTTCACTGGCATGAAAGGTACAGAGGGCAAATGTTACGCTGAGGCCCCTTGTTCCTTCACTGGCATGAAAGGTACAGAGGGCAAATGTTACGCTGAAACCCCTTGTTCCTTCACTGGCATGAAAGGTACAGAGGGCAAATGTTACGCCTAAACCCTTGTTCCTTCACTGGCATGAAAGGTACAGAGGGCAAATGTTACGCTGAAGCCCCTTGTTCCTTCACTGGCATGAAAGGTACAGAGGGCAAATGCTACGCTGAAGCCCCTTGTTCCTTCACTGGCATGAAAGGTACAGAGGGCAAATGTTACGCTGTAGCCCCTTGTTCCTTCACTTGCATGAAAGGTACAGAGGGCAAATGTTGCGCTGAGGCCCCTTGTTCCTTTACTGGCATGAAAGGTGTCGAGGGCAAATGTTACGCTGAAGCCCCTTGTCCCTTCACTGGCGTGAAAGGTGTAGAGGGCAAATGTTACGCCGAAGCCCCTTGTTCCTTCACTGGGTGAAAGGTGTCGAGGGCAAATGTTACGCTGCGCCCCTTGTTCCTTCATTGGCGTGAAAGGTGTAGAGGGCAAATCTTACGCCTAAACCCTTGTTCCTACACGCACACCCGGATATTAAGCTCTTTCAATCAACGAATGCTTGTGAAGCTCCGCCCCTTTCATTCATCCCTGGCTGTTCTATTAACCAGTATCTCCCCCCTCTGCTGAACATGAAGTTGTGTTAAACGCGATGATGTTCCTACCATTACTCTTCGTCTACACATAAAGAATTTATCATGCTTCATCCCGGCTCATGATGGAATGAAAAAACCACTATGTTACATTATTGTTGTTCTAAGCTTCTTAAAATTTACGTTCCGTCTCGAACAGGAGTTTTCGAGTACAAAAATGCAAACGTGATAGAGCTATGAAGTGGAACACATTTTGGTCACACACACACACACACACACACACACACACACACACACACACACACACACACAGACACAGACAGACAGACAGCACAGAAACGCACATCCCTCGTTCCCATTCCAATGTACTCGCGTTCTCTTAGAGACTGGGAGTACAAGAGAGAAAAAAAGTTGAGCAAAAGCCATTAATTAGTGCGGTAATGGGATCGCAGTAAAACATGAAAGAGACAAGCAATCCTCAGAGGGAGGGCCCGCCACTCTGACTGACTGTCGCAACGCGGGAGTTGTCTTTCCCTTGTCTCTGCGCCTCGCTTTCATCTGCGTCCCATCAAGCTTTGTCCAATATGTCGTCTGTATGATCATACCGCTCCTGGCCCTTTTATCTTCCGAGTTAAAAGGGGATGGCAATAAGAGGAATGGATTGATAATTGGAGGTGAGGGAGAGTTGCGTGTGGACGAGATTGGGAAGTAAAAGGGAAGAGAAGTTGTGGCTGAAACTCACTTTGTTTTATCTTTTCTCCCGCCTCGCCCCAACCTCTCTCTTTGAAACTTGTCCTCCCCTCCCCCCTCTCACACACACCGTGACGTTAACAAGCACAGACACACACGCGCGCGAGCACAACGCACAAGCACTCACACTCAAATAACACACACACAGGGACAGATATGTTATTCAAAGGGTGTGTGTGGTGTGTCCAATGGCTTGGTTGGGGGGGGGGGGGGGGGTGTCTAGGAGGCAAAACCCCATACGCAAGAAGGCCATTATCAAAACCCCATACAAATTTCTGCAATCTTTATAATCTTTATAACGCTTATTACATCCCCACATGTAAACAAAAATGAAAAGATAGGTCGCCAACATTTTTTTTTTTTTTTTTGCTGTCCCATCTTCTGGGCTGTACATGCAGTGGCGTTGCTCCCACGCCGCTCGTTCCGAATCCCAATTCACAGCTACACCCGGGTTTGTTCAAGTCGCAGAAACCGAGACCAGCAGTCCAAGGGGAGCGAATCTATGTTAGACCGTCAGGAGGCAACCAACCGAGGAGACACTGCACTTCTGCTGAGTCACTTAGGTGGAGTTCAGTGGAGCCTGTTCAGGACACCACCTACTAAGCCCCCTACTGACGACACTATTATCTTAGTCACGGAGCCAGCGTGAGTGAGGTCCTCCTCCGAGGGCGCCACCACGACCGTCCACCGACAGCTCCCCAGAACACACTGATCCGCATGACTTTGACCCGAACGCACCAAGGCATAGACTGGATTGGAAACCGAAACTGAGGTCACCATGAGAGCAGGGCATGCAAAGCTACAGAATTTGAGACATTTTTTAATTTTATGATTGATGGAAAATGAGGCCGATGATAACGATGATGATGATGCTATGGAGTTCCGTATCGGTCTGAGACTGCATGGCAGGGCTGTATTCTACGCTTCCTTTCATAATGATATCCCGGCGTTAACCAGGCCCGAGAACTACAGACACCTGCAGTGTTGGTCTTAGGTCGCCAACATTAATGTAAGTATCGAAACCATCATATCAACATAAACTTGAGCGCTATGTTTACAAGGGTAACACTCGCTACATCCAGATTTGTGCCATCTTTACAGGGGAGTATTGTTTGTTACACCCAGACATTTCAAAGAAAATTCAAGGAGAAGTCAACAACCTCAATTCAAATCTCAAGATCTTCATATCAACATCGACTTGAACATTATATTTACAAGAGTAACACTCGTTATTTTCAGATTTCTGCCATCTTTATAAAGAGGTAACACGCGTTATAGAGACAATTCGAGGAAATCAGGTCACCAGCTAGCATCAGTTCAAGGCTTCAAATCATCATACCAACATAATATTGAGCATTTTATCTACAAGGGTAGCGTCGTTACATACAGATTGCTGCAGTCTTTATAAAGGGGTAGCGCTCTTTACACACTGACACACACAAACTTGTCCCAAAGGGCTTTCCGCCATGAGGACGTAAAACATCCACTCAACAACAGCACATTGGGGGTAGTTACGGTTTACACATGTTATTGTTAAAAATTCGGGACTTTCTTGGTGTTGCACTGCCACCGGGCATTGCCTCCAGGATCGTTCCCACCATCTTTATTATCTACTAGTGTCCCATATGTGTCTGTTCCAGACCGGAGGACGTTAAACAGATTTTCATCACACACTGACAATTCAACGACAATTCAATTATACGCCATTCAATGCTCGAGATCATCATACCAACATCATCTTGAGAACTATGTTTACAAAGGTCACGATCGCTCATGCAGATTTATGCCATCTTTAATTTATGCCATCTTTATACAGGAGTAGTGCTCTGTCTGTCTGTCAGTCCAAAATTGTCGCACATTTTGACAAAATTGTCGCACTTCAAATCGAGGCTACACTTCACATTGAGGCCGCTCTTTAAAATGATGTATTTTAAAAGCGTACAAAATAATAAACATACGTAATACAGACACTACAACAGACACGACGAGTATGCGGTGCTTCTTTTGATGAGCATAAGTAGGATACATAGTTTTAAATGTTTTCCAAAAGATATAAAAAGTTACAAAATGGTGCAGAGATAACATTCTGGTTTACAGATTAAAATTATTGAAAAGCCAGGGGAGGTGAGTGACTCATGATTGGAGTGGTAAAAATAGACCGCGTGCCAAAACTATTGCGATTTCGCGCTTGTTTCTATAAATTCTTACAAAGATTTATTCAGCCGAAGTCGGACACGCAGGCCCTAACTATTTCTTAGTTAAGCGCATAACGGCAGCATGACGCATCTACGCTCATGTGGACATGAAACTGTCTGAGCGAACAAAGGAGAAGAAGATGTCAAAGCACATTCAAGGATAAGTCAACAGCGTCACTTCAAGGCTCGAGACGATCAAATCAACATCGACTTTACATTTTGTAGGCTACACGAGTAACGCCCACAACCAGAAACCTGCAACCTTTATCAAGGTTTAACACTCGTTACATGCCCGCTTTCCCCCGAAGACGGAGTGTGGATGCCCACGTGGCGGGGGTAATCAAAAACGGTCACACACTTAATGTTCTCATCCGTAGCTGGTGATGCATTTGTACCGTAAGTGTTCAAGTGCTTCCGCTGTTGGGATCATCCCTGGAGTCTTTTAGCCAGGGTACGTCAACAACAACAACGTGCCCGCTTGTACAACCACAATGAAGGAGAGATCGTTAACATCAATTCAACATCAATTCAGAATGGAGATAATGATATCATCATGATATCGAGTACTATGTCTTCAAAGTATAAATATATGTCAGCATACATATGTGTATGTGCACGCACGTGCATTCGTGTGAGTGCGTTGTGCGTTTGTGTGCGCGTGCACGGCTGAGTAAACCTCAAAGCGCGCGAGCGCGCGTGCGTGCCAAACAATTCGTAGCAATTCACCTCAACAAAAAGTAATGAAAGCAACCCCGTGGATCAAAGAAACGAAAGCTAAGCACGAATACAAACAACATAACGAAAAACAACAACTCTGGCAAGTTGCTCCAGTATAAAGAAAACCTCACAACAAACACAAACTTTACCACAAGCGTAAAAACAAAAGTACAAAGAAAAAGGAGGAGGAGAAGAAGAAGAAGGAGGAGGAGGAGGGGGAGAAGAAGAAGGAGGTGGAGAAGAAGGAGGTGGAGAGAGGAGGAGGAGGAGGTGGAGGAAGAAGAGAAGGAGGTGGTGGAGGAGGAGGAGGAGGAGAGAAGACGGAGGAGGAGAAGAAGGAAGTGGAGGAGGAGGAGAAGAAGAAGGAGGAGGAGGAGGAGGAGGTGGAGGAGGAGGAGGAGTAGTAGAAGGAGGTGGAGGAGGAGGAGAAGAAGGAGGAGGAGGAGGAGAAGAAGGAGGAGAAGAGAAGAAGAAGAAGAAGAAGAAGAAGAAGAAGAAGAAGAAGAAGAAGAAGAAGAAGAAGAAAGAAGAAGAAAGAGGAGGTGGAAAAGAAACAGAAGAAGAAAGAAGAAGAAAGTGGAGGAGAGAAGAAGAGAAGAAGAAGAAGAAGAAGAAGAAGAAGAAGAAGAAGAAGAAGAAGAAGAAGAAGAAGAAGAAGAAGAAGAAGAAGAAAAAGAAGAAGAAGAAGAAAGTGGAGGAGGAGAAGAAGGAGAAGAAGAAGAAGAAGAAGAAGAAGAAGAAGAAGAAGAAAGAAGAAGAAGAAGAAGAAGAAGAAGAAGAAGAAGAAGAAAAAGAAGAAGAAAAGAGAAGAAGAAGAAGAAGAAGAAGAAGAAGAAGAAGAAGAAGAAGAAGAAGAAGAAGAAGAAGAAGAAGAAAGAAGAGAGAGAAGAAGAAGAAGGAGAAGAAGAAGAAGAAGAAGAAGAAGAAGAAGAAGAAGAAGAAGAAGAAGAAGAAGAAGAAGAAGAAGAAGAAGAAGAAGAACGTGGAGGAGGAGAAGAAGGAGAAGAAGAAGAAGAAGAAGGAGAAGAAGAAAGTGGAAGGAGAAGAAGAAGAAGAAGAAGAAGAAGAAGAAGAAGGAGAAGAAGAAAGCTAAATCAAAGGCAACAAGAAAAAATAGAGGATAGTGTTTCCCAACAGAAAACACCGTAATGATAAGAAAAGATTAAACGAATTTTGAGATTAAAGAGAAACAAAACCCCGGCCAAAAATGAGAAGTTTTACTTGTGTTTGTTGTGACGTTGTAGAGGAGAGAGAGGGGTAGAGAATGTCCAAGACCGGAGAATGGTACCAAAAAAGTGTGTGTGTGTGTGTGTGTGTGTGTGTGTGTGTGTGTGTGTATGTTGGAGGGGGAGATTGTGATTGTATGGGGTGAAGTTTAAAAGAATCATCAATGTCATGACTACCGTTCAACCTATTAGCATGTGTTTTAAACGTTCATTATCTACAATGGTGTCTTAAGACTAAAGAGTTATGTTTTTGTTGTGCATACTTCTTAATGTTGGTTGTTTTGCTTAGAAAATGTCATGATTTTTTTCTCTCTCCAACTTCTTATATTAGTTTTCATTTAAATTCAGTTGCCTACATATCATACAACACATGTCGGTGTTTTCTATTCTATGTATCTGTGTTAACAGTCGTCGAACAACATTTTCAACTGAAAAGGGGGCACAGTATAAGCTTCTAGCTTGTTGTTGCTGATGAGTTTGAGTTCATGTGCTGTGTATCTAATAAAAGTTGTTTAAAATAAGCTTTCATTAGAAACATTTACAT
>CM065699.1:48685964-48738464 GCA_017654935.2 Phymorhynchus buccinoides | reverse complement strand
ATTTAGAAAAGGCCATGGTCGTGGACCTGAAGCGTATTGCGGAGATTGCGTCTTTGATGGTCCAACGTCAGAAGTGGTCAGACCCTTTGAAGAAGATGCTCTGTTGCCTCCCTGTCATTTTTGTTACAAGTCCTCGGAGACTATTAATTAGTCAACTCGCAGATACACCTTGAAATGTCATCCTACCAATGTGTAGCTTTGTTGTTTTATTTTACCCCCCCTTTTTGGTTGTTGCTCTTTGTTGTTCATATATCTTGGTGTTGATTTTTTTCAAAACTTTATGTTAAAAAAAGAAGAAGATATGGTTGCCTGTCAGCAAAATTCGGCAAAGTGGTATCTTCGACACTTCCTTCATGTTTACGACCCTCACTCTCAAAGTCTGCTTCTTTCAGTTGTATGAAAATGACACCATAGGCTGATCCTAACCCTATCCCTTTCCCAAGAAGGCAGAATGCTGCTTCTCAGTGAACGTGTTCAATAACAAATTTTGAGGGGTGGTGCGCAGTGCATTATTTAAGATGGCCCAAAATTCAGGAGAAAAAACCCCCAAAACAAAACAGCAAACAACTAAGCCATATCAAAATGATGTTTAAATAGACCTAATGATTATGTCAAACAGAAGGTCCTTAAATAATATCATGATTTTATTGACTTCAAAGGTAAAGATGTGCCACCCCCCATGCATTTCTCGGTTAATTGTATTTTTCCGTTTTTGCCTTTCTTACCATACATAAAGCTGTATTTTAGGAACATCTTTAGCTAATTACCTTTTTGGAATACTAACCCTAACCCTAACCCTACCCCTAAACCTAACCCTACCCTCCACTATGTACTGCAGTACACCGCGATTTGTCACAGTTGTGGTTCGTTGCGTTTTTCCGTCTTATACGGTGGGGGGTAGGGTTAGGGTTAGGGCTAGGGTTAGGGTTATTAGCTAAAAATGTTCCTAAAATACAGCTTTATGTATGGTAAGAAAGGCAATAACGGAAAAATACAATTAACCGAGATAGGTAGGGGGGGGTGGCACATCTTGACCTTTACCGGTCAGAAATTGACATAGACCACAAATTATTTTTTTTTAAAATGTAGTGGTGTGCTAGTAAACGTTCCAAAACACGTATTTTATTATCACGGCAGCCAGAACGTAAAAAGGTAGAACAGAAACATACCTACTATAGAATGAGAGATGGTGAAAAGTTAAAAGGAGATCAAACAAAACGGTATGATTAGTTTAATGACGAATAAAAATGAGTATATACCAAGACAGGAAAAGGGACAGAGATAAAACGCCACTTCTTCAAAAAGTCGTATAAAAAAGTATTAATTTCTGTATCGGAGGACAGAAAACTTGTTCAATTAAACCGAGGGTTGAGACTCGCTCACGGCGCGCAGTCTCTCAGTCTCTTTGATCTCCTTTGATGTCCTCCGCCGTCGTCTCAGGTAGAGACCCGCATTACGTAGGCAGTCAGGGAGTTGTTACGTTAGTAAGGGGTGGAGGTGGGGGTGGGTGGGGTAGGGGTAAGGGTTTAGGCATGGAGAGAGAGAGAGAGAGAGAGAGAGAGAGAGAGAGAGAGAGAGAGAGAGAGTTTATAGAGAGAGAGAGAGAGAGAGAGAGAGGAGAGAGAGAGAGAGAGAGAGTCACTTTATACTTGCGCGACTACCCAAGTCTTTAGATGTAGGAGAGATTAAAACCCAAAAAACGTCTTTGAGGAAATTAAAGGCTTTTTTTTCTTTTCAGTTTATGAGTCCGACTTGTAGTTGAATGACTGGATACTCTGTGTGTGTGTGTGTGTGTGTGTGTGTGTGTGTGTGTGTGTGTGTGTGTGTGCGTGTGCGCGCGTGCGTGCGTGCGTGCGTGTGTGTGTACATGCGCGCGCGCGCACGCGTGTGTGTGCGTGCGTGCGCGCGCGCGTGCGTGTGTGTTCGTGCGCGCGCGCGTACGTGTGTGTGCTATGATATTCAGCAATGAAATAAAATGAAATGATTTTTTTTTAAGGGGTACATGAACTAACTTAACATCAATTAAAAAAAATACAAATCTACAAATGATAATGGCACTTACCTAAAACTCTTCTTATTGCTGGCTTTCTTCTTCTTCTTTCGCCTTCTTTCTTTTGGAAGGAAGATTATCAATAATCCAGCAAGAATAAGTCAATTTGAAGAAGCACATTTTTTTCCACACAGACGGCGAAATAAAATCGAAAATATGACGCAAATGATAACTTTTTTTAAAAATTTCCGAGTGATGTGAACGGACTGAAGTTTTGTTAAAAATGAATCCACAAGTCATCCAAAACATGGGCACAAATCCACACTGAATGCTTAATCCCCAGAAATACAGTTTACACCGATATCTTTCAAACCAAAACTTAATCAGTGTAGCAGAAGTAAGTCACAGCAGGTTGTACCATCAGGGGACGCGACTCTTACAAAGTTCTCCCAGACGACTTTTAGTGACCGTGAAACCTTTTACTCCGAAAAAAAAATGTATCATCAAAATTAATTTTAATAACAAGCAAATAACAAATGAAGCCTGTAAAATAAATGAATAACATGAAAATTTAAAAATTTTAAACAAAAATTCATTTCTACTGAGTTTACATGTAATTAATCTGTCAACGACTCAAACATGAACACAATGTCGACGTGAAACTTGATTGGTTAAACTGTTGCGAACTATATTTTGATTGGTCGACGGTCACACAATAATCGATTTCTCCTGTCAAGTTCAACGAGGTTGTGTGTGTGTGGGTGTGTGTGTGGGGGTGTGTGTGTGTGTGTGTGTAAAAAATTGACACAAAGAGAAACACGAAAAACCCGTGGACATGATTATAAACTCTTCAAGAAAACCACTAACACTAAATTGGCACAAACTTTTCTTTACATAACCCTGACTGATGAGTTTTTGCCAGAAACACGTCCAGATCACTGGAATCGTATTCACGTTGAGATAGCATGAGAATTAGCATGATGCTAACTTAGAAGCTCTTCCAACTATAGGATTTAATAGGACTTTTGGAAGAGCTTCTAAGTTAGCATGATGCTAAGTTTCATGCTATCTCAACGTGAATACAGGCCCAGGGACGGTATTCATGTCGAGATAGCATGAGACTTAGCATGATGCTAACTTAGAAGCTCTTCCAATGTCCTATAGGATTTAATAGGACTTTTGGAAGAGCTTCTAAGTTAGCATCATGCTAAGTCTCATGCTATCTCGACATGAATACCGTCCCAGGAAAACACCCTTTATATTACAGAGATCGCAACACTCACTTTGCTCTGGTTTCCTAGAAATCAAACCGTCAAATCGGCGATTCCTCCTTGGCGGAGGTGCTGGAAGTCGAATTATTTCACCCAAAGAGAAGGCGTTGTCGTCTCTTTTCTAATGGCCGCCTGCGTTTAGACCAAATCGTTTGCACGAACTTTTCGCAATACAAGCCTTTTCTTCTTCTTTTTTTAAATTTTATAGGCCTACAGTTTATCTAAAGAATTTTAGCTCACAACAAAGGAAATAGCTCCTTTTTTTTACTGCACTACAAAAAAAGAAAACGCTTCAACCACAATGAGTGACCTCCACCCACCCCATCCAAAATGGCTACTCTCTCCGGCATCTCAGCCAAGGAGGAATCGCCGTTTTGACGGTTTAATTTCTAAGAAACCAGAGCAAAGTGAGTGTTCCGATCCTTGAAAAGGCTGTCTTTCTGCTACAATAAAAGAGGGAAAAGGGCTATCAAAAAGTCGGTTCTTATTTCGTATATTTAACGCATCTTGTTGGTAAGGAATAGGGTTAGGAACATAGACATAGAGTTAATTTTAGTAGTTTTTTTCAATGACATTTGCGCACAATTTATGCGTCCCGTGATTGAGCGCCGTACCCGTAGCCTGGGGAATGTGAGATACGGGTCCGTATCATATCATATATTAAGAGCAAAAAGTGGTGTTAAACGAAACAAAGCTTGGTAGGATGACTTCAAGGTGTATCATAATTTGAGAGCTAGTTGACTAAATCCCCCGAGGATACCGTTTCTGTTGGACCATCAAAGACCTAGGGGAAGACGGGGTAAAAAGCGCATGGGCGGGTAAGAAGCCCACCCCAATTATCTCATGAAATAAAGCAAATTTCAGTCTCATTTTGCCCATGAGACGAGCGTTAATGTCTAGCATTCGTCTCATGGGCAAATTTGACTGAAATTTTCTTTATTTCATGAGATAATTGGGGTGGGCTTCTTACCCGCCCATGCGCTTTTTACCCCGTCTTCCCCTATGTAGCCTCCACATAATTTAAAACACTGGATAGATCGTGATGAAAATTGGCAAGATTGTTGATGGTCATCCTAGCTGGAATGATGCCTACATTTTTCTTTCAATCCACCTGAACATCCTTGATTCGAACCACTTATAAAAATATTATTCCATTCGATTATCGTCGCGAAGGAGTGACATTTTTCTTAGTTATTACAATTTTTTTAACGAAAAAAAACAATTGGTGCATTAATATCACTATTTTTAAATTGCACGTATAACTCTCGGTTTTATAATATAAACACTTTCTGGCATACTGTAACTTATTGGTAAATCTGCACCACATTCACACAGGGTAAGGGAGGGAACCAACCACACACACAACAAAAGCTTGGCATCATTTACTTCCCTTTATTGGCTCCTAAATTTTAAAAAACGCTTGCATTTCGACGTGTCTCCGGCTCTTTGCGTATCTCTTGTATCTCTGTGTTCCCAGTTCCATGTATCTACATATCCCCTTACTATGTTCCCTTAAAAGTCGGAGTGTGGCTGCCCACGTGGCGGGGTAATCACATTTTAATTTTTTTATTTTTATTTTTTTAATACACATCGGAATCTTCAGTATGCTGAAGGAGGGGGTTTAAAGAAAGAAGAATAAAAAAAACGGTCACACACGTAATGTTCTCATCCGTAGCTGATGCATTTGTACCATAGTGTTCAAGTGCTTCGGATGTTGGGGTGTCTTTTAGCCAGGGTACGACAACACTTACTATGCTCCCTTCTTTGTCTACCTTTCTATGTAACTGTTTGTCTGTAGCCCCCCCCCCCCCCCCCCCCCCCCCCCCACACCTCATCTCTCTCTTAAAATGTAAAGGTGTTTACACACACACACACACACATGGGTGGGATCAGAACGTTTCAGCAATAACTGAAACAGTTCTCAGCTATCATATAATAAAAAGGCAAGTGTGTGTCTGTGTGTGTCTGAAACACAAAACGGGCCTTATAACTCCGCCGTTTTTTGACCGAATCGCTTCAAATTTGCTGTCAGACTTGCTGTGGTCCGGGCAAAGCCTGGCAGCAAATTTGAAGAGAATCGGGAGAGCGCGTCACTCTCAGAGCAGCGCCAACGGGAAACGGGGCCTTATAACTCTGCCGTTTCTTAACTGAATCGCTTCAAATTTGCTGTACTCAGCGTTACCAGTACTTGGCGTTACCGTTACTAGGCGTTACCGTTACTCGGGAGAGCGCGTCACTCTCAGAGCAGCGCCAACAGGAATCGGGGCCTTATAACTCCGCCGTTTCTTAACTGAATCGCTTCAAATTTGCTGTACTCAGCGTTACCAGTACTTGGCGTTACCGTTACTAGGCGTTACCGTTACTAGGGAGAGCGCGTCACTCTCAGAGCAGCGCCAACAGGAAACGGGGCCTTATAACTCCGCCGTTTCTTAACCGAATCGCTTCAAATTTACTGTACTCAGCGTTACCAGTACTTGGCGTTACCGTTACTAGGCGTTACCGTTACTCGGGAGAGCGTGTCACTCTCAGAGCAGCGCCAACGGGAATCGGGGCCTTATAACTCCGCCGTTTCTTAACCGAATCGCTTCAAATTTGCTGTACTCCGCATTACCAGTACTTGGCGTTACCGTTACTAGGCGTTACCGTTACTAGGGAGAGAGTGTCACTCTCAGAGCAGCGCCAACGGGCAACGGCGCCTTATAACTCCGCCATTTTTCTCAACCGAATCGCTTCAAATTTGCTGTACTCAGCGTTACCAGTACTTGGCGTTACCGTTACTAGGCGTTACCGTTACTAGGGAGAGGGCGTCACTCTCAGAGCAGCGCCAACGGGAAACGGGGCCTTATAACTCCGCCGTTTCTTAACTGAATCGCTTCAAATTTGCTGTCAGGCTTGCTGTGGCCGGGGCAAAGCCTGGCAGCAAATTTGAAGAGAATCGGGAGAGCGCGTCACTCTCAGAGCAGCGCCAACGGGAAACGGGGCCTTATAACGCCGCCGTTTCTTAACCGAATCGCTTCAAATTTTCTGTATTCAGCGTTACCAGTACTTGGCGTTACCGTTACTAGGCGTTACCGGTACTCAGCGTTGCGCTAGTACTGAATAAGAAAGCAAGGATATCTTGAAATGTTCTAGTCGGACAGAACTGCTATATACTGAATTCAGTATATATATATATATACTGAAGGCCACCCACCCCTGCGCACACATACACACACATATTGGCCACTGCAACGACCACCTTTTGCAAGAGTGAATGCCCTTGGTGGGTGGGTGAAGATGCTTGAGTACTGACCAAACAAGGGAATAACTCTCGCCAATAACCCTATTTGAGGCCACTGAATGGCTGCCTTTTGCAAGAGTGAATGCCCTTTTGGATACTGACCAACAAGGGTTTAACTCTTGCCGTCAAGGGCGTTAATAGCCCTAGTTGCAGTGGTCAATACACACACCACACCACACCCACATAAAATTAAGCGCCCATGTGCATACACACAACAACAACACATACAGTTGCAAGGAATGAGAGAGAGAAAAGGAAACCATTCTTTCGTAACGATCAAACACAACACACTGAACACACACAAGAAGAAGTTGCATACCTTTAATTAATAATTAGCTTTTTTTTTAAATGTATATAAACAAAAGTGAAGGGTATATATAGGTAACAAACATAGTGAAATGTGAATGAACCAATGAGGCACACAATACATACATGATACCCAGAAAATGTGACAGGTTTTGGAATATATTGAAGACATAACAAAAATGAACCCCCTCCCTCACATTCCCCCTCTCCTACTAGACGTACAGTAACCCAAATTATTTTTATTTTTTATTTTTTATACTTAACTTACCAATACATCTGTATTGTTAAAAAGTCGGGACTTTCCTGGAGTTGCACTGCCTCCGGGCATTGCCTCCAGGATCGTTCCCACCATCTTTATATCTACTAATGTCCCATATGTGTGTTTCAGACCGGAGGACGTTAAACGGATTTTCATTCATCCATTTTTATTTCACCAGACAATTTGTTTTTATAAATTGGGTCTTTCCTGGTACTGCAGTACCTCCAGGATCGTCCCACTATAATTACTTACATAAATGTCTATTATGTACCTGTACCCAGTCGGAGGACGTTAAACTCATTTTCTTCTCATTTTTTTAAATTTTGGTTTAAATCCTCCTTTCTTATCCTACCTTTGTACATATTTTCCCTCCAAAACACACCCACCTTTGTTACAATGTTAAAACATTTCCATGGTCAAAAAAAAGACAGAAAAAAAAGACCATTCACAGACGCCTTGCTATCATTAATAAAACACACGCACACCACACAATATATTTTGCTGTAGTGAGTACAAGAAGGGGTGGGGGTGGGGGGTGGGGGGCATGAGTTTATTACAATACCTTAATCGACAAGGTATGACAATCGAAACGCACCACACTTCCAAACACTTGGAACGTTTTGCGATGATTGAACACAATGTTGGAACATTTGCATACCTCCTCACTTCTGAACATGACCCAGGTCTGGAAATATGACATAACATACACAGGTGATACAGTTTAGGATCTTCTTCTTCTTCTTCTTCGTTCGCTCAGTTTCCTGTCATATGAGCGTAGATGCGTCATGCTGCCGTTACGCGCCTAACTAAGAAATAGTTAGGCCCAAGCATGTCTGACTTCGGCTGAAGAAATCTTTGTAAGAATTTATAGAAAAAAAGGGCAGGAGAATGGAGCGGTGAGATAGAAAGATAGCAGATGACAGTAAGCAAAGGGAAAAGGCAGAGTCAAAGAGAATGACAGAATTAGAGGAAGTTACAAGCACAGAACTTCCAGAAGGTGTGGGAACTATTTCAAAATTTGTACAAAAGATCTGATAGTCCATAAACAATTTCGGTGTTTTTTTCAAATAATACAGATTACATTTCAATAATATCCTGAACGTTGTTGGTAACGGATGATTCAAACAATCCATAGATCCCGTGAATGTATCAAACATAACATATTTTTGTTACGCCACAAATGATGGGTGCGTGTTTTCTTTGCGTACATGTGTACACATAATTATTATGTTACGGTCAATCCGTGAAAATTGAATATTTCATGAAATGGGAAAAACAGTTTGCCCAATTCGTGAAATGAACAATGAGCATTACATTTTTCATTGTTCCTTATACCACAGATTGATTCAATATTAGCAACTATTTCTGAATTGGATTCCCACCCTCCAACCCAATATAATTATGCTGAATACATGTATTGCTCTGGAGCCTGACTGGGCTATGCGTTTCTTTAAACGTTTCATTCAAATAAGTCGTGAAATGGACAATGTGCATTGCATTTGTCATTGTTCCTGATACCACTAGTTGATTCAATAGTAGCAATTATTTCTGATTTTTAAATTCATCCACACCGTGATTTCGTATTTGTGTTAACAAAGTCTAGATAGATCCCTGTGTGTCTCTGAACGAAAAATATGTTTTCACTCACAGTCGTTTTTGAAATGGCAAGTTTTTAAATGGGGTATGTTATGGAATGGGCAAACCATTTTTTACCATTTCATGAAAAGGGAAATTTCACAGATTGGGGCAAACCAGTCCTTTTTTGGCCTATTTCATGAAATTTTGACTATTTTCATGAAAAGGGAAATTTCACGGATTGGGCGTAACAGTTATACATTGAAGCAGTCCTTTTTCAAATGGCAAGTTTTTAAATTGGCTATTTCATGGAATGGGCAAACCATTTTGACTATTTTCATGAAAAGGGAACTTTCACGGATTGGGCGTAACAGTTATACATTGAAGCTGATAAAAAAAAAGCAGTCAACATAAAAAGATATACTAAATGGCTTGAAGCCATTACATGTCTTAATTGAAACCTATCATGCAGATTGACAACAAAACTTTCTAAAAGCATAAAAAAGATCTTATTACGATGGTTTTGATCAAACAATAAATGCACTTTTCTGATGGTTTTGATCAAACATCATTTGATCGATAAAAAGCACTATATGTGTCCGTTTATTATTATTATTATTATTATTATTAATACACTGACACATTATATATATAAAACAATTTTTTTTTATCAAGTTGGTTTTGATCGAACACTGAATTCTCTCTCTTAGCAAAAAAAAATAACATATTCTTAACATTTTTTAAAATGGGGGGAGGGGGGGGGGGGGGGGGGGGGGGCGACTCTGCTACACATACATATAGATTTTAAAACATATAAAAATGGTAAGAGCATTGAAGAGACAGGGAAAAGATTTTCAGCCTTAAATCTAAAAACGTTTATGTGAGAGTTAATTAGTTAGTCTATTATAGTCCCGTCAACAGCTATGGTCACCTCAGGACTGTCACCGCGTAAAGTTCGACCATATATAACAAAACACTCATCAATGAATCCTAACTACGTTCAAGAACCTGAAAACATAACAAAAAAATATAGTACAATTCATAATAATGACACCTCCCTCATTGTACCCTATAGCACAGAATGGTCAACCTATGGCGATATTTTTTACGCCAGAGGGCAGTCAATGCACTAGGGGCTTATCACGCGATTTTCTTACTTGGGCGTAGTGAGAGAGAGAGTGATGGTAGGACCACTCACTGTCTCTCTCTCTTTCTTGATCCCCAACTAATAATATAGAGAGGATTAGCCACACACGAGCATCATGCCCTCTGGCGTGAGAAAAATCGCACTAAGTCTCTCATTCCACACAGTGCTGGAAACGTCGAGCCATTCCGCTCTACTTATCGAATCCAGGTTTTAAAATAACAGAGTAAAAAATGATAACAAATACATACTAATAAAAATGTTTATCAAAAAGGCCATATAGACAAATATGCACTGCAGACTGGACAACAGGTCCAAGTGCGCAAGGTCTCACATCTGGAAGCCAGTGAACAATAAATTTTTAAAAAAACTGGCATGTCATAAATTGTCAAAAGAAAAAAAATGTGGAAGGGGGTTTATAGAAAAAAAGGCAGAGTGGACCAATACGGGAGAAATATAGAAGATGACAGAATGCGAGAAAGACGGCAGAGTCAAAGAGAGAGACATATTAGAGGAAGTTACAAGCACACAACATCATGGGTGCTACTACACCAAATGAACAAACCCTGAAAGGCCGGGGTCCAGGGGTAATGTCCCCCTGCAGCTGAAGAAAACAATGATTTATGAAGGTATTTTAGTTTGCTTTTTCCACAATTTATACAAATTGCTTATCTTAAAGTGTTTGAAAAACAAAGATCTTGTTTGACAAATTTAAAAAAAAAAGGAACTTCCTTTTCTGGTAAAATTCAAAAACAGGAAATCCTTGTATACCAGGAAAAGTTGCACCTATGTTGATATAAAAGACTCCCCGGTATCCCCACGGGGAGCGACACTCGAGATTACTACTTGTGGCGGTGCCATAGCCGAAGAGGTTTAACCGAGGCGTGGTCACCGCTACAGCTATCTGTATTAGTATTCAAAAAATCGGGACTTTACTGGTTTCGTACTGCCTCCGGGCATTGCTTCCAGTATTGTTCCCACCATCTTTGTATTTACAAATGTCCCATATGTGTCTATGACCGAGAGGACGTAAAACACCATTTTTCGTTCGTTCCACGGGGAGGGACTCGTGGATTGCGGGGTCAACCATCTCCCCGAATGGAGAGAAACTCGAGAAAAAGAGACTGAAGACTGAAAAACTTTATTACATAAGGATTAAGATTTTGGATTTTTGAGAGAGAGACAGACAGACAGACAAAGAGAGGGGCCGGAGAAGGGGGCATTTGGTGGATTAATTCAAAACAAATGGGTTGCCATACAAAACATGGGTTATGGTCACTTTTGAGACAGGTTGACAAAGTATATTAAGGCAGCCAAAGATAACATCGATACACACATAAACAAATCCCCAAAGTAAAACCAGGGAAAATGGAACTGGTTCTGCAATTACATAAAAGATAATGGGGGGGGGGGGGGGGGGGGGGGGGGGGAGAGAGAAAAAAACAGAGAAAGGGACAGGGGGTGGGGGGTGATGATGGAGGGGGGGGGGGGGGGGGGGAGAGACAGACAGACAAAGGGAAGAGAGGGAAAGAGAGAGACAAGACAAAAAGGGGGCAGAGACAGAAGTCTGAACAGAGAAGTGAGATAGAGAGAGATGGGGGGGGGGGGGGGGGGTCAGACATAGACAGACAGAGAGACAGACAGACGCATAAAGGGAAAGAGAGAGAAAGACAAAAAGGGGACAGAGACAGAAGTCTGAACAGAGAAGTGAGATAGAGAGAGATGGAGGGGGGGGGGGGGGGGGTCAGACATAGACAGACAGAGAGACACACAGACGCATAAAGGGAAAGAGAGAGACAAAACAAAACGGTGACAGAGACAGAAGTCTGAACAGAGAAGTGAGATAGAGAGAGATGGAGGGGGGGGGAGACATAAGAGACAGAGACAGGGAGACAAAGAAAGAGGGGGAGAGTTGAGTGGGGGGGAAGGGGGGGAAGGAGAATTAATTATAAGAGACAATTCTCATAATTTGATTAAAAAGTAATACACATCAACGGTTTTTGACTCACGTGTTAATAATAAAGGTTTGGACAAATCATGATGGAACAGTAGGTGACACAATTATCAAACAAAAACTGAAAAAGCGATTTTAGACAGCATTGAACAAAAAGAAAGAAAGAAAAAAACAAGCGCGGATTCGCAATCGTTTGTGGCACGCTTTTCTTTCTCTTTTACAATATGTGCGACAATTTTGGACCGACAGACTGACCGACAAAGTGAGTTATAGGTTTGTGGCTTGTGCCACAAACAAAAAGATATTTGTATTAGCATTGAGTGAATTCTGCCATTTTGATTTTATCAGATCATCCTTTCGGTAGTTTTCAGCACTGTTAATGCAACACACACACACACACACACACGCACACACGCGCGCACGCGCGCACACGCACTGTACCAGGGTAAACATTCATACACTTATAATATGTGTCATAAATTAGCCTGATAGAAATCAAAGTCATAAACTTGTAAAAGCGATCAGAACTTCAAATTGCGAGGCAAAATGCGAAAAAGGTATCCAAATATAGCATCCAGTCTCCAAAATATGTGAAACAAAGCTAGTCCATGCCCAGGGATAAAACAACTAACAGAGGAAGTAGATAAAAGGACAATTGTTTTTTTTTTAAAATGTGTTGATCAATTAATAGCAAATTTTTGATTTGCAGGAGACATGGAGAGAGAGAGAGAGAGAGAGAGAGAGAGAGAGAGAGAGAGAGAGAGAGAGAGAGAGAGAGAGAGAGAGAGAGAGAGAGAGAGAGAGAGAGAGAGAGGGGGGGGGGAGAAAAGAGAGAGAGAGAGAAAGAAGTTGAAAGATAACAAAAACTAACAAAAAATAGAGATTGAGTGAAAGAAAGAGACTGAGAGTGTGAGAGAGAGAGAGAGAGAGAGAGAGAGAGAGAGAGAGAGAGAGAGAGAGAGAGAGAGAGAGAGAGAGAGAGAGAGAGAGAGAGAGAGAGAGAGAGAGAGAGAGAGAGAGAGAGAGAGAGAGAGAGAGAGAGAGAGGGCGGGGAGAAAGAGAGAGAGTAAGAGGTTGAAAAAAACCTGAGAAAAGGAAAGAGAGAGAGAAAGAGAGAGAGAGAGAGAGAGAGAGAGAGAGAGAGAGAGAGAGAGAGAGAGAGAGAGAGAGAGAGAAAGGGAAAAGAGAAAAGAAAGAGAGAGTGAAAGGAGGGGGGCATGGGGGGGGGGGGGGGGGAGGTACATCTGAATGGGGTCAGAGAGGCAGACAGAAAAGCAGAGGGGTGAGGGTGAGGGTGGGTCTGCCTTTAACTGCCGCACTTCAACAGCAGCAAGCCAAACAGCCAACCAACTCTATAACAAAACACGAAAGACACAACAAACTGTGTGACCTGCCACCTTCAAAAAACATCTATTAGCACCGCACACTACAATCACATTTGGAAAATAAAAACACCTGCATCTAAAGAAAGATGAAATAGTAGTGAGGCCAAGAGAGGAGATAACAGAGTTGAACAAAAGGGGGAGAATTACTCTCTTTCTAATGAACTCCCCTCCACCACAGTTGACTGCGATACCAACCATCTAGCAAGGTGTGGATCAGAGCCAAGAGGAGACAAACGAAGCATCATTCTCACACCAAAAAAGAATGAGCTCTTTTGACCTTTACCGCCCATCCTTTTTAACGCTTCTGACGAAAATGGGGCGTACAAAACTGGGCAGGGATGTAACTTTAGTCACCCCACACCCCTCGTTTATGACCCTCGGTCTCAAAGTGCTTACTCACAGTTTTATTTGATCAAAGAAACCACAAACACCACTAACTGTGTCAAATAAAAGTAAAAGATTGTGCCGGTTTACTTTTTGTCCCAATGGGGGACAGACAGTGTATGAGCAAGTACATAGAGAGATCTCTTTCGAATTTATGGAATTCTCGTCAGTATGTATATCTGCTAACAAACACTATCTTGTGGATCAACCCCAACAGGAAGACATTTCTGATAAAAGAATGGTGTCTTCTCTGCACTAGGCCGAAAAGTCCACAATTTAAGCAAACCAGCACAAGGTGAAAAGAAAAATGAAGAACATTTTGGGTAAAATAGTTAATAAGTTATTAAAATGCGGAAATAGCGATTTGAAAAATGTAATACATGTGGGTAGAAAGAGCCGACCACTGAGGTGATCCTCACAGTTTTATGAAAACAATCCTTGGCTGACCCTAAGGGCAGGTTCACATTGGACGTGGTAAGTTCCGTACGGAAACCTTTAAGTAAAAGAAAGAAGAGTAAAAAATGTAAGGATTAGGCCGTGTACACACATAAGCGGATATTCCATGCGGAAACCCGTGCGCAATCCATAAATAAGTGAAACAAAGAAGGGAAAAGATTTGCGCACGTGTCCGAATTTCCCCTATAATATGCGTCAACTTTTATCCTTCTTTCTTCCACTTATTTAGGGTTTTCCGTACGGAACTTAGTTACGCGCGTCTAATGTGAACCCGGCCTTAGGGGAAATACGGACACATGCGCAAATCGGTTCCTTTCTGTCTTTTACTTATCTACGGATTGCGCACAGGTTTCCGCACGGAATCGCCGCATGTATGTGTGCGTACATACCCTAACCCTTTCCCAAACCTGGCAGAATGTCTCGCTTCCAAGTGAAACATTTCTACGCAAAAAAAGTGAGGGGGTGAGGGGGTGAGGGGTTGCATGTGATTAAAAATACACGATTCCTCCAAACAGAAACCGTAAATAGAAACATACTTAATGAATCCAGTCATCTTTCAAAGACCCACCACGTCACGTGTCAAAATCATGGTTTTCACGTGTTTTCCCTCTTACAGCTGGTAAGAAATCTTAAGAAATCTTCCAAGCATAAGAGGGAATGTGACACGTGACGTGGGGGGGGTGTCTTTAAAACACCTCGGACCACAAAATGGACGTACAAAATAGGGGGGCAGCGTCTCAGGCAATGAGCTGAAAGCCATGGTGTAATAATTATGATAAAAGTGAATAAAATAAAATTCTGGCAAGAAAAAGGGTATGGGGGTGGTGGGGGAGGGGTAATCCATGCACAACCTCTGGATGTCCAAAAGGAGTGAACACGACAAAGGCACGTTGATCGATTGATGAAAAAATTGGTCCAAAAAATATATGGAATGTTAGGTGGTGTGTGTGTGTGTGTGTGTGTGTGTGTGTGTGTGTGTGTGTGTGTGTGTGTGTGTGTGTGTGTGTGTGAACGTGTGTGTGTGTGTGTGTGAACGTGTGTTCATTCTTTCTTTTATTTAACATGTTCTTCTTCTTCTTCTTCTTCTTTGATCGCTCAGTTTCCTGTCAATTATGAGCGCAGATGCGTCATGCTGCCGTTATGCGCTTAAGTAGGAAATAATTAGGCCCAGCAAGTCCGACTTCGGCTGAAGGAGATCTTTTTGAAAGTGTTTCATGAAAAAAAGGCAGAAGAACGTTCCGGTAAGGCAGAAACATAGTAGATGACAGTAAGCAAAGGGAAAAGGCAGAGTCACAGAGAGTGACAGATTAGAGGAAGCTACAAGCACAGAACTTCCAGAAGGAGGGGGAACTATTTATACAAAACACCCTCCGGTATCCCCACAGGGGGAACATCTGTTCAATATGAGTGATATTTGACATGTGTGTGTGTGTGTGTGTGTGTGTGTGTGTGTGTGTGTGTGTGTGTGTGTGTGTGTGTGTGTGTGTGTGTGTGTGCATGTGTGTGTGTATGCATAGGCTCGTGCATATGCGTGACAGCATGTGTGTAAAAAAAAAAACCCATCCATATGCGCACGCGCACTTACGACTTGTGAATGTGTGAATTTCATAATATGCGCATATACCTGCTTTACCATCCGTAAAGAAAAAGAAGCAAGTTTACACGAGCATGTACGAAGTCAACTGCGCACATAGGTTTTGTGAGGATTGACAATAGCACACATGTGTGAGCATGCAGCGCGTGCACACACAATCATTTTCATGTGAGTAACACTTTTGGAAAGAGGACCACAACAAAAAATAAAGAGAGCTTATGTCACAATTTACAAACAAGGCAGTTGTTGTTGTTGTCGTACTACCCTGGCTAAAAGACACCAGGGATCATCCCAACAGCCGAATCACTTGAACACTATGGTACAAATGAATGCACCAGCTCGGGGTGAGAACATTACGTGTGGTGACCGGTTTTTTTTTTATTACCGGTACCCCGCCACGTGAGCAGCCACATTCCGACTTCGGAGGAACAAAACAAGGCAGTGAAACTAACGTTATTCGTTCAAACACTTAGGATGCACGCCCACGTTTTACTTTGAAGACATACGCTTAGATATGTACCCTCGGACATTTTCAGCGAAACGTTTTGGTCGACATGTCACCCGACATTTTGCCAAATGACAAGCATTACGATCGTTGTCATAACATTTCAAATGACAGTCCAGTGCCCTACATATTATGGGCTCCTAGCAAACCAGAGGGCTGGGTTACCTTTAAGAAAATGAACAACAATCTTCAGAAAAAGTATCACCCCCCCACTAAAACACAAACAAAATAAACTGTGACATCTACCTTGGCTTAAGACTGTTCGGACCAATTGACATAGCATAGAACACCAAGGCTACATAAAAAATGATACGCTATGCATAGCTATGCGGGGGATTGTCTTTAGCCATGACAAGCTCCTAGCATAACATCATCAGTCTAAAAAAAAAAAAAAGACGGAGTGAGGCTGCGCACGTGGCGGGGTAATAAAAACGGTCTCACACACGTAATGTTCTCATCCATAGCTGATGCACTTGTACCATAGTGTTCAAGTTATTCCGCTGTTGGGATGATCCCTGGAGTCTTTTAGCCAGGGTAAGCCAAACAAAAAAAGAAAACAAATCGTGACATGACAGGCAACTCAGACAAATATATATGTACACAGTAGATGGAATTTGAAATCCCCCTCACTCCTCGTCATTCTTTTGTGAAAACAAAAAATGAAAAGAAAATCATCTAAAGTATTTTTAAAGATATATCGTAACGAGAGTTCACAAACAACACTAGGCAGAATGTCACCCTGAACAAATATAAAATGTTATTATGTAATATTCAGACTGCAACAAAGAAGCTTGACTGAAGAGAGAGAGAGAAAGAGGAGAGAGAGAGAAAGACAGAGGAGAGAGAGAGAGAGAGCAGAGAGAGAGAGAGAGAGAGAGAAAAGAGAGAGAGAGAGAGAGAGAGAGAGAGAGAGAGAGAGAGAGAGAGAGGAGAGAGAGAGAGAGAGAGAGAGAGAGAGAGAGAGAGAGAGAGAGAGAGAGAAAGAAAAAAAAAGCACGGATTCGCAATCGTTTGTGGCATGCGACAATTGAAAACGAAACATCATTTTAAAGAGCAGCCTCGATTTGAAGTGCGGTCTATTTTTACCACTCCAATCATTACATACACTGAGTCGCTTCCCCTGGCTTTTCAATAATTTTAATCTGTAAAATTTCCAGAATGTTATCTCTGCACCATTTCGTAACTTTTTATATCTTTTGGAAAACATTTAAAACTATTTATCCTACTTATACTCATCGAAAGAAGCACCGCATACTCGTCGTGTCTGTTGCAGTGTCTGTATTACGTATGTTTATTATTTTCTACGCTTTAAAATGACGATTCATGTGCTCTGTTCAGTATATAATTCTTTCCATTCGTAAAAACTGTAGATATGACAACTGAAATGTTACTTTATGTCCAAGTATTTGTTTCTCCTTTAAAATATGTGCGACAATTTTGGACCGACAGACCGACAAAGTGAGTTATAGGTTTGTGGCTTGTGCCACAAACAAAAAGGCTGGAGGAGAGAGAGAGAGAGAGAGAGAGAGAGAGAGAGTTAAATAACGGTGTGCTGGTGACACTGTAAGAATATATAATACAAATAATTTTGTTGGTTACGTTTTCCACTAACGATAAATATGAGAAAGGTAATACATCATATAATTTTCCCTTTAAATTCACCTCTAATAATGATGACAAAGCAGATGATTATTATATTATATATACAGATGGCCTAATACTTTGCATCAGACTGTGAACTAACAAGATGGGGACGTTTGATACACACGCATGCTTTTTTTTTCTTCAGGGTTCAGCGATGATAGTTGATGCACACGGGAATGAATGGACATGAAATGGGTACAATATGAATTTTCTTCCATTTGATTCCGGGCATGGCATCAGAAACTACTATAAGTGGTAAGAAAGAATGGATGATCTATTAATTATAAATACAAACATTATTGTGGAAGAACTTGGTTATTAAAATCTGAACACAAAGTCAAAGAGAAAAGAACAAATTTCTGATTTTAAACCAGACACACACGCATGCACTTAAGCTCTCTCTCTTTCTCTCTCTCTTTCTCTCTCTCACACACACACACACACATACACATCCACACACATACACATTCTTACACTTACAGGCACAAGGGGACATATGTAAAAAAGACGAGAAAAACATATTCCTAGATCCTCAATAAAGATCATTTTGACATTGACAGAGATACACAATGATTCAGAATCATTAATACTTTTGAGGAGTTACATGATAATTATGACACCAAAAAAACACGACTTAATAGTTCATCACCTTAAAAGCTAAGAAAGAAAGTACCGACAAAAACGTGCACAAAAGCGCACACACACACAGAATCAAAAAAAGCTTTATCAGATCATTCTTTAAGTTTAACCCTCAATAAAGATGATTTTGACTTGACTTGACTTGACTTCTCACACACACACACACACAGAGCATCTTTCATAATTTTCCAATAATGGATTCATCATATTCTCTATTTCCACCAATTATGGATTCATCATATTCTCAATTTCCACCAATTATGGATTCATCATATTCTCTATTTCCACCAATTATGGATTCATCATATTCTCTATTTCCACCAATTATGGATTCATCATATTCTCTATTTCCACCAATTATGGATTCATCATATTCTCTATTTCCACCAATTATGGATTCATCATATTCTCAATTTCCACCAATTATGGCATAACTCCCTTGGGGGTTATGAGAGCGTGCAACTCAGTAATTCAAGTACTATTATTATTATTATTATTATTGCTCAAAGGCTCTCTAATAGTACGCCTGTGTTATTTGCCCACCAGCACCTTCATCAGAAAGGCCTTTCGAAGAGCATAACAATGCATCCGCTTTGCTCGAGGAAAAATATATCTGCAAGTCGCCAGAACCGAAGAGAGAGAGAAACAAGCACTCTTTCCTGTTGAATATTCGTAGGGTCCACACACACACACACACACACACACACATGATCTATGTATGATTTGGTTTTTTATATTTGTTCATTGCTCCTCGGTTCCTTACACCAATTTTGTTTTGTTTTAATTCAGTATTTTTTTAAATTTTCATGACGACAGGATGAAAAAAAAACCCCTTGTAGCTTACTCCTTTATCGTCAATAAAGATCATTTCGACTTGACTTGACTTGACACACACACACGCATACACACATATATACAGACACACACAAACAAGTCATCTCCTTTAGAGTCTGTGCTAATCTCCTTTAGATTCTGCCAAGTCTTGATTGTAAACACAAGATTCATTCAAGCTGACCTTTGTTTTGACTGATTCTGTCTAGGGAATTTAATTAGAAAAAAAAAAAAATGTATTTAAACGAACGAAAAAACAAGTTTGTCAAAAAAAAATTGTTTAAATACTGTATTTCGACAGACAAACAAACACTTGGTGATACACTTGGTTTATGCCACAGCATACCAGTTGATTGTTAACAGTGACAAAAAAAACAAATGCTCAAACAAAAGAGAGAGAGATACATAGAGGGAAGAGATCCTAAAACATAATATAACAGACAGAAAATAAATTCTAAGAATTCCGAATCATTCTTCCTGAATATCATCGAGTCAAATAAGGAAGACTGATAGTCAGTTATATCGTCGGTGAAATTCACAAACCTCGTATCTCGATTTTTTGTGTTTTTTTATAGTTAGATACATAGTCAGCTCTCTCATTTTTCCTGCCACCTTCCACCAAAAGCTCGTATCTCTAACGACTTTCTATCTCGAGTAAATGAGGCTGTGTAAATAGAAAGAAAACTTAAGTCCCAAATTTAGATCTACTTAAGGACGAAAACCTCGTATCTTCGTTCTTTTCAAGTATTAAAAAAAAAGACAGTAATTTTAACAAAATTCAGGACTGAACTTGCAATGCCTTGAACAACATATTCATCATAGTTAATAAGTTGTGGCAAACGCAGTTCATTTTAAAAAGTTTTTTAAAAAATTTCTCAAAACTACCAAAATTGAGATATGAGGTTTGTGATTTCACCGACGATATGCAAAATACTTGTACTAAACACACAAAACATCAAGGAAATAATAATAAAATGTAATAAAATATCATATCTGTACATCTATTTACAGCATAGCAAATATCATTTCTATTTCCATTACGTATAAATCTATGTCCATAAAAAAAGAGAGAAAAATTCATGTATACAGAGGTAAATACATTTGTACAAATCAAAACTTCATAAATACGTATGTTCATACATTTAAAACTAAATCCAAACTTGTTGCGTGAGAATGCACGCCTTCGTTAAGGTTTTACCCTTTCAACTTTTGCAACAAAACAGGACTCTGCTTTCACATAAATGCTAAAAAGAAAACAAGAGGTTTGTGGCTAGTCAATAACAACAAAAAACAACATTCCTGTTTATCTAAAACAAGTTCATTCATTTATCTACAACTAAAAGGAAAGAAAGGTCTTAAAAATAAAAAAAATTGAAAGGCAAAGATTTTTTTTTTAAATTTATAAAATCCATAAAGAGAAGAGAGTTGCATTCTTTTGGACTTTTCACGAGAAAACAGGTTCTGTTCTACATTCTATACAGTGGAACCTCCCTTATAAGACCTCCCATTATAAGACTCCCTCCCACATAAGACCTACTTCTCCGAGACATTGCCCTTCTTTGTATTAAAATTACCTCCCTTATAAGACCCCTCCTTTATAAGACCTCATTTGGGATGATTTCTGAAGGTCTTATAAGGGCGGTTCCACTGTACTGACATCACGATAACACAAAGCTTAACTCTACCTAAAACAGTCAAAATGCACACAAAAATCTTTACCAAGATTATTCTTTTATCGTCAATAAAGATCATTTTGACTTGACTTCACTTAAAAACTTCTATTCAACTGATCAACGAAAAATATCCTCCGAACTCGGAATGCGTCGGCTGTACGCAGCGGGGAGAGCAGTGACAACTGAAAAACGGACACATACCTACCTTACCCATTATGGCCATATGGCCTGGGAACGCAGAAGAAGAAGAATTGAAAAATAAAAAGATTTTTCTTCCTATCTTAGCATTCAAGAGAAAACATAAGTTTTGTTCCACAAAAATTATTCAAACCTTAATTAACCCATGCAACAGAAATGGAAAGAAAGAAAGAGTTCAATTCTAGATATTCAT
Organism: Phymorhynchus buccinoides; assembly: GCA_017654935.2. Lineage (NCBI taxonomy): Eukaryota > Metazoa > Mollusca > Gastropoda > Neogastropoda > Raphitomidae > Phymorhynchus > Phymorhynchus buccinoides. The sequence goes on along the minus strand of CM065699.1, from coordinate 48,717,183 downwards.
TTTTTAAAACATAAACCAGCAACCTAGAAAAAAGATTCAATCTCTCAATCTAAACACTACACACATCGCTTTTAAACAGAAAACAGCATTCCAGAACAAGAAATGAATCTATCTAAAACCATTCATAAGAAAAACAAACTTCAATGCCATCTTCAACTTTACATCTCCACTATTCACAACTACGGTAAGCGCACTTCCGTTCTATCATAAATGTGACCCAGCACCACGAAAGGGACATTAAGTCGCTGGGCTAGTTTCTCACAACAGGCTTGGAAAGTCAAAAATCTCATTTAAAAAAAAAAAAATCAATTTTGAGTTATGTGTATTTCCGTGCTCTCTAACATCTCATCTTTCATATTTATAAAGGACAATCCTTGTTATGGTCTCTAAATGCTCCAAATATTCCTTTAAGATGAGTAGGTTGATGCATTTTCTTCAGCTAGGCTAAACTTTAGACTGTGATTTCTCAAAATGGCTGACACTCACCCTACCAACTTTAAATGCTCCTAACTCTAAAACGGAACAAGTTACAAGAATGGTTCGTATGTCAGTTGAAAGAGAATTGTGTGAAGTTTTTAACAGTACCATTTTCTCAGAATGGTCATTTTGACAGTAAATGTCCCTTTCGTGGGTCACAAATACGATCAAGGCGAAAAAATACTAGAGATGGGGGACACAGAGGGTGCATTAATACATAGCCCTCAACATAATACACGTCACCAAATCATATACATTGACAGCCATAACTACAGTAGTAGGAACAATGAACTCAAAATATCATCCCACGCACACGATTTCTCAATCAGCCTAAAATTGAAAATAATAAATCAGACTGTGCATTGCAGGAAATGGGAGAACGTCATCTCGATACATCGGTTTTTGCCTCGTTTCAAAGGCGTGCGCTCGTAACAGACTTAAGCCGGCGACTATGTGACTGCCGCATGTGACTCAATCAGGTCGTGACGTTTCACCTCATTTGCATACCATCTAACTCGATCAGTCTGACTCAGTCGGGCCCAGTCAGGAGACAGGGCCGAATAGGGCGGGTTCTAAATTTCACTGATCGAGTCTGATGGCTTGTGACCTCTTCTGTGTGGGAAACAAAATTTGATCTACGTCACGACCTGATCGAGTCACATGAGGCAGTCACATAGTCTGTCTCCGGCTTTAAGGGTAAATTCTTGGCTACGGCAAAAATCGTTGAAAAAAATAACCACCAGAAAATCTAACACTACATCATATTTTATTAGTTTTGCCTTCTTTTCAAAACCATGTGCTTTGGAAAGGACTATAGGGAACGGGGTGGGGGGGGGGACTCTTGGGTATGGCAACTCGGTAGAGAAAATCGTCCACAAACAAAAGACAATCTAATGCACAGATTACGCCATCGCTAATTTCGTTTGTCGATTCTGTGCAGTAAACCACATACAGTTGTGTTAACTGAAGACAATCTAGGATAATATATATATAAAAGAAAAGAAAAAGAATCTAACACATTTCTCGAACAACAGGATGAGGCATGAAAAAGGGGGGCACAGAAATAAAGCTTCGAAAAAAAGAAAATAAAGTTTCACTTCAGTTTAATTTACGCCAGATCAAGTGTGAGTATGAGTGGGAAGAGTCGTGTCACACTTGCTGGGCTACGATAATAAATCAATCAATCAATCAATCAATAAATCAATCAAGGCACAGAGTGTTTTAAAACTAAAAGGGAAGAAAGCGGGAAACAGAGAAGAACAGACAGACCGACATTACGCAGACACGCCGACAAGACAACCAAAACGAACGTGAGAACATTGGCTCATTTCGTTGACACGGGTGAGCCAAAAAGGGAGTTGATGAAAAAACACTCCCCACCCCCACCCCTAAAAAAATTGTATTTGAAGGGAAACAGCTAGTCTATGACTTTAAAGCATAGACTTTATAATGACATTTGTACACACACAAAAAAGGGAGGCGACAATACTAAAAATTGAAAGTCTATATAATAATAATAAGCAAACCTTCAAAATTTCGTAACAATTTTCACACAGTTTCGAGCCACACCACACCACACCACAATACACTACACCACACCACATTGAGCTTTGGTGACGAGGGGGAATGTAATGGTGATTCAAACAAAACAAAATCTTTGAGTTTTAGCTTCGTTCGTCATCCGTAGTTCAACAACGATAAACAAACCATCAGTTCACGCATCAAAATCATCTTCATGAGTTATTTGCTGCTGCGCAAAACAGGAATACTGAACACTTTTCTGGGGGAAAAAAATTAAAACAACACGCCTTTGTTGGTCCTTTTACCAACCTTGATGAAGATTAACCCTTTCACCGCCAGCCATATTTCAGCCAACATTTTCCATTACATTTACCTGGGTAGAGAATAACATCCATCCATCTGCAGTATTGGGGATTCTTCTGTGACATATCTAAAATAAGGTCTATCCTTACTTCCCAAAACTATGACAATAGGGTATTTGGATAATAGACCCCAATTTGATGCCTTTTAGTGACATGTGTTAAATCACTGTGGTGCTAAAATGCGACGTTGGCGGTGAAAGGGTTAATGTTGTGTCTGCTGCATATTATCATAACATTGCATTCAACATAACGGACTAGACCCCGATAATAAACGTTCACACAGACATTTGCACAGTGAACAAGCTTTCTTCTCTGCAAACACATTCATTGTTATTTACATTTGAAGATAAAGAGAGTCAGAAACCAACCATTTCTAAAAGAATAAAAAGAAACCCTTCTACAATAAAAATTCAATGCTATTTATATTAAAAATGAATAATAGTAAGAAACAATTTAAAATAAATAACAGCAAGAAACCATTTCTAACCGAATTGAAAACATACAACCCAAAATAAACTTATACAATAAAATTGACTTTCTCAGCAACGCTCTACTCTTTCATGTCTTTTGCAAAACAAACATTTTAAAAAAGACAATAAATTCGCTGAAACGCAAACAATGTTGCATTCAGCATAGCTCAAAAGACAAACGCCATTCACATTTCTCTTTCTCTTACTTCAATACACCCCCCCCCAAAGTTCAATCCTTGGTTCTCATAAAAAGGAACAGAATTTTGTGCATGTGAAATATAGGTACCGTCACCAAAACGAAGTTTGAAAGGTTGACCCTGACGGATGAGTTTTTGCAAGAAACACGTGGATATCACCAGAAAGACAGCCTTTTCAAGGATCGGAACACTCACTTTGCTCTGGTTTCCTAGAAATCAAACCGTCCAAACAGCTTGCAGTGGTAGTATATCAAATAAACATTGTGCAATGTCAGTCGAACGATGGACAGAATTAGTGATAGCAACCAGCAGATTTTACCATAATTATTGGATGGAACCTGGAGCTTAAACACGCACTAAAAGAACTGGCCGGGGAAAAGAAGAGAGACAACGAGACCAAAACAACCCATTGCAAAGACAATAGACGATTTTCAGAGAATAAAAAATAGGGGAGAGCACTTCGTGAAAATTAGAGTTGATTACCTCGACTTAATCGGTCAAAACCATAGTAACAATGGCGGAATGGCGGCGAAGCTTGAAACCGCAGGATGCGAGTCAGCGACTTGCAAACATTTTTTTAGAAAAATGAGGGGCGGCCAGTATCCACAGAGAACTTGCAAAATGTGACGTAAAAATGTAAATGACATCAATTTTAGAATGACGCACGGTGTTCTAAGTGCTGTAAGTCTACTCAAACATGCGAGCCAAGAGCTGGGGATCTACCTGAAGGTAGAGTAACTTCTCCTGTTTGACCAATTGAATTAGGCAAGATCACTCCCACACACCATGAAATTACTCCCCTTAATTATTTCCAAACAATTCCTTATTGAAATGTTCTGTATTAATCATTCAAACAGATTCTAGCCTTAAAGGCTTTGAAAACTTAACAATCTTACATCGCTACTTTACCGTAATAATGCGGACTATAAGAATAAGCCGCTACTTTTCCCCTCAACTTTGGCCAATGCGGCTTATATACAGACGCAACTTGTCCATTGATTTTCCCTTTCTACATTTATCAGTGCCATTAAATCTGCTTCCAACCACATTTTCCAGCCTATTTTGATCCTCATTGTAGCTCTCAAGCGTTGTTTTCACTCTTAATAGCTTCAAATCCCATGCTTAAAATGTTTCAGATTATTATTATACTCCTGTTGAATTGCAATCATTTCTAATTCTATAGGCTTTTTTTCTTAAACTTTGTGAGCTATTTTGTGTGTGTAATTTTGTCTGCGGCTTATAAACTGCAGCAGCTTATACATGAATGAATACCTAAGATTCTGTCGATTCAATGGATGCGGCTTACATACAGGTGCGCCTTATATATGAATGAATGCCTGATATTCTGTCGATTCAAGGGATGCGGCTTATATACAGGTGCGCCTTATATATGAATGAATGCCTAATATTCTGTCGATTCAAGGGATGCGGCTTATATACAGGTGCGCCTTATATATGAATGAATGCCTAATATTCTGTCGATTCAAGGGATGCGGCTTATATACAGGTGCGCCTTATATGTGAATGAATGCCTAATATTCTGTCAATTCAATGGATGCGGCTTATATACAGGTGCGCCTTATAGTCCGAATTTTACAGTAAATCTTCCATGATTATTTCAAATTCCTGTATCCTGTCTTCAATACATATTTAACAGCAATACATTTTCACTGAAGGTCCCACAAAGTAAACCTCCACTCACAAACTGTTGGATATCCTGAACTTGCGTTCGTTTCCACGGTGCTCATACATACACACCTTACATTCAGTCACAAACATAATGCACAAATAACATTTATAATAAGAAAGACGCCAGTATTTGTTCCCATTACGATGAAATTTGTCCGTTCTTAAAGACCCCCCACGTCACGTGTCACATTCCCTCTTATGCTAGGAAGAGTTCTTGTGCTTTCTTACCAGAGAGGAAACACGTGAAAACCGTGATTTTGACACGTGACCTGGTGGGTCTTTAAACAATTAATTCAGAATACGATCATCACGTCTGCTTCTGCTTCCATAGTCGAAAGGGCCACATCGTGGCACAGTCATCGACGAAACTAGGGAGAGCACGCCCTAAATGTATAGTTTTTCTATGACCTGGCCAGCCAGTGCACGTTCGGCATGCAACCAGCTTGATGCCAAGTCCTGCCGCAACCTATCTTTCTTATTGATTTTGTAACTTCTACTCACAAAATAATAGTTATCCGGGCACAACTAAAGAAAAACCTTTGCTGAGGCTAAAACATTTTTACACGCCACCATGGGTAGAAAATTAAGTCTTCTTCTTCTTCCCTTGTTTTTTTTTGGGGGGGGTGTTCTGTTTTTGTAAAAACCCCACCCTCCTACCCCTCTTCCACCCACCCTCTCTCTACCCTTCTACGATTCGCAAAACGAAACACCAATACATTGGTCCAACTTGCTCAAAAATGAGGCTTTATGCTGAAAACTCTCTGCCCGTCTCGCGCTGTGAGATGTGTGCGCCACCTACCGTATGTTTCGGACTATAAGGCGCTATTCTGTTCAGCACAAAAGCTTACCGCACATGGGCAGATTATAGTTTCCGGGATAATAAATGTTGGATTGGCATTTGGAATGGCTATTGAAACGGCACGCACGTTGACTTCCACGTGGATTTGACAGTTTCTTTCCTTTTTTTTTTCTTGCGAATTTGGAATCTGGAATTTTATTGTCATAATCGGAAATGCTGAATCACAGCTGGAAAACGGGACAAATTCCGGGAAATTCGGAACGGTTGGGGTTGGCAGCTAAGTCTTTCCTCACACACAGTGACAAATCAATTCATCGTACATGCACTACACAAACACCGTCAACCAAAAAGTTGCATTTTAAACAGTGAGTAGAGTCTAAGTAAGTACAAGAGCGAACCAGAACAAGTCGAATAACGAACAAAAGTCAACGGAAGGCTTTCAAAGTACTGTTTTTCTCTCTCTCTCCCCCATCATCATGCAACCACACAAACCAACCACACTCTTCTCCTCAAAAATTCAACCCATCGCACACAACACAACAACCACAGGTCCAGCCCAAGGCGAATCATAAAAAAGCAACATTTTCAATGTAAAAAAAAGAAAGAGGTATCATATAAAAGATATGGGATTCCTTTCCCGCACTAATTAAGAGGGGGGGGGGGGGGGGGGGTATACTGGAGATAAGGGAAATGCATTGGAGTCACAAGGCTTCGCGGAAGAAGGAGAAAGGCGGTTTTATGAAAGAAAAAGAAGCAAAGTTCCTGTCAGTTTCCTCTCCCGTACCCAGACTGGCGGAAAACCGACCAGTCGCAACAACCCCTGAAACCTTGAATCGGGTCTCCAGCGTCCTTTTGATGATCCCCTTGAACTTTAACTCAATGGAGTCACGTCGGAGACGTCATTCCGACACTGTTCCCATCTTTGAGTCATGTCGGAGGGTGTTCCCCCCGCCACCCCGACATATTTTGACTGTTGTGAAACCTCAAAAAAGGCTAATAACTCGCTGTTCCTGTTAATCCTGAGACCTTCCCCTTGTAGTTGCTTCCCTTAGACTGTCTCCAGTGTGTCCTATTTTCGTCTTTTTACTTCTTTACATTGAACTACTCATCATCTTCGAATTTGCTTCATTCAATATGGCGGCGACCATATTTATTCAAACATTAAATAAACAAATGTTTATGTTTACATTATGCTTTTTACACAATCCTTTTTTAATTTATATACTAAGCCAAGTCTATCAAAACTTGAGTGGCTTTGCGATACTAGATCAAGATCATAACAAAGGGGTCAGCCCGTGGAGTTGGAAGTTTTTGTTTGTCCTGATGAAGCGCATTTCATCAGATTGTTTACATCGTGAAATATATGCGTCTCACTCGTTCGAAGTAAGAACTCTCCAAAAATATACTGATTTGTCTTTCACTCGGTACACGTTGCATGTTCGTATGATGTGCATTTTTCGCGATTTTCAGAAAATGATAAAAAAAAATAATGCGATCTGAGGGAGAAACTACGTCATTTTGTATGTGACTCCAATGAGTCCAGGCTGCAGCTAGGCCCCCCCCAACACCCCCCCCCCCCTCCCAAGGTGTTGTGACACATCACTTCTTAAAACCAAGTCCATACAGCGCTGCGATGAAACAGTCCACGAAAAGAAGTCCGTACTCTTCGCTAAACCGTCCACAAGCAATGTTCCTTGAAGCTCAAGGTTTCTGAAAACGTAGAGATTGTGCGTATGAAGGCACCGGAACTCTCAAATCACCCCCACCCACCCCCACCCCCCTGGAATCTCAAACCACGCGTTAAATTTACAGACCTGCCTACCCCCAATTTCTTTTTTAGGTACTCCACGAAATAAAATTCTGTACTTTTTCTCAAAATTCCGTATTTTGCAAGGAGACCCAAAAACGGAACATTACAGAACATTAAACCGCCATGCGAAATGACGAAAAACACTCAATTTTGACCGATCTTAGAAGACCTCAAGTTCAAATTTTTGCCGTATTAATTTTCCATTTACCATACTGCTGTACTGGGGCTCAAAATCGTGTACAAAATACGGAAAAATCGTATGGGGTAGGCAGGTCTGAATTTACCCATGAAAATCTTGGGGTGGGGGTGGGGGTGGGGGGGTGATGACGCGTTAAAATGATGATTCGTGCATTAACACAGTCGTTACCTTTGAGGCGACTGCCAATAGCTGGGGGTCGCTAACCTGGATAAAAAAAAAACAACCCAACTCCACAAGATCATGCAGAAAGCTATAATCGTCGAAATCGCATTGCTTATTGGCAGACTCTGCTCTGAGCATTCAATGAACCCCTTTCATACACTTTTGAGCAGCATGCAAACTGGGGTGGAGTTTTCCCCACGTTTTTGACTCGACTCTTTCCCTGGGGGTCAGCCTATAATAATAATAATAATAAATCAATCTTCTCTAGCGCTCTTCTCCTGACACAGCAGGACTCACCGTAGCTTTTCTCAGCTCCTTTCAGTTCATGCCTTTTGTTAACACTCGTCACCAGCATAAACCAATTTAAAGTGTTTCATCCATTAGGCTTACATTGTTTTATGGTGGCATACCACTTGTAAGGTCTTTTCCTATCCCTAACCAAAATCAATGATAAGAATATTTGCCTCTGTTAAAGGAAATAACTTGAAACAAATAGCTCTCTGTGGAAAACTGAAAGGAGATAGAATGAGGGGAATCAGTGTACTGTGCGCTTTACATGGGGGGGAAAAAGGAGGAAAAAAAGGCCCCCAAAATCAGGAACCCTGAAGCTGAAAGGAAAAAAAAAAGTGATCTTTTTAAAAGGATCTGGGTTATCCTCGAAAAAACCCCAAAGCGACCAAGACCAGAAGAAGCGGGAAGTGACCAAAAAAATACAGGCAGGCGAGAAAAAAAAAGGGAGAGGTTGCACAGAGTGCAGGTTGCACAGGTTGTGTAGAGTGGCACAGTGGCATCGCGTTCGCTTCGTGTCAAGTAAACCCGAGTTCGAACCTGGGTACAGAGGATTTTTTTCCTCTCACTCTGCACTAGGCCTTATGGTCTGAACGTGGAGTCTTTCGGATGAGACGATAAACCGAGATCCCATGTGCCCATGCACTTAGCATACGTTAAACCCAGTGGCAACGAAAAAGTTGTCATTTGGTCAAGAAAAAAAAAAAAAAAAAAAAAAAAAAACCCCCCCCCCCTCCCTCATCAGTGACAAAAATCGCATGCAAAATTAAAAAAAAAAAATGGGTGGCGCTCTCTCCAGGTGGGAGCAACCCAAATTTCACAGAGACGCCTCTGTGACTATAAAATACCTAATACTAATACCTCAAGTTTTGACATTAAAGCAGAGGCCACTGACCCCCCCCCCCCCCTGAAGAGAAGCACCCCATGTTTTTAGAGACGCCGTTTCGCAGGGTTTGGGTAGGCGCGCGTGTCCCTCTCCCTCCTCCCCTCAAGGGCTGGGGTCACGGGGGGTCACAACTGCAGGTTCATGTTGGCGAAGTTGAAGTTGTGGCAGCGATGGTGGGTTGGGGTAGGCGTGTGTCCCTCTCCCTCCCCCCCTCAGGGGCTGTGGTCACAGGGAGGGGGGGGGGGGGAAGGGTCACAACTGCAGGTTCATGTTGGCGAAGTTGAAGTTGTGGCAGCGATGGTGGGTTGGGGTAGGCGTGTGTGTCCCTCTCCCTCCCCCCCCCTCAGGGGCTGGGATCACGGGGGTCACAACTGCAGGTTCATGTAGGCGAAGTTGAAGTTGTCTGGCTGCGGGGGGAGAGGCGGGGGGTCAGCGGGGATCTGGAGGCCCTCGGTGTCCAGGAGGCGGATCTTGATCTCCATGGAGAGCAGCATCTCCATGTCCTGGGTCACCTGGCTGCTGCCCATCTGAGACACAGCACCGTTGTCATCGTCATCATCATCATCGTCATCATTAGATCATCATCATCGTCGTCATCATCAGATCATCATCATCTTATCATCATCGTGGTGGTCGTCATCATTGATGTCATCGTCGTCATCAGATCATCATCGTCATCAGATCATCATCATCATCATCATTGATGTTGTCGTCGTCACCATTGTCATCTTCAGCATTGTCGTCAATATCATCATCACTATTTTCATCATCGATGTCAGCATTATCATCAGCATTGTCGTCATTGTCGATGTCATCTTCGACGTCGTCAGCATTGTCATCAACTGATGGATTTTAATTAATATTACAATCTATCTAGCTAAATACCTATTTAACCAGGGAACATGATAAGCAAGTTTGAATGATTTTATTTAATATAACTATCTATTCTATCTATATACTTACCGTTTCACTACGAATGAGTTATTCCTTCCAATTTGGAGCAAATGCCAATTTACCAAAGACCAAAAAGTTATAGTCTTAACAAGACTAGATTACTTCCCTTGGTCTACACAGCCAATACCACTAAGCTGCTGTGGATCCCACTCGCTACGTCACTTCCGGGGAGGCAACTTTAAATCATGATACATTTTTTAAAAACCAACCTTCCCAATGATGTTTTCGTCGGAGGGAGGAGGGTGGGAACCTTTGATCGTAGTGAAACGGTAAGTATAAAGATAGAATAGATAGTTATATTAAATAAAATCATTCAATCTATTCTATCATGTTACCGTTTCACTACGAATGAGTTGATTCCCAGCGAGGAGGTGGGTAAGAAAACATTGTTGAAACTTCACTCCAACAAACAAAAAACAATACCCACAAGACAATCTTGACAGGGAACGCCAGGGGTAACCTGTAAGGGAGAGGACATCATAACAATTAGACAACCAAAACATCCATACCCCCAAACAGCATATACATATGCATACCAACACCAGAACAAAAAATAACAACAGTTTATCGTTAGACCAGAGAAACAGGAGTCTGCGCAAGCACCACCTTCCTGATGCCAAAGGTGTCGTCCTGCCTTCTGGCGGAGAAATGGCGAAGGTAGAAGCTAGAAAACGTGGACTGTCACTTCCAGTACGCAGCTTCCATAACGCTGGACAGCGCCACTCCCTTGATCATAGCCAGGGATGTGCTGATAGCTCGGATTTCATGGGCTCTCAGAGGATTAGTGGGCAATGACTAGTTGGCACTTATATACGCTAGGTTAAAAGCGTTCACTAACCACCTAGAAATGGTTGACTTAGAAATATCCCTCATGTATTTCTCGTTCAAAGAAAAGAACAGACGGCGTTTGTGCCCCCGGAAGGGGGAGGTCCTCTTAAGGTAAAACTTAAGAGCTCTGACGGGGCACAGGAGTCTATCAGAAACATCAGGGCCGAGAATAGAGCGAAGACTTTGAACCGTAACCGAGGGAGAAGCAATCTGAGCAGGCTGATTCTTGGCCCTAAACTCGGGCAGAAAGGACAAGGTGACTGACTGATCCAAAGTATTGAACTCAAGGTCGGAACCAAGACCACTAAGAGCATGAACACCGCTAACCCACCTAGCAGTGGCCAGAGAGAGAAGAAAAACCGTTTTGAAAGTTAGCAACTTCAAAGACAAAGAGGACATGGGTTCACATTTATCCCTAAAAAATGAGAGGACCAGAAAAACATCCCACTGAGGGAGGCGAACACCGGACGAAACAGAAACATTGCGTACAGCGTCAAAGAGATGAGAGACTTCAATGGCTGAAGAAAAAACAGGAGATTTCCTGCTAGTTGCCACAGCAACAGTAAGAGTAACGGCAGACCTGTAACCACTCAAGGTTTGGGCGGATAAGCCGCGGTCCTGATACAGGTGAGCTAAAAACTGGGTGAACTGTGAACAAGACGGGTCTAAGGGGGGAATGTCATGGACCGTGCAAAACCCGAACCAAGAAGCCCACCTAATGTCATAAAGCTTATTGGTACTCTGTCTACGAGTCTTAAGGACTAGGTCAACAGTCTTGCCAGGTAAGAGTCGTGCTCGCAGTCCGGCCCGCATAGTAGCCATGCGGTCAACTGAAACAGTTGGGAGTTGGCGTGTCCTACATCGGTGCGAGGCCGAAGCAGAGTGTCCCTTGTGAGACGAAGCGGAATGCTTGGAACGTGAGACAGGTTCTTGAGCTCTGGGAAACATGGGATTGTTTCCCAGAACTGGGCGACGACAATCATGCGGGGCCTGTCGCGGCAGTATTTCTCCAGCACTTTGGTGAGAAGTGAATTCGGAGGGCACGCATAAGTTGACATTCCTGTCCAGGAGATCGAGAAAGCGTTGCGCGCTAGTGCCTGGGGGTCCCTCATAGGTGACACATAGAGAGGAAGCCTGCAGTTGTACTTTGTGGCAAACAGGTCCACGTGAGGTTTCCCCCAAAGGAGCCACAGTGGGAGGAGGGATCGGTGAGCGACGGTCCATTCTGTGGGGAGAAGTTGTCCTTTCCTGCCCAGCTGATCCGCTAGGACGTTCAACTTCCCTGGAACATAATCGACTGAAAGCACGATCTGTCTTGATTGGGCCCAGAGGAGAATCTCTTCTGCTTTCCTTGAAAGAGCCGGAGACCGTGTTCCTCCCTGGCGACGAAGATATGAGAGAGCTGTCGTATTGTCTCCGCAGACGGCGACGCATTTCCCGGAGAGAAGGACTACAAAAGACTTCAGGGCCCTGGCTACTGCTTCCACCTCCAAGAGGTTGATGTGAAATTTCTTCTCTGCCGAAGTCCACTGACCCGAAAATTCGACTCGATCCAAATGGGCGCCCCAGCCCGTCGTCGAGGCGTCTGTGTGAAGAAATTGCTGCTGTTGCATGGGACGGATAGGCACCGAGCTGTTGAGCCACTCGAGATTCATCCACTGTTACGTTGACTCGAGGAACCAACTGCCGAGAGACACTAGTTGCTCGAGAGGCAGCTGAGACAGTTTCCTTTGCGAGAGCAGTCGTTGCAGTGGCCGTTGGTGCATCCGTGCGAGAGGAAGCAAAACCGCTACCGATTCCATAAGTCCCAGGAGACGGAGAAGCTGACGAGCAGAGAGCGAAGTCTTTGTCTGAACGTCGAAACAATCTCGAAGATGGCTTTGACCCGAGTTTCCGACAGTTGCACTGAAAACCGCTCCGTATCGAACTTCATGACGAGGTAGCTGAAGGAGGTTGACGGAGTCAGCTCCGATTTCCCGTCGTGAATGCGAAAACCCAGAGTCTTGGACAGTCGAACAAGAGTGTCTGTTTGTGAGAGGCACAGGGCTTGCGAAGCTGTTAGCAACAACCAATCGTCCAGGTAAACGTGAAGACGAATTGCCTGGGACCTGGCCAGACGAACGAGCTCCTTGGTGATTCTTGAGAAAATCCAAGGGGCCGGGGACAGGCCGAACGGAAGGGCAACAAGCTGATAAGTCCTGTGTCTCCAGACGAAGCGAAGGAAACGCTGACGTGAAGGATGGATGCCCGCGTGAAAATATGTGTCCCTCAGGTCGATGGAAGTAGCCCAGTCGTTCGGGAAAATGGAGAGACGGATTGAAGCCGCTGTTTCCATTTTGAACTTGTCGGTGCGAATAAACTTGTTGAGGGGGGACAAGTCCAAGACCGGGCGAAATTATCCGCTTTCCTTGGGGACCACGAACAGACGAGAGAAGAATCCCGATTCCGTAGGCACCATCTGAACAATGGCTCCCCTTTTGACAGAGCGCAGTGACTTCTCTGACAATCGTTTCGAATTTAGACTGGTCTTGCGGGGGCGGCTGGTAGTTGGGGTAGCGAAAGGTACGCCCTCGAGACGAATCGGCTCTCGTGGAGACAAGAGGAGGAGGCCTGAAGTCCATGCGCACGCGCTTGGCTTGGGGGGAAGCAACCCCCCGGCCGGCAGGCCTGGTAGCCAACTCCACGATGCGTTCCTGACCCCAGTCCAGTCTCCGTTTTTTGATCCGCTCCAGGTTGTCCTTGAGGGAAGCCTGATGAAAAGTAGAGCGAAGATCAGTGGGGCCAGAACGAACGGTCGAACGATCCAGCAGGGAGAGAGGAACTTTATAGACCTTGAGGACCGCGTCTCTGAACGTGGCCGCCAGTTGCACCTTAGAAGAGGAGGCCACGGACGAAATGGAGCTCACAGCTTGGTTGAGTGAAGCCAAGGCAACGCCCAAGGCACGCTCGTCGACGTCATCACGCAGTCTAAAGTCTTCAGGTTGGAAGCGTTCGTTGAGCCGGCGATGTGCGCCAGGGACTGAAGCATTGACGTGGCTAACGACGAGGCTCGAAGAATAGAGTACATGGATCTCTCCAAGAAGTTGAAGGCCGGCTGGCCCATGAAGACTGAAGTTTGCCTCATTCAGCGCCCATAACTAAGGGAGGAACGTTCCTGCGGGGACACAACCGAGTGCGAAGGCACAGGCACAAAGGGATAGCCAGCTGAAACGGAGGGAAGAAGTCCTTCTTCACAAAGGCGCCAGGTTGAGACGGAACAGGCTCCAGCTGAGGGGGAGGAGAGACGTCGTCGTCAGGCCACGGTGGCGGTTGAGACCACAGGATAGAGTCAGTCTTACGAAGTGCCTGCCGAACGAACGGAGAGATGTGAAGCGCTAGTCGAGCTTCCTTCTGCGCTTGCAGTTCGCCAAAAAACTGTGGCTGTCCCGCTGTCTGAGCTGATTCGAGCTGCACCATCGGCTTGATGTCCGTGCAGTAGGGCTGAAGGATATGCAGATAGCCCTGATAACTGCACGACGAAGGGATTGGGTCTGAATACACAGGGGGATCAGTCACACCACTGCCACGCTCAGACTGAGAGAATTGATCGTCGTCGCTGAGACCCCTGATACACAGCTCTCATGATGCGAAATACTTCGTCTTGGACGGCTAAGTCGAGGTCAACCAAGCCTTCACGAGGCAACGACTCAAACTCTTCATCCACGGAAGACTCTCGTGGCAGCGCTACATGACGCTTCGAGGGGTGTCTGGCCAGATAGGCATCCACGGGAAGCTGAAACTCATCCGCACGACGAGGGCCAGGATGACGTGAGACAGGCTCCAGAACAGGCAACGGCCGGTCTGCCGCTGATGGTGCCGTTCTGTGACGGGTGTCCGTGACGGTGGAGACGGGTGGCCGCGTGCCGCCGGCACGAGTAACGGACACGGTTGGTCCGTGAACGGGCCGCACGGGCCGTGGTGGGTAGTCGTAGGTGTCATCGATATTTCCGGGTTCAAGAGTCCGCCGAGGCAAGGCCCTACGCGGGCAACGGCTCTGCTGGGTATAACGCAAGTCCGTACTTCTCGCCCTACGCGGGCTACGTGACTGCTGATCATTGGGAGAGTCCGTACCTCTTGCCCTACGCGGGCTACGGAACTGTTGATCATCGATATTTCCGGGTTCAAGAGTCCGCCGCGGGCTACGGAATTGCCATTCACTGAGAGAGGGGAGATATTCGCCTTCACGAGCACGAGAGCCGTAGTCAGGTACGGCGTCCGTCAGGGGCTTCCTGCGGCGGTCGAGGGAGCGATCAGCTTCCACGTCACGCTGGGTGGAGGACTGTCCGTCCAGCTCGAGGTCTTCCTCTCGTGGGAAGATGGAGATGCCCGTAGTCCGCTCTCTTTGGGCCAGCTGCCCAACTGAGTACAGAGTAGGAACATCATTATCGTTCATGCAAAGAGAGGCGAACGTACACACTGTTTAATTCCTTGACTCTCGTGAGAGTACCCTGCGAGGTTGTCCGTAGTCAAGTCAGTTGTCGTGTCCAAGGCCTACCAGGTCTAACTGACGAACCGGGCCAAGAGGCCGACGGAACCAAAACTAACCCCTCATTCTTAAACTCCGCAAGCATATCTGATACCAGAGAAGAAGAATCCACCCAGGAAATAATCTGCTCTGTAACAAACGCAGGAGACACAGAACAGGCTGAGGGAGAGGGGGGGTTGCTCCTTCCTCGACGACGAAGAAGAGGAAGACTAGACCTCGAACTAGAATGTTTGCGAAAACTAGAAGAAGAAGAAGCCTGAGGTGTATCCAAAAACTTCCCCTTAACATCCCGAGATAGCTTACTAGAAAACCCCACTAGACTGAGTCGATACTACAGGATCGACGGCCGACATGGCGACCGGGGGAACAAAGCATGTAAGCACAACAAAATATTTCAAAAAATTTATTTAGCAATGAAAAACGTGAAAATAATTCACACAAACTACATGCCGACAAACCTGTAGCCCCAAGGCAAAGGGGCAACCCAAACAGAGGACGATGGCGGCTAGAATAAATTAGATAAACGAAATAATTGCAAGAGCAAAGAACAACATGGCTGCTCCAAGTTGGAAAAAATTTATTATGATTTAAAGTTGCCTCCCCAGAAGTGACGTAGCGAGTGGGATCCACGGCAGCTTAGTGGTATTGGCTGTGTAGACCAAGGGAAGTAATCTAGTCTTGTTAAGACTATAACTTTTTGGTCTTTGGTAAATTGGCATTTGCTCCAAATTGGAAGGAATAACTCATTCGTAGTGAAACGGTAACATGATAGAATAGATATTGCCATTATCATCATCATCGCCACCAGTATTTTCATCATCGTCAGCATTGACATTATCATCGTCGTCAGCATTATCATTATCATCATTACCATCATCAACATTGCCATCATCATCATCGTCGTCAGCATTATCATTATCATCATCATCATCATCATCGTCAGCATTGACATTATCATCATTACCATCATCAACATTGTCATCAACATCATCGTCGTCAGCATTGACATTATCATCATTACCATCATCAACATTGCCATTATCATCATCGTCGCCGCCAGTATTTTCATCGTCGTCAGCATTATCATTATCATCATTACCATTGCCATCATCATCATCGTCGTCAGTATTATCATCATCATCATCGTCTTCAGTATTACCATCATCACCTTCAGTATTATCATCATCATCATCGCCGTCAGTATTATCATCATCGTCTTCAGTATTATCATCATCATCATCAGTATTATCATCATCGCCTTCAGTATTATCATCATCATCATCGCCGTCAGTATTATCATTATCATCATCGTCAGTATTATCATCATCATCATCGCCGTCAGTATTATCATTATCATCATTACCATCATCAACATTGCCATCAACAGTACTATCATACTATAGACTCACTTCGTGTTAGAAGTTAACACGAGTGAGCCAATTATTGTTTGAAAGCTTGCATAGACATCTATATAAATTATGTGCAAAGTTTGAACAATGTATGCCTTCTATTTCCCAAGAAAATGCAAACGTTAAAGTTTGGAGAAGATTAGACCACGGACGCAATACACACACACACACACACACACACAACCGAACAACTATCATACTATAGACTCACTTGGTGTTAGAAGTTAACACGAGTGAGCCAATAAGCTTACATAAACATCTATATGTGTGCAAAGTTTGAACAATGTATGCCTTCTATTTCCCGAGAAAATGCAGACGTTAAAGTTTGGAGATTAGACCACGGACGCAACACACACACACACACAGACACACAACCGAACAACTATCATACTACAGACTCACTTCGTGTTAACTTCATTATCACGAGTGAGCCTAAAAGGGAAACGCACCTCGTTTCCCAGCAGTGCGTTCAGACCGTCACACCACATGTCGTATTCATACTCCGCGCCGGCCACGAAGCAGATCTGATCCTCCTCCGTCTCCGTGACGATGCTGAACGCCAGCCGACCCCCCTGGTTCTGAAGTAGAAAGACACAAAAAATAATAATGAGATGGCAAGCCACGACAATGGAGTTCTAGCGAGTCTGGCGTTTTGGGCTTGATGGCAATGGGTGATCAAAATGAATTTATCTAGCTACGTAAAGCGCTTAGAGCTTTAACCCTTTCGCCGCCAGCCATTTTCAGCCCAGAAAATACCATTAAACTTAACCAGGTAGAGAAAACCAGGTTATCTGCAATATTGGGAATTCCTCTGTGACATGTACAGACAAACCCCTATTTTACGACCCTCTGTTAAGCGACCACCTCTCATTTGAGACCGGATTTGTTGGCACGGATGCATTTTACTATGTAAACGACCTCTCTTAAACGACTTCCTCTAAAACGCGTCTGCAGACTTCGAGCAAAGGGAAACAACCACGGTCAAGGGCCTGAAAGCGGAGTCGCTTCCCTTGTTGTAGAAAAGATGGCGGAAAGCGTAGGAAAAGCACGAAAACCACTGACTTTGAAAAAGAAAACCACTGACTTTGGACGAGAGTGGAGGTGATTAACAGAAGTCGGCGAAGTGAAACTGTAATACATCGATTGCACAATTCTATGGAGTTGGAAAGACCCAAATCCAGTTTTAATATGTCATTGTATGTGTGCATGAAGAAGAGAGTATGAACTGTGCTGATCTTTTTCTTTCTACGGCTGCCAGTGAAAACCTCCGTCATACGACCCCTCCAATTTACGACCGATTTTTCCGGACATTTTGGAAGTCTTAAAATAGAGGTTTGTCTGTATAACATTAGGCCTATCCTTACCTCCCGAAATTAAAAAATAAGGTCTTTGGATAACAGGCCCTGGTTGGATGCCTTTTAGTGACATGGGTGTTAAACCAATGTGGTGCAAAAATGCAACATGGGCGGTGATTAAGCGCTGTAAAAATTTTCTTTAGAAATAAATAAATAGAGAGGGAAGAAGGAAGGTACTGGACTTTTCTTTTCTCACAGTACTGTGGCAGGCGCCTTATTTATCGTATGACCCTACACACATTTTCGCAAAGATTACCCCCCTTGACTGACAAATAACCTATCGCGTACATACTGTCACTGATGACGTCATTAAATGAAGGGTAATACATTTGGAATATAGGATTTCGCTTCAAAATAGTCATGGGGGTTTACATCTCCAAACCATTTTTTTCCAGAGTGAATTTATCAGTTGTCTTCAACATTTAGCAATATTTAATGGGTTGGTTTTTTTCTTAATTTTTATCTGGCAGTCAAGGGGTTAAGAGATGTGAATTGTGCGCTGCGCTTAAATTAATATCAAGGGTGTAAGCAATAATAATAAAGACATGTATATAGCGCACATTCTAGGCGAACTACTCATGGCGCTTAACAAAACTAAAATCACTCCACGTGCAAGGTTACTACATCAATCATATCAAACATACTCAGACGCGCTCGCTCACCCCGACGCAAACACATACTCATAGACATACAAACATGCGCATGCGCATATACACAAACACACCACCACCCACACTCACATCAACGCACATAAAATACACACACACACACACACACACACACCAGATACACACACACACATCAACGCACACACACACACACACACACACATACCACACACACACACACACACACTCACACCCACACTCACATCAACGCACACAAAAAACACACACATACAGACAGACACACACAAAAAAAAACACACACACTCACATCAACGCACACACACACACACACATACACGCACCAGACACCCACACACACACACCCACACACTCACATCAACGCACACAAAAAACACACACATACAGACAGACACACACACAAAAACACACACACAAAAAACACACACATCAACGCACACACACAAACAAAACAAACTCAGCCACTCACACTCCCCATTCCCCTCCTCCCTATCTAATCCGCACACAATCCGCAAAGACCGAGACCTTTGCCCAAACTTCTATTTTTCAGCTCTAACCGTAGCACTGATAAACGAGCTCACCCTTTGTCGAATGCCCTGGCGACCCCCCACATGAGGACAGTCCTTGCCCGTCACCAGACGTTGTATGTCCACGATGGCCACTGTGTCCACACACAACAACAACAACAACATACAGTATTTATACGGCGCTGAATCTTGATAGAAATCAAACCAAAGCGCACTCACACACGCCATAAGCATTCACAACGCATTCAATCAAAAATGCAATACAAAGCGAACACACACGTATGCCATAAATGGTATACAGCAGAAACAGACCTAATGGCAAGAGAGAGAAGAGAGAGTGGAGCCTCAATGACGGAGGAACAGGTGAGAGAGAGAGAGGAATGAGAGAGAGAAATTCAATTCAATTCAATCAATTTTAATGAATAGGCCTTCTGCCCGTATCATAGGGAGGCTGGGGAAAAAGAAAAACAATAATGAATAAAAAGGCTCAGAGAGAGAGAGAGAGAGAGAGAGAGAGAGAGAGAGAGAGAGAGAGAGAGAGTATGTGTGTGCGTGTGTCTGTGTGTTCTTCAGTTTAACGTCTTTCCACTAAAAGTGATTGACAAATGTGTGTGTGTGTGTGTGTGTGTGTGTGTGTGTGTATGTGTGTGTGTGTGTATGTGTGTGTGCGTGCGTGTGTGAGTGTGCATGCATGCGTGCATGTGTGTATATGTGCGTGCGTGTGTGTGTGCGCGCGTGCGTGCGTGCATGTGCACGTGTGTGTTGTGGAAGAGCACTAATTGATGGATCAACTTACGCTTGCTGGCCAGGTCTTCTAGTCTGGGGTGGTCCGCCTCGTTGCAGTCCCCGTAGTGGAGAGACTTCTTGTTGGGCGCCAGACGCCAGAACCAAAACTTGTCTGTGAAACAAAACAAGAACAGCGCATAAGAGTAAGACACCACACTAACAAGCACACAAGTATAAATGACGTTATTCCATTAACTCACTCGGGACTGGCTGAATTATTTCCCCTTGTTCTGTGGGGACTGGGCATTGGACTAGGTTCGTAAAACACTCACCAAAACCAAGTTATGAAGAGCTAAGCATCAATATTTTCAGAAAAGATTAGCAACACCATGCACTAAACGATCGTAAAATATTAGATACCTTCGTCGTTTGTCTCCTATTGACGAAAACAGCTAACACACAGAAAGAAGGAAAATTTCACATTCTGATCTTTGAAACCCCGCCACCCCCCTCTACAACCAAAGCTGAATGTAAACTATGCAATGATTGGTTGATTTCAAGAGGCAAGGTCAAAGCAAGCTGAAAGTAGGTTATGAGTTGGCGCTTGAAAGCTGGTTACACGCCAGAAATCAAAACCTCTTGAAAACTCTTATGAGCCGGAGCTGGGCCATTCATCCTAAACGGTTGTGCGAGCCATGAGCCGGAGCCGGCTCATTCGTCCCGAGTGAGTTAGTCAGGGATGAGAATTATACACCCATAGTTTACCTTGACATGAGGCTGTGTCAGACCAACTGACATAACCTAGAACACCAAGGCTACATGTTATGCTCTGCATAGTTATGCGGGGATTGTCTTTAGCCATGGCAAGCTCCTAGCATAACATCATCAGTCCAAAATCCTCCAAAGTCGGAGTGTGGCTGCCCACGTGGCAGGGTAATCAAAAACTGTCACACACGTAATGTTCTCATCTCTAGTTGGTGCAAATATTCAACTCTGTCCTCCAAGCACACACCCACAGTGACACACACACAAAGTGATACACACACACATACACAACACACACACACACAGTGACACACACACAAAGTGATACACACACACATACACAACACACACACACACAATGACACACACACACAGTGACACACACACAATACACACACACACACACACACACACACACACACACACACACACACAGTGACACACACACAAAGTGATACACACACACATACACAACACACACACACACAGTGACACACACACAAAGTGATACACACACAAAGTGATACACACACACATACACACACACACACACACACACAGTGACACACACACAAAGTGATACACACACACACATACACAACACACACACACACACACAGTGACACACACACAAAGTGATACACACACACATACACAACACACACACACACAGTGACACACACACAAAGTGATACACACACACATACACAACACACACACACACAATACACACAACACACACACAATGACACACACACACAGTGACACACACACAACACACCACAACACACACACACACACACACACACACACACAGTGACACACACACAAAGTGATACACACACACAGAGTGACACACACACATACACAACACACACACACACAATACACCACAACACACACACAATGACACACACACACACAGTGACACACACACACAGTGACACACACACACAAAGTGACACACACACAATACACCACAACACACACACACCACAACACACAGTGACACACACACACAACAACACACCATAACACACACACACGCACACCTACCTTTGATCCTCCCGTTCCTTGAGTGGTATTTGGGGAAGCAGGTTCCCTCCATCAGATAATTCAACCTCTGTTGTTGAACCACCAGCCGCATGTCGGAGCCCAGCTTTGTACGAAGTTCTCTGAAACAAAATACACAATAACACCTTGAAATTCATGTTCATAATAAAGACACAGTGACCATATACTTTTCATTTTGTTGAACCACCAGCCTTATGTCGGAGCCCAGTGAGAAGTGAATGAAAATCTGTTTAACGTCCTCCGGTCTGGAACAGACACATATGGGACATTAGTAGATATAAAGATGGTGGGAACAATCCTGGAGGCAATACCCGGAGGCAGTGTAACACCAGTAAAGTCCCAAATTTTTAACAATACAGATAAGTCAATCTTTACACGAGAGTACGCGATAGCGTACATGCCTCGCACAAACGTTCAACACCAGGCAGGTTTGTATCATTGCATAAAAATTATTTTTTAAATAATGCTTAATGGTACAGTTTAGAAACATCTGTGGCATTGTTTATAATAATAAAACACAAACAAACAACTACACGACAAGTGTAAAGTGACGTTATTTTATTCACAAGAGACAAAACAAAACTACTGGATATTTCGGCGAATGCGCCTTTATCAACACAGACAGGAAAACAGCAAA
Source organism: Phymorhynchus buccinoides (assembly GCA_017654935.2). Taxonomy (NCBI): domain Eukaryota; kingdom Metazoa; phylum Mollusca; class Gastropoda; order Neogastropoda; family Raphitomidae; genus Phymorhynchus; species Phymorhynchus buccinoides. The sequence continues at coordinate 48,694,876 of CM065699.1, read as the reverse complement.
TATAGCAAAAGGAGAAAAAAAACACCAAGATCAAAATCAAAACTTCCCCTCTACAGTCCAATGCATAATTGATACAATGTTCACAAATGCAGGCCTTGCTCTTGGGTTTCAGCTTGGTTGCATCATTTATGCATTGGACTGCAGAGGGGAAGTATTGTTTTTTGATTTTGATCTCAAAACCAGAAGTCAGGAGTACGCTTTATTAGTTTATATATGTGCGTGAGTGCATGCATGTGTGCGTGTGTGCATGGCCTATGCTCATATGACGGGCCGTGCCTGTGACTGAAACTCCGCCTTGATCTTCCAATCATTTTGCAATATTTTGATAATTTTTTATTTTTTTTTCCAAACTTGTTTTTTCTTTCGGATTATGGTTGACTGAGATGTAAAGCAGTTTCATTGTTTTTCTACATCTGGACATTTTGGGGATCAATTTAGTGTTCCACGAGGGTGATGAAGTGTCTGGGTTTTTTCTTGACCTAGTGTGTATGTTGAAGGCTTGTGGTGATTTGTGTGATGCGTATGGCTTTCCAATTTATAAAACACATGAAAGCATATAATCACAAAAATCAAGAAAATGTGCTCTATTACGTTACTACTGAGCTATGCTTTCCACCACCATATTTTAACCCAGACACAGAGGGGTACACCAGTTTTGTGACAGGAAGAAGAGACATCACCCAAGCGTGTCCACCAACCACCCGAGTTTTTTTGTTTGTTTTTTCAAAAATGGCCTAGTGAAAATAAAGAATTACACACACACACACTGTGTTTTATATCTCTGTTACTATGTACGTTGTTTTAATGATAATTAATAGACATTGGAATAGCAGAAGAACACAATGGATTAGACTTCAACCAACGATTTATAGCAATACCATTTTCGTTGAAATTCATTCAGTTGCACATCTATCTTTGCGATATACTCCTCAATATTATACTTATAATTAAGATAATGCCTAAAACATGTTAGTTTGGGGGTACTATTTTTGAGAATCATGCTGTACACGAGTCAACGTAAACAACCTTGTTGACAGACAGACAGACGGACGGAGCAAGTGACACTCACACGACGGGTCGGGTCTGGGACTCAAACTCCTCCTTGATCTTCCTCTCGTTCTCAAGCAGCTTGAGGATGTCGGTGTAGGTCAGCATGAACACCTTGTTTCTGAAGGACTCGAAGGACGAGGACTGAATCATCAGGGCCCGCGTCACCTGTTCCTTGACCACCTCCAGCACCTAAGCAGGTCATGAATAATTTTTTATTTTTAATCTTTAATTATTCATGAATTGAGGTAAGCAACTCTAATTTTCACAAAATGCTTCCCCTATTTTTTTCCGAAAATCATCTATTATCGTACTTGGAAGTTTGTTTCGGAAAAAAATTACGTCAAAATCACAAAGGTAAACAGGTCTGATCTCACCTTGGGAAAATCGTCTATTATCGTAATTTGACTTTTGTTTCGTAAAAAATGACGTCCAAATCGTAAAGGTAAACAGGTCTGATATTCTCACCTTGGGGAAGTCGGCGGTGGTGGCCCTCATCTCTCTCCACGTCTTGTTCAGCAGCTGGACCACGATGCAGAAAAACTCCTCCAGGGGGCGCTCGCTGGCGAAGAACATGGAGTAGTACGTGTACCCACTGTCGTCCGCTGTCCACACACACAACATTTTTTTCGCTTTATTTCGCACGAAAACAAACTGATTAAAAAAGAAAAGGGAAAATAAAAGAATGAAATAGTGAGGCCAAGAGAGGAGATGACGAAATTGAACAAAGGGTAATTACTCTCTTTTTCTAATTAACTCCCCTCCACCAAAGTTGATTACGATACCATTCACCTAGCAGTGCGTGGGTCAGAACCAAAGTGAGACAAGCAAAGCATCATTCTTAAAAAAGAATGTGCCAAGTTCGCCTTTATGACCCTCCACCACCACAGTCCACATCAACAATGGTGTCGAGGACAACATACAAACAAATCAACACATGTCCAAGAGTGGCATAGCCTTCTAACCTTGAACATGTTACACATAAACAACATACAACACAGAACAAACTGGTAAGCCTCCAAAGAAAGTTTGGTTAATCAAAGAATGAAATAGTGAGGCCAAGAGCGGAGATGACGAAATTGAACAAAGGGTATATTTAATTAAATTAAATAACTGCAGGATTTCACGTTTCAGGAAATTTTAAAATGAACTTGGTGGGCTTGGAAATTATATAAAATTTAAAAAAAACACGCTAAAAAAACCCAACTCCAACAAAAACAAAAACAACGTGATTATTTGTAGTTCATTTTTTACTGTACAACTGAACTAAAAAGCATCAAACTTTTGTTTTGTTATAAAGTTTAAATCTGAGAAAAAGGTCTAGAGATATATCTTTTCTGGCTTATTTAACCCTCTCAAGGCTGCAGAACCGAAATCCGCCCGATTTTTTTCTTCCCTGGTGGCCGATGACGCCGATTGCGCCCGCTGAACGCCAGGTCTAGTACGTTCACTTTCACTTTCTCCCTACCCACAATGCAATATACTAAGTTAGTTCTTCCTGTTTCTGACACTCCCGGGTCGGTTTTTGGTCTTTACAGCAAGGGAAAGCACCCAATAGTCTTTTTGAACATTACTGATTTTTCAAAGTGACGCCAAATTTATTTTTTTGGGCCACGTGACGTGAGCAGTATTGACCTGGTTGGATGTTTGGAGTACCATTACGGATTTTTTCTTCTAATTCATGGTTTGTTGTGTGACATTGTGTTAGCTTTCAAATGAAAATATCATCATTGCTATTCAATATGCATCTTTCAGAAATGAAATGTGAGTTCGACTTTATTTTGGGTGATTATTTTAAATAAAAGATTTGGTGTGACGTTCGGAGTTACTTCCCATCACTCGGAACTCAGGATCGATTCTCGGTTCGATTGATCGGGAGGCATAGGGCTAAGATTAGCTAAGGACGTAACACTGTGCACACATGGTTTTGTGACAAACAGCAGAACACAGAGAGGCACGGAGAAACACAAAGACAGACTGAGGGAGACAAAGAGAGACAGTGTGAGAGAGAAAGAGAGAAAGAGACACAGATGGAAACGAGAGACAGAGACAAAGATGGAAACGAGAGACAGAGACACAGATGGAAACGAGAGACAGAGACAAAGATGGAAACGAGAGACAGAGACACAGATGGAAACGAGAGACAGAGACAAAGATGGAAACGAGAGACAGAGACAAAGATGGAAACGAGAGACAGTCAGACACAGATGGAAACGAGAGACAGAGACAAAGATGGAAACGAGAGACAGAGACAAAGATGGAAACGAGAGACAGAGACAAAGATGGAAACGAGAGACAGTGACACAGATGAAAACGAGAGACAGAGACAAAGATGGAAACGAGAGACAGAGACAAAGATGGAAACGAGAGACAGAGACAAAGATGGAAACGAGAGACAGAGACACAGATGGAAACGAGAGACAGTGACAAAGATGGAAACGAGAGACAGTGAGACAGATGGAAACGAGAGACAGAGACAAAGATGGAAACGAGAGACAGAGACAAAGATGGAAACGAGAGACAGAGACAAAGATGGAAACGAGAGACAGTGAGACAAAGATGGAAACGAGAGACAGTCAGACAAAGATGGAAACGAGAGACAGAGACAAAGATGGAAACGAGAGACAGAGACAAAGATGGAAACGAGAGACAGTGAGACAAAGACGGACAGAAGAGACCAGAGAAATAAGCACACGATGTCATTCCAAGTTTGTGATCAGTTTCAATCACTTTTAGTGGCAGGACGTTAAACTCAACAGGCATGGTAGTGGGGGCAAAGTGGTTTTCAAGGAAAATGGCCGGGGGTCCAGGGGGCCGAAGAAAATTCAATACAATTCAATAAATGAGAGTGAAATGTTCACTTTTTCATGCCATTTCAATGCATTTTTTAATAATTTTGTTTCAAACTGTTTCGCGGATTTTCCACGATTCGCAGAGGTCTACCATGCCTGACTGAAGAAGAAGAACAACAACAATTTTGAAGTATTTTAAAGCTTTTTAGTACACAAAAATCACTTCCCACAAATACCGTATTTTACGGACTATAAGGCGATACTTTTTCCCCCTGACAGAGACCCCTGTGCCTTATAATGTGACTGATAAAATACAGTGGGTCTTAGAAGGGAGGTAATTTTAATACTTACAAAGAAGGGCAATGTCTCACAGAAGTAGGTCTTATGTGGGAGGGAGTCTTATAAAGGGAGGTCTTATAATGGAGGTAATTTTAATACTTACAAAGAAGGGCAATGTCTCACAGAAGTAGGTCTTATGTGGGAGGGAGTCTTATAAAGGGAGGTAATTTTAATACTTACAAAGAAGGGCAATGTCTCACAGAAGTAGGTCTTATGTGGGAGGGAGTCTTATAAAGGGAGGTCTTTAAGGGAGGTAATTTTAATACTTACAAAGAAGGGCAATGTCTCACAGAAGTAGGTCTTATGTGGGAGGGAGTCTTATAAAGGGAGGTCTTATAATGGAGGTAATTTTAATACTTACAAAGAAGGGCAATGTCTCACAGAAGTAGGTCTTATGTGGGAGGGAGTCTTATAAAGGGAGGTCTCATAAGGGAGGTAATTTTAATACTTACAAAGAAGGGTAATGTCTCACAGAAGTAGGTCTTATGTGGGAGGGAGTCTTATAATGGGAGGTCTTATAAGGGAGGTTCCACTGTATAATAATTAAATCCAAAATTTCTGGAAAATTGGGGGGGGGTGTGCTTTCCTTATAGTCCATAAAATAGCAGTAACCGAAACAAGAGAAAAACAAAAAGAAAGAAAAAGTAGAAGGAAGCATAAGAGAGAAGAGGAAAAGGAGAGATAAAATGGGGCAGAGCAGAAACTGACGTGGCTCCCCGATCTTGAGGATTTGGCAGATGAGCTTGGTGAGGTACATGCTGGCCTTCACAAACGGCACGTCGTGCTCGTCGGCACGCGTAGAGTTCTCCAACACCATCTGCACAAGATGGTTTGAACATTTTGTTTGTTAACTGATTAACCCCTTGACTGCTGAGCCTGCTAGGGTGGAAGTCAATCCCCCAGTGCTGAGCTATCAGCACAATCAAAATCTTCACCATCAACACTCGATTCATGCTCAATGCTATCTGGATCGAAATCCTCGTCATCAGAGTCGATATCTTGCAGAATTGTCAAAACGTCATTAGCAATTATACCACTTTTTCGATGCCATCCTACTTTGTCAAACCAGAGAGCGTGTGAACTCAGTGAAGTCTACTTCGCTCAAACTTGATGAAAACAGGTCGTGCACGCGCGCGCATTTGCGGCAAGATATCCCATAATAGGTATCAAACGAAAGGGAAACAACTCTACTTTACAGCTGTACAATTTGTTTTCTCCAACACCGCGATGCATTGTCAGTCAAGCTGGAAACGCCCGCTCTAGGACGAGCGGATTCATCCTACACAGTCAAGAAACAAACAAAATTGTTGAATAATTTTTTTTTTTATAAAAGAAGCTAAAAAAGAAAAAAAAAACCTTTGTTAACTCATTCAAGTAGTTCCACCCATATATGGCCGGAATTAAATATAAAGCTGTCAATTTGATGAACTTGTTTCAAGGGAAGTATATATGTGTGCACACCACACTTTGGTCACTTTTTAACTCGCTTCGCTCCCTTGGACCACACTTTTGCCTCTTATCACACCTTTGTATGGCTTGAAGTGGGGAAACTAATTGCGGTAGAGTTTTTCTATATAAAATCTATATATAACAAAGTCTGATCTACCACTTCCCTATGTCTAAGTAAGAAAAAAAATTGTAATCTTCTTTCATTTCTCCTTTTGTTTATGTATGTTTTGTTTGTGCGCATGGCTGGAGTGATTTGTGAGGTTTTTTTAATAATTCAAAATCATTGCAATGCGAATGAGTTAACTGATACATGTACTACTCTAACATAGCACTAACATTTTGTCCGTCTCATTTTTTCCTTGTATTTCCAACTTCCTAGTTTGTTTTTTTCCCATTGCAATTTCTATTGTCATTTTTCTAATTGTGTTTTGTTAGTTTTTTTATGAATGATGATGATGATGATGAGAACGAATCCTGATGAAGATGAAGTCGTGTGTGTGTGTGTGTGTGTGTGTGTGTGTGTGTGTGTGTGTGTGTGTGTGTGTGTGTGTGTGTGAGTGTGCGTGCGTGTGTAGCGTGTGTGCAAGTATGTGTGTGCATGCATGCTTGCATGCATGTGTGTGTTGTGTGTGTGTAGTGTATATGTGTGTGTGCATGCGGGCGTGTGTGAATGTGGTGTGTGTGTGTGTGTGTGTGTGCATGTGTGTGTGTGTGTGTGTGTGGATGTGTGGATGTGTGTGTGTGTGCGTGTGTGTAGTGTGTGTGCCTGCATACGTGTGTGCATGCATTCTTGCATGCATGTGTGTGTTGTGTGTGTGTGTGTGTGTGTGTGTGTGTGTGTGTGTGTGTGTGTGTGTGTGTGTGTGTGTGTGTGTGTGTGTGTGTGTGTGTGTGTGTGTGTGTGTGTGTGTGTGTGTGTGGATGTGTGGATGTGTGTGTGTGTGCGTGTGTGTAGTGTGTGTGCCTGCATACGTGTGTGCATGCATTCTTGCATGCATGTGTGTGTTGTGTGTGTGTGTGTGTGTGTGTGTGTGTGTGTGTGCATGTGTGTGTTGTGTGTGTGTGTGTTGTGTGTGTGTGTGTGTGTGTGTGTGTGTGTGTGTGTGTGTGTGTGCGTGTGCGTGTGCGTGTGTGTGTGTGTGTGTGTGCGTGTGCGTGTGCGTGTGAAGTGTGTGTGTGTATGTGTAGTGTGTGTGTGCGTGCGTATGTGCATGTGTGTGTGCATGCATGCTTACATGCGTGAGTTGTGTGTGTGTGTAGTGTGTATGTGCGCACGCACATGCGAATGTGCGTGTGTGTATGCATGCGTGTGCATGAGTGTGCGCATGCATGCGTGTGTGTATGTGCGTGCAAGCATGCTTCATTGCATACATGTGTATGCGTGCGTATATAGTATGTGTGCGCATGCATGCGTACGCATCCAAGGACCCACCTTCATGTAGTTTTCCCCGTGGTTCTGAGCGAAGTAATGCATGCAGTCCAGCGCCAGCAGACCACACGGCACCTTGACAAAGTCCTCAGCTGGGTGGGCCTGGTTCTGAAAGGGTTAACGCCTACAGTGACACCACGTCAGCATTCCATGTCGCAATACATCTTAATATCAATTCATAATGTCATAATTCAACATATCTCAATATTAAATCATAATACATCATAATATTATCATTGTCATCACATGGTTTGTTTGTTTTTAACCCTTTTGCCGCCAGCCATTTTTGAACCACAATTTTCCATTAAACTTACAAGGATACAGAAATAATTCATCTGCAATATTGGGGGTTTATCTGTGACAGGTTTAGAACAGGGCCTATCCTTACTGTCCCAAATGAAGAACACAAGATCATTGGATAACAGGCCCTGATCTCAAGGCTTTTAGTGACATGGGTGTTAAATCATTGTGGTGCAAAAATGCGACATCGGCGGTGAAAGGGTTAAAGTAAGCCTTGACGTAAGTCCTCCGTAATCAAAGGGTTAACGCCTACAGTGGCACAACAACAAAAAGGGTTAAAAATGAAGGCGGAAGTGGTGGTGGGTTGCATGATGAGAGAGCAAGATAGCGGAAAGCGGATGAATGATTGGGTGTGGTGTGAGAGTTTCATATTTGTTAATGTAAATTTATGTTTCATACTTTTATTTGATATTTTTATTTTACACAGTGGAAGACAAGTTTCCATGTGCGTTGTACAATGCCAATTGGCAATAAATAAACTTATGACTTATGACAACGTCAGCATCCCATGTCATATCATATGCTATCATGTAAAAAAACCAAAAAAACATTTTAAATAGAAATGAACAAAACAGATGGTTTATATATTTTTTTTTTAATTGCAGTAAAGAAGCCCTCCATCCCTATTTTTTAGTCGCATGCACGCACACACACACATCTCAACCATTTATTCAGGATTGAAAATGAACAGTATTGTACACAATTCATCTCCTGATGACAATATAGGCAGACAACATGCACACGAATCACTCACACACACACACAAAATCACACACACACACAGAGGGACACACACACACACACACACACACACGAAATCACACACACACACAGAGACACACACACTCACACACACACAAAATCACACACACACACACACACACACACACACGAATCACACACACACACACACACGAATCACACACACACACACACACACACACACACGACACACACACACACACACACACACACACACACACACACACACACACACACAGACACACACACGAATCACACACACACACACACACACACACACACACACACACACACACACACACACACACACACACACACACACACACACAGACATACACACACACACAGACATACACACACACACATACACACACACACAGACAGACACACACACACACACACACACAGACAGACACACACACACACACACACACACACCTCAAAGCCCAGCTTTTTGAAGTCTCTGGCTGCGCTCTGTGAGCGGCGAACAGCGTTCATGTTGGGGTCCACCTCGATCTCAAAGGCTATCCTCCTCAGATCCTCTATCTCACGCATGATCGCCTGCGCACACACACACACACAATATCACCATCAGGTTAGAGAGAGACAGAGAAAGAGACACCTCCTTCCCCAAGAGAAACCAATTTCTAGTTTGAAAGGAAAATCGAACTGAACGTCGAGTCCTTCGGATTGGGACTTAAAGCTCAGGGCTCCCAATCGTCCTGCAAAACAAGGGGTCCCAGGGACTCCTTCACTTACAGCATAGAGGGTCCTAGAGGCGGGATAGAGGGTCC
>CM065699.1:48665964-48683464 GCA_017654935.2 Phymorhynchus buccinoides | reverse complement strand
CATTCTGAGAAAATTAGAACATTATACATTTGGAAACTTCAGACAATTCTCTTTCTAATGATACAAGAACCGTTCTTGTATCTTTTATCATGATTTAAAGTTGCCTCCCCGGAAGTGACGTAGCGAGTGGGATCCACGGCAGCTTAGTGGTATTGGCTGTGTAGACCAAGGGAAGTAATCTAGTCTTGTTAAGACTAGAACTTTTTGGTCTTTGGTAAATTGGCATTTGCTCCAAATTGGAAGGAATAACTCATTCGTAGTGAAACGGTAACATGATAGAATAGATTTAGAACATTATACATTTGGAAACTTCAGACAATTCTCTTTCTAATGATACAAGAACCGTTCTTGTATCTTTTTTCGTTCCAGAGTTATGAGCATTTAAAGTTAGTAGGGTGAGCATCGGCCATTTTGAGAAAAGTCAAAATTCTAGCCTAGCTGTAGAAAACGCATTGACCTGCTCGTCTTAAAGCGCTTAAAAGACCATTTAGAGACCGTATTAAAGACTGGCCTTTTATAAATATGAAAGATAATAATGTAAGAGAACACGAAAATACCCATAATGCAAAATTAACAAAAAAATGAGATTTTTGACTTTGCAAGCCTGTTGTTAGAAACTAGCCCAGCGACTTTATGTCCCTTTTGTGGTGCTGGGTCATATACGTGTGCGCACAAAATCCTTGAAAACAGAGATCCCTGCATTCACCTGGTCGTGGGGGTCTACGAGGGTCTTCATCCTCTCTTCGTGTGTGTGTGTACGCATGCGTGTATGCTTGCAACGTGCCTGCATACATGTGTGTGTGTGTGTGTGTGTGCATGCAAAATCGCTGACAATGTGGATCCCTGCATTCACCTGGTCGTGGGGGTCCATGGGAGCCTTCATCCTCTCTTCGTGCAGGTTGAGCAGCAGCACCTGCAGAACGTACAGCTGGTGTGCCATGGCCGTGCCGATGTTCTGCTGCCGTATCACATGCTGCACACCACACAATAATGATGATGATAATGATAATGCAGGTTGAGCAGCAGCACCTGCAGAACGTACAGCTGGTGTGCCATGGCCGTGCCGATGTTCTGCTGCCGTATCACATGCTGCACACCACACAATGATGATAATGATGATGATAATGCAGGTTGAGCAGCAGCACCTGCAGAACGTACAGCTGGTGTGCCATGGCCGTGCCGATGTTCTGCTGCCGTATCACATGCTGCACACCACACAATAATGATGATAATGATGATGATAATGCAGGTTGAGCAGCAGCACCTGCAGAACGTACAGCTGGTGTGCCATGGCCGTGCCAATGTTCTGCTGCCGTATCACATGCTGCACACCACACAATGATAATAATGATGATGATAGTGCAGGTTGAGCAGCAGCACCTGCAGAACGTACAGTTGGTGTGCCATGGCCGTGCCAATGTTCTGCTGCCGTATCACATGCTGCACACCACACAATAATGATGATAATAGTGCAGGTTGAGCAGCACCACCTGCAGAACGAACAGCTGGTGTGCCATGGCCGTGCCAATGTTCTGCTGCCGTATCACATGCTGCACACAACACACAACAATGATAATAATGATAATGCAGGTTGAGCAGCAGCACCTGCAGAACGTACAGCTGGTGTGCCATGGCCGTGCCGATGTTCTGCTGCCGTATCACATGCTGCACACAACACACAATAATGATAATGATCATAATGATGATGCAGGTTGAGCAACAACACCTGCAGAACGTACAGCTGGTGTGCCATGGCCGTGCCGATGTTCTGCTGCCGTATCACATGCTGCACACAACACACAATAATGATAATGATGATGATAATGATGATGATAATGATAATGCAGGTTGAGCAGCAGCACCTGCAGAACGTACAGCTGGTGTGCCATGGCCGTGCCGATGTTCTGCTGTCGTATCACATGCTGCACACAACACACAACAATGATAATAATGATAATGCAGGTTGAGCAGCAGCACCTGCAGAACGTACAGCTGGTGTGCCATGGCCGTGCCAATGTTCTGCTGCCGTATCACATGCTGCACACAACACACAATAATGATGATAATAGTGCAGGTTGAGCAGCAGCACCTGCAGAACGTACAGCTGGTGTGCCATGGCCGTGCCAATGTTCTGCTGCCGTATCACGTGCTGCACACCACACAATGATAATAATGATGATGATAGTGCAGGTTGAGCAGCAGCACCTGCAGAACGTACAGCTGGTGTGCCATGGCCGTGCCAATGTTCTGCTGCCGTATCACATGCTGCACACAACACACAATAATGATAATAATAATAATGATTTTAATGGAGTCACCGAAACACAATGATGGTATTTATCCCCTTGCAAACTTTGGCTGTGCTATTATTTGTAGTTCCCGAGAAAATTACAATATTAAAGGATTTATTAGAAGAGTGCATGTGTAGTTAAGGTTTAAGTGCATGTGTAGTTAAGGTTTAAGTGCATGTGTAGTTAAGGTTTAAGTGCATGCGTTGTTAAAGTTTTGAGGCCACAGACTACATACATGCATACACACACACAGACACACAACCAAACAGGATGAGAACATAGACTCACTTCGTGTTAACGGAAAAAGAAAAAGAAAAAAAGGCAAGTGGTAAACTAATTAACTATATACAACAGCCAATATTTTCTAGTGATACATTAAAGGTGGACCCCGACGGATGAGTTTTTGCAAGAAACACGTCAAGATAGATCACCAGAAAGACAGCCTTTTCAAGGATCGGAACACTCACTTTGCTCTGGTTTCCTAGAAATTAAACCGTCAAAACGGCGATTCCTCCTTGGCGGAGGTGCTGGAGAGAGAAGCCATTTTGGACGGGGTGGGTGGAGGTCACTGATTGTGGTTGAAGCGTTTTCTTTTTTTTGCAGTGCAGTAAAAAAACACAATTGGAGCTATTTCTTTTGTTGTGAGCGAAAATCCTTTAGATAAACTGCATAACATTTTTTAAAAAGAAAAAAAAAGCTTGTTACAATGTATATTGCGAAAATTTCGAGCAAACGATTTGGCGGCCAAAAGAATTTGACTTCCAGCACCTCCGCCGAGGAGGAATAGCCAATTTGACGGTTTGATTTCTCGGAAACCAGAGCAAATTGAGTGTTGTGACCTCTGTAAAGGGTGTTTCCCTGGTGATCTCGACGTGTTTCTTACAAAAACTCACCCGTAAGGGTGCCCCTTTAATACAAATTTCTGCCAGTCAGTTTTGACTATTTTGCTTGAAAATGATCTTTTTTGACACAAGAAAACATTGAGCTCAAAGACATGCGCAAAGCCTTACTGGTAAAACGGTGGTCCTGACATGTTTGGCTTGAAGGCTGTCAGCGATCTTCTGTGGACAGAAAAATATAACCATGAATATGCTTCATTTTTCAATGTACCGTATGTTATGGAATACAAGGCGCTTCTAATTATAAGGCGCACCCCCCAAAAAAAAAAGTGAATTTAAACATACACAAGGTGCACGCAAAATGATCGATCAAAAGCAAAAAAATTAGATCGAAAACATGAGGTTGACTCAAACAAAGGGGGTCGTATTTTGCCTAGTTCTGTCAAAACAATCTTCAGAACGAAGATTCCGGATATCCGGATATCCATATAATGAAGCACTTTTACGCTTCGTCTGCGTCAGAGAGCCCAGAAAAGTCGGAATTGAAAAAAACACGGAGTAGATTTCTACAATGAGCTTCGCTCATTGACATACTTGTCCACCATGATAGCTGTCGAAAGCGAGGCTGCTACGTCATATCCTGCTTCAACATCCCCCCCCCCCCCCCCCTTTTTACTATGTGAATGCTGTCATCTGCTTCGGTGGCTTCATTCACGATTCCGGTCTGATAATCAATCTCAATAGGTACGATATGAATGGAATTCACAACTTTGTTTGATCAGATTTCAGTCATACACTAGGCGCAACACATTTTAAGGCGCAGGGGTCTCAGTTGAGGAAAAAAAATATATCGCTTTGTAGTCAGTAAAATAGGGGAAGACGGGGTAAAAAGCCCATGGGCTGGTAAGAAGCCCATGCCAATTATCTCATGAGACGAATGCTAAACATTAACACTCGTCTCATGGGCAAAATATGACTGAAATTTGCTTTATTTTATGAGATAATTCGCATGGGCTTCTTACCCGCCCATGGGCTTTTTACCCTGTCTTACCCTACGGTAATGATCTTTTCAATAATTTTCAAAACAAATAAAACCCGCTACTTCCAATTTTTTTTAGCAAGCTTGAAAAAAAGAAATTAATGCAGGACACATTTAAATATCACTTCTTTTTTTTCAGACAAACAAAAACATGTTTTTTTCCAAAGATATTTTCCTTGTGCAAAAAAATGAAGGAACTAGAATTAACCCCTTACTCTTCAATTCGGCAAAAATATCGACACCAAAGTAGAAGAGTAAACTCGAGAGATAACCTGATCAGTTACAACCGCAGGAGACTCTGAGATAACCGAAACAACAGGTTGGGGGTGAGAGGGGGGGGGGGGGGGGGGGGGGGGGGGGAGCTGCTCCTTCTTAGAAGAAAAAGAAGAGGCAGACTTAAATTTAGAACTAGAAAGATTCCTAGAACTAGAAGAAGAAATTTTCCCTTGTCATCACGAGGTTGCTTACTATAAAACGAACTAGCAACAGGAGACTGAGTTGAACACACAGGGTCGACTGACAACATGGCGACCGGTGGCACAAAGCATGTAATCACAACGAAATTTCCAAAAATTATTTTAGCAATGAAAATGGAAAAAATAACCAACACAAACTTTGTCACCAAACCTGCAGCCCCAGGAATAGGGGCAACCCAAAACGAAGCCGGATGGCGTCCGATTAAAGTAGACAAACGAAATAAATCAAGAGCAAAAAACAAACATGGCTGGCTCCAAGTTGGAAAAAATTTATTATGATTTAAAGTTGCCTCCCCGGAAGTGACGTAGAGAGTGGGATCCACGGCAGCTTAGTGGTATTGGTTGGCTAGACCAAGGGAAGTAATTTAGTCTTGTAAAGACTGAAACGTTTTGGTCTTTGGTAAATTGGCATTTGCTCCAGATTGGAAGGAATAACTAATTCGTAGTGAAACGGTAACATGATAGAATAGATACATGTTTTTTTCCAAAGATATTTTCCTCTTGGGTGCGAGTTGGCAATGCGGAAAAATAAATTGTGCTTGCATTAGGTACTTTATAGTCACAGAGGTGTCTCTGTGAAATTTGTGTTGCTTCCACCTGGAGAGCGCGTCGCAGCCAGAGGCACGCCGCCCAATTTTTGTTTTATGCATGCAATTTTTGTGTGACTGGTGAGAAAGGAAAGGGGGGGTGGGGGAGTAAATTTTGAGCAAATGACAACTTTTTCGTTGCCACTGGGTTTAACGTGTGCTAAAGGATATGCATACAACTGGTATTTGTCTTCACTTTGCAAATCATTCCTTTCGTAATAGTACATTCTGGCTTTCATCCAACGAAATAGTCAATAAAATGAACCATGCAAAGTCTCGTATCCTTGACTTACTTTGCGTTTCTGGACGTCAGCCTTCATGAAGAGAGCGTTGATCAGGGCTATGGCGTTCTTCTGAACTTCCAGGTTGATACTGTTGAACACACAGACACACACACACATTTCACATTTTGATTAACTCCATACGTTCAAAATGCGCCTTTATACACATGCATACACACACTCATGCATACTCACACACACACACTAACACAATTGTTTTTTTCGCTGTCTAATACCACGATTAGTGGATAGACGTTAAATGAATGAAACACACACACACACGCGCGCACCTGTATTAATGTTGACGAACATAGCAATTTTTGAAACTTTCTAAAAAACGCACCATATAATTGGACTTTTTGCACCACTTAAGATCCAAAGAAATCATATCTCTGATGTGTGCCAATTACTGTTTTACATTTTGCTGGTATAGATAAGGAGCCATCAGCAGATAGAGAGCAGGGTCAAACAAATTGTGCCTTTTATACTGAAAAACAAAGCATGGATTTTGAAAGAACCTCCCCGTGGGGATACCGGGGGCGAATTAAGTTGTTACAGACTCATCCGCCTCATTTCCATCCAGCATTAAAAAGAAAAATGTCTCAAATTCTGTGGATTTGCATGCCCTGCTCTCATGGTGACCTCAGTTTCGGTTTCCGATCCAGTCTGTGCCTTGGTGCGTTCGGATCAAAGTCATGGGGATCAGTGTGTTCTGGGGAGCTGTCGGTGGACGGACGTGGTGGCGCACTCAGAGGAGGACATCACTCACACTGATTCCGCGACTAAGAGAATAGTGTCGTCAGTAGGGGGCTTAGTAAGTGGTGTCCTGAACAGGCTACACTGAACTCCACCGAAGTGACTCAGCAGCAGTGCAGTGTCTCATCGGTTGGTTGCCTCCTGACGGCTTAACATAGATTCGCTCCCTTTGAACTGCTGGTCTCGGATTCTGCGATCTGAACAAGCCAGGGTGTGGCTGCGAATTGGGCCCAGAAGATGGGACAGGGAAAAAAAAAATGTTACAGACTCAGCCCCACCTTTCTAGATGCGGAATGATGTTGTGAGATGTGACGCATTGTTCCACCACGGCTTGCCTCCCGGTGCTGTGCAGAACCACAGACTCCAAGATCTCCAGGGAAGCCTGCAGGCACACTATGTCCAGCTGGTTGCTGCCAACATTCACACAGTCCGCAACCTGCCAACACAACACACAAATCATAGAGCGGTTACCATTATTCAAAGGCACACTATGTCCAGCTGGTTGCTGCCAACATTCACACAGTCCGCAACCTGCCACAACACACAAATCGTAGAGCAGTTACCATTATTCAAAGGCACACTATGTCCAGATGGTTGCTCCCCACATTCACACAGTCCGCAACCTGCCACAACACACAAATCGTAGAGCAGTTACCATTACTCAAAGGCACACTATGTCCAGATGGTTGCTGCCAACATTCACACAGTCCGCAACCTGCCACAACACACAAATCGTAGAGCAGTTACCATTATTCAAAGGCACACTATGTCCAGCTGGTTGCTGCCAACATTCACACAGTCCGCAACCTGCCACAACACACAAATCGTAGAGCAGTTACCATTATTCAAAGGCACACTATGTCCAGATGGTTGCTCCCCACATTCACACAGTGCGCAACCTGCCACAACACACAAATCATAGAGCGGTTACCATTATTCAAAGGCACACTATGTCCAGATGGTTGCTGCTCAATTGAAAATGTTCTATTGTGTTCTCCCCTGTCAGGACAAATGTCTGATTATATTTTTAACACTGGCACGTTTTGTCTTATTGATTTCTACAGGAGCCAGGACATTGTCCTATTGATTTCTCTCGTCTCAAGACAGTTTGTTCTATCACTTTTCGATCTTCGGTGCATCACTGAGTTCGATAATGAACTTTCATGAAGATCATTGGTCAAGTTCACTGGAACAAAAAATGTGCCGTGCAGCTGTTGATATAGCGTCCTAACGCTCTAGTCTACTGCCTGAACACAGCATAAAGACACTCTTTGGAGAGCTGGACTCCAAGATCTACAGTGAGGCCTGAAGGCACACTACCTATGTCCAGCTGGTTGCTGCCACAGTTCACAGTCAACACACACAGCAAGGAAACTCTACTGAGAGCTGGACTCCAGGAAACCCTGGAGACAAACCACATTGTTTCTCCATATTTTGGTCAAGAAAAATGCAAAGTTTGTTTACTGTGAATCCCGTTTTTTCTAAAGTCAAAAGCAGAGATTAAATTCCTGCTCCTGATTATCTCTTTTCCAACTACCGTATTTTCCAGGCTATAAGATTCGTGTGTGCAAACTGTGACTGAAAATGAACAGCCACTGTGCCAGTGCGATACTTTGTCATGTTTTGTGTTGTGTTGTGTCGTTGTGCAGAATCCAGAATTGTAGTAGGTCCATTATGGCGAAGATTAGGTCTGTACTGTTATGTGTAGTTTGTGTGCGAGTGCAACACGGGCCGTCGATGTTGCCGTGGCTTTAAATCACCAGTTCGTCTGCTCGTCTTCTCAGGTTCATTTTTCTTTTTCAGTCTCCTGCAGCCTAGACACTGAATGCAGCTTTATTGTGTTTTTTTCCAGAATTTAAATACAATTCAGGGGGTGAGGCTTAGACAACGGTGCGCTTTGTAGTCCGGAAAATACGGTAACCTGAGTACAAGTAAAAAACATATTCAACAGATACATATGCATGCAAATCGACTTTGAAGCACAATTCAAAGTGTATACTGACAAACCCCTATTTTACGACCCTCTGTTAAGCGACCACCTCTCATTTGAGACCGGATTTGTTGGCACAGATGCATTTTACTATGTAAACGACCTCTCTTAAACGACTTCCTCTAAAACGCGACTTACGACCGCCATTTTGTTGGTTTTTACGACCGTTGCTGTCGTCTGCATAGACTTCGAGCAAAGGGAAACAACCACGGTCAAGGGCCTGAAAGCGGAGTCGCTTCCCTTGTTGTAGAAAAGATGGCGGAGAGCGTAGGAAAAGCACGAAAACCACTGACTTTGAAAAAGAAAACCACTGACTTTGGACGAGAGTGGAGGTGATTAAAAGAAGTCGGCAAAGTGAAACTAATATCGATTGCACAATCCTATGGAGTTGGAAAGACCCAAATCCAGTTTTAATATGTCATTGTATGTGTGCATGAAGAAGAGAGTATGAACTGTGCTGAACTTTTTCTTTCTACGGCTGCCAGTGAAAACCTCCGTCATACGACCCCTCCAATTTACGACCGATTTTTCCGGACATTTTGGAAGTCTTAAAGGTTTGTCTGTAATATCCTAAATGAGCTGCAGAATCTTACCCGTTTGATGAATTCTGGCGTGAGAATGTCCCAGGACACAATCCCATGATCCATCAGCGCCACGAACGACCTCAGTGTCAGTTGTAACGGCTCCTTTTTGCTGCAAATCAATCGGAAAATGAGTTTCTGTGCGTCACAAACATGGAACATCACGTTAAATTTGAATCTGTATTAATAGTTTGCACATACAGGGAAACCCATTTAGTACGAGTACGGTTTAAACGAGAGCCCGTGTTTAACGAGTGGTTTCAAAATTCCCGACCACAAGCCTTCTTTTTCCTTGTTAAATAATTCTGCATACAACGAGCTCGCTACAACGAGCAACTTGCATATAACGTACAATTTATTGACTCCCAAAGTCAAGCTTTTATGCAAAAACTACGCGGTTAGAACGAGAACGCACTTACAACCACACCGCCATCCCAAAGTCAAGCTTTCTTGCACAACTACCTGGCTAGAACGAGAACACGCTGACTGACCCCTCGATATGTAAGCGGCATTCTGATTGGCCGATATAACAACTTGGGTGTCTGCAGCGCAAGCAGACGACACTGGACTCACTCTTTGCGCACTGATCTTGTGACTTCCGGGAAATTTTAACTTTCTCTTAAAGCGCGTGTGTGGATTTGATGTTTTTGATGTTATCGTGTGTTAATAAACTGTTTTAAAGTGTATGTAATCGGCATTAAAAACCCTATGGATACAGGATACTGGGCTTACAACCATGCTTTGTTGGGTAAGTGTGTTGTTTCCGTTTTTCTGTCTTTTTCACACTTTACCAACACGCACATCACAGTAGATGTGAGGACCGATTGATAGGTTCGTCAGGGTTGCCAAAATCGATAAAATGGTTTGAACGAGCAATGCTTACAACGAGTAAATTGGCCCTCTCCCCTGGAATTCGTACTAAACGGGTTTCACTGTAGTGTGAAACCTTCTTATTAAGATCTTCCCTATTAAGAAACTCCCTCCCACTGAAGACCTACTTCTCTGAGACACTGCCCTTCTTTGTAAGTATTAAAATTACCTCCCTATTACAACTCCCTCCCACTTAAGACCTGCTTCTCTGAGACTGCCCTTCTTTGTAAGTGTTAAAATTACCTCCCTTATACAACTCCCTCCCACTTAAGACCTACTTCTCTGAGACATTGCCCTTCTTTGTAAGTATTAAAATTGCCTCCCAATATTACAAATCCCTTCCACTTAAAGACCTACTTCTCTGAGACATTGGCCTTCTTTGTGAGTATTAAAATTACCTCCCTGGTTACAACTCCCTCCCACTTAAGACCTTATTTTGGATGTTTTTTCAAGGTCTTAATAGGGAGGTTGCACTGTACATATATCTTTCTTCCCCTCTGTTTTCTGTTTCTCACATACACTCACTTTTCTTCCCCACCCCCAGCCTCCTCTCTCTCTCTTACACTCTGAAGAACTTTTCAATACATTTTCTCTCTCTATTCCTGTATTGCAATTAGATTCATCAACAGGGTACACACACGAGCACCGAGACACATTGCTTCAACACCAGACTCACATGTATGCATACTTATCCCCCCCACCCCCACCCCGTACAGTCAGCCTCACACACACACCCAAACACACATACCCCAAACACACAACCCACAAAAGTTCTGTCAGTGACGATGCTGATGATGATGGGCAGGCCACTCTTGTTGATGAACTCACACAGTCACAGTCACACACACGTTCCCCCAGGCCCCACCTACCTCCCTGCCACACCCACACCCACTCACAACGTCCCGTCAGTGACGATGCTGATGATGATGGGCAGGCCACTCTTGTTGATGAACTCACACAGTCACAGTCACACACACGTTCCCCCAGGCCCCACCTACCTCCCTGCCACACCCACACCCACTCACAACGTCCCGTCAGTGACGATGTTGATGATGATGGGCAGGCCACTCTTGTTGATGAACTCAGTCACACACACGTTCCCCCAGGCCCCACCTACCTCCCTGCCACACCCACACCCACTCACAACGTCCCGTCAGTGACGATGCTGATGATGATGGGCAGGCCACTCTTGTTGATGAACTCCACGGCAAAAGTGGAGTCCGGGGCCAGGCTCACCAGATGGCGCAGCCCTTCCAGCTTTTCCTCCGACAGCGTTTTGTTGGAGCCCTGGCTCAGCTTGGAAATAATGCTCTGAGCCGTCTGAGCCTGGGTGGTGGTGGTAGGAAACGATTATCGATAATATTTCAATGCTTATTTTGGGGGTCTATCTCTATGTGGGTAACGAAGCCCATAATGCTCTGAGCCGTCTGAGCCTGGGGGTGGTAGGAAACGATTAGGCCGTGTACACACATCAGCGGATATTCCATGCGGAAACCCGTGCGCAATCCATAAATAAGTGAAACAAAGAAGGGAAAAGATTTGCGCATGTGTCCCAGTGTCCCCTATATGCGTAAACTTTTAGGCCGGGTTCACATTAGACGCGTAAGTTCCCTACGGAAAACCCTAAATAAGTGGAAGAAAAAAGGATAAAAGTTTACACATAATTATAGGGGAAATTCGGACATGTGCGCAAATCTTTTTCCTTCTTTGTTTCACTTATTTATGGATTGCGCACGGGTTTCTGCATGGAATATCCGCTTATGGCCTAATCCTTCTTTCTTCCACTTATTTAGGGTTTCCATACGGAACTTACGCGTCTAAATGTGAACCCGGCCTTATCGATATATATTTCAATGCTTATTTGGGGGGTTTATGTGGGTAACGAAGCCTATTGTGTGCTGAGTGGTCTGAGCATGAGGCTAGAGTAAACAATTGTGACCGTGCACGACAAAACCAAACATGTGACCGTGCATAACAAAATCAAACATAAAATAAAATATTTTTAACGATTTGAAATTTCGCTTTTAATTTCACGAGTTTGAGCTAGGATTCTGGATTCCTGATCAATGCACACACACACACACGCACGCACACACACACGCCAACATAATTTAAATATCTTTTTAAGCTTTGATTTCACAGTCGTTTGAAGTTTGACATCCAAGATATGTTATTTGTAGAAATCTGACATCTATCGATTCTATGTCAGATTTGATTCTATGATAGAAGAGAAGAAAAAAAAACCCACACACACCCAACCCCACCACCCTCAAACTTGAAAGTGCCTAAAAAGTTACTTACCCCATACAATAGACACGTGCAATAGAGAGAGAGAGACAGAGAGAGAGAGAGACAGAGACAGAGAGAAGAGGGAGGCGCATGAAATGTTGGCAACGGGAAGGGACCAAATATATATAATATATAGTCACACACACACACACACACACACACATTAGAAAACTATTATGTTCACATGGTCTTAGTTATGCGTGGGAAATGCAGGATTTTGGTCATGTCTCACTATTTATGTATGAATTTAAAAGACGAATATGCGACATTCATTTTCAAAACTGGCATGATTCCCTTTCTACCCTACAGGATTACTTAGATTACCAGCCTTCAATTTGTAGAGCAAATTATGTCTCTGATTTAGTCTCTGTTGAACCTCGTAGAGCCTTCTGTTTGTTGAGAACAAATGCCATTCCTTGAAACGCTATCTCACAATATGGTCAAGCAATTACTAACCCCCTTTGTGTCCAATGCAATGGTCTGTGTGTCGAAGATACATGCATGGGTGCATCTGACTGAAAAGAAAAAACCTGAATGTGGGGTCCAGGGGCCGCTGCCCTGGTCGGGGGCCTGGGGGGCGAAGCCCCCCAGATGCTGACGATAATTCATAAATTAAAAGACAATGGATGCATTCCAAGGCATAGAACAGATAATCGATCTCGGTATTCAACACGCTTTTTTCTTTCTTTTTTTTTTTTTGGCGAATTCTTTTCAAAAACGGAATTTCCGTTTTGGGCAATATTAAAAAAACGGATTCCGTCCAAAAATGGAAGAAGATGCACCCATGTACATGTCATTTCTTGTTTGTTTGTCCAAAGTATGCCACTGAACGTGTTAAGTGAATACCAGCGTACTACTGTAGATTTCCACTGATGCCTTGCTTATTTGCAAAAGCACAAATGTTAATTTGATTTACAACGTTGCAATGTATGTATCAAGATTAGAGAAATCTCACCTCTCAAAAGCTACATAATGAGGAATTTTTATTAATTCTACTATCTATTTTATCTATATACTTACCATTCCACTACAAAGTGCATATTTGTACAAGATTAGCTTGGAAGACAGAAATTAAAACAAGAGTGTCTTACTACCACAACTCCCAATCCACGTAACTCCCGGTTAAGCAGACTACTCACTTTCTTGAAGGGTAAGGATGATAGAATAGATTGCAGCAAATTGTTTACAAATTTATGTTCATATGGGCCTGCAAAAACTGAATAAAATATATTGTTATTGTTATTGCTATATATTGTTACACACACACACACGCACACACGGTCCTCTTACTGGTGAAGAGGATAGAGACAGGACAGCACCATTCTGTATTTCATGTCGATTCTGAAACAGAAAAACAGATATAATTCAAAGATGAAAAAAACCATTGTGCTCAGAATAATAATGTATGTCCTTGATTAAATTGTCTGTGTAGAGATGGTGTACGTACTATTATTGCTGCATTTTTAAGCTTTTAAAAAAAAAATAATTAAGATTATGTCTTGATTTAAAATGTATTTTAAAAATGCGTTCTGCTGTTACTGGAGTAATTGTTCGTATTCGTCCAGTTTGTTAATTACAATATTGCAGTGTTATTAGTTATTCGTTTATATTCTTTAATTGTTGTTGATAAATGTGTTTATTGTTGTTTTTCTTATGTGCACCTGGCTGCAATTTCTCAGTTATGAGATAATAAAGATGATTTGATTTGATTTGATTTGATTTGATTTGAACTGAAACCAATCAAATAGAAAAATTGGGTAACACTAAGAGAATAATAAAACTTTTTCTTAGTTAGGCGCATAACGGCAGCATGATGCATCTGCGCTCATAATTGACAGGAAACTGTCTGAGCGATCGAAAAAGAAGAAGAATGATAAAACAAAAATGGCCACCACAGTCACACCCTAACTATTAAAACTAGGGTGTCACTAACAATGACAGTGGAACCTCCCTTATAAGACCTCCCATTATAAGACTCCCTCCCACATAAGACCTACTTCTCTGAGACATTGCCCTTCTTTGTAAGTACAGTGGAACCTCCCTTATAAGACCTCCCATTATAAGACTCCCTCCCCAATAAGACCTACTTTTCTGAGACATTGCCCTTCTTTCTAAGTATTAACATTACCTCCCTTGAAGGTCTTATAGACAGCAAAAATATTAAAAACTTAATATCCTTGATCCTAGAAAAATCTGTGAAATTATGAAGACCACTGACTCAGGGCTAGTGATTTTCTCAGACAGAGACACACAGAGACAGGCAGAATGAACCGATTGAGAACAAAAATGTCTATGAAACATTTAGTTTCGCTTCAACACAAAACTTAAACCCTTCCACAAATTTCTCAACAGATTTAGTCATTTACACTGATCTCAAAAATGACCCCTGGGACCATCAAAAAGGAGGACATTTCATCTCTGAAGTTGGAGAAAAGGGCATCTCCTCACAGTCAAGCGTAAAACCTCGTCCAATATTTGCTTAAATTCTACATCAATTGTTCTCTTCTTCTTCTTCAATCGCTCAGACAGTTGCCTGTCAATTATGAGCGCAGATGCATCATGCTGCCGTTAAGCGCCTAACTAAGAAATAATTAGGCCCAGCATGTCCGACTTCGGCTGGAGGGAATCGTTTTGAAAGCGTTTCTTGAAAAAAGGCAGGAGAATGGACCGGTAAGGCAGAAAGATAGTAGATGACAGTAAGCAAAGGGAAAAGGTGAGAGTGAGAGAGACTGAGAGTTACTAGCACAGAACTTCCAGAAGGTGGGGGAACTATTTATACAAAAGACTCCCCCCCGGTATCCCCACAGGGGTGGGAAATAATGCCAACAGCACCTGGTGTTCCCAGGCGGTCACCCATCCAAGTACTGACCAGGCCCGACATTGCTTAACTTCGGTGATTGGATGAAAACCGGTGTTTTCAACGTGGTATTAATTTTTCTCTAAACAAGTATCATGCCTGGGGAGCATACATTTGCTACCACATGCCGCTGGCCCCACACTGAAATTTTACATCCATGATGCGAGTCCCAGACTCCCACATACTGCTATTCCCACAAAATGGCTCTCTCTGTGTGCTATTATTATTATTATTATTATGCGAACATTTAGCACGCCTAATCAATTCAAATTTCAATGCCCTAGGCGGTTACAATATATAAAAATATAATATAACTTTATAAGCGAAAAAAAGTAACTCGGAAAACGTGTTTTGGATTGAAAAAACATGGATTTAGATCAGCTTTAGACTGATAAATCACTGTTCTGAGAATACTCAGAATTAGGCCCTAACTGGCGTTCTCCTGTTCCGAGTATATACTCAGAATTTTTCCGCAATGAGTTAACAAGTTAATTTGTAACGTACCCTCTCAGTGATGTAGGTGTTGTTCTTGGATGAATCGCTGATCTGAAGGGCAAACTTGCTTGCGTCACTCAAAGTCCATCTGTAATGCATTATATATCTTCCACTCGTGAATATCTTTCAAACAGTCATGAATGCATCAACTCAAGCAATAGCATGCAATACACACTGATTAAAACAAGATATTATATTGCAACACAGCTGACTAAGTAAGTCAGTCTTATACCCTCAGGGCTTCCAGGGACCCCCATTTGGGGGTCTATGAAGAACTAAAATTCTACAGGACCCTCTAAAAGAATGTGCAGAGGGTCCCAGGGATGCACTAGAAAAAATATTTTTAGCATTCGCAATGCCACTGGGACCCTCTATCCTGCCTCTTGGACCCTCTATACTATAACCAGTATAAGTGAAGGAGTCCCTGGGACCCCTTGTTTTGCGGGATGATTCTGATTGGGAGCCCTGACCCTGTTACGAGTACTAAATGATACACTGCTCTTCATCACTTTCCCACAATGCTTGACATCGAGGAGCGGATCAGGGCGGGGGGTCTGGTTGCACACATACAGTACACACACACACACTATTTTCCATCCACAACCAATTTTTATGATCAAAAATGATTTTTAAAATCTGCAAGAAAACCCTCCTTTATCAACAGCATAATCCACCCCTGACATCTTATTAACAATTTGAACAGTTAGTAATAGGTGTACAGACTTTGAATGCTAAATCAATTACAGCAAAATCTCATCTTCACATACTTTAAGTAACAAGTTACATGTGTAATTACCAAGTCAAAGAGAAAATTAAAAAATTCACTCACGATCCACAGATATCCTGGATAATGGCTGCTAGAGGTCTTTTCTGCAAACACCAAATTGTACTTTGTAGTAAGAAAAAGAAGAAGAAATGAATTACTACTTTAAAATAATAAAACGTATGTACAGAAAAAAGAACAAGGAGAGTGAACACACACACACACACACACACACCAGGGCTCCCAGGGACCCCCATTTGGGGGTCTATGAAGCACTAAAATTCTAAAGGACCCTCTAAAAGAATGTGCAGGGGGTCCCAGTGATGCACTAGAAACATTCTTTTTAGCATTCACTATAACACTGGGACCCTCTATCCCGCCTCTAGGACCCTCTATACTGTAAGTAAAGGAGTCCCTGGGAGTGGGACCCCTTGTTTTGCGGGACGATTGGGAGCCCTGCACAAACACACACTGACACACACACTGGGAGTTGTGCACACACACACACACACGCACATGCGTGCATGAAAACATTGTTCAATTTGTTGTGCCTTCATATTGTTCATATAAATGGCAGCATATCTTTCATTGCTAAAATCATGAAAAATTACACATGAAACTCTTGCAGCTTTCATACAGGTTATAAATTAGTGAGTCATTCGCTTTGTGAAGAGATCAGAGATGAGTGATTCACCCACAGATTCTGACAAAAATTAATCATATGCCACTATGAGATTCTGACAAAAATTAATCAAATGCCACTACTATGACAGTATGAGTATGAGACGAGTGACTAACTCATGTGTTAACAAAACTGCTAACAAAGTTTTCAGTCTATCAACTTCGGGGCGATTTCTAGGCTACAGCATACCTGATCAAATTCCAAAAACTGAGCCTGATAGCCCGGCATCACCACTGCCACTTTCCTGATGTTGGCATTCAGAGAGGGAAGCTGACTTTTCGGTGTCGTCGGTAACGTGCGAGCTGGAGCCGACGACATCCTGCAACTTGCGATTCTGGCTCAGAATAAATCTCAAACCTCAAAGAATTCAATGAATTAGATGCTTCAGCCTCCCGTCCATCCTCTGGCAGGACAAGAAAAGTCTGAACAAACAGAAGCCCTGATTCTTGATCAAGCCATTGACCTACACAGGGGGATGTTAAAACCCACTGGTGGTTCTGATTCACAAATAGGAAGTCAAAATTCGCTTCCGGGATAACAATTGTCTGCTCCTGGTGCAGAGGTCGCTCTGCGTGCGCACTTCCGTTTACCGGTCAGCAAACGAAAAGCGAAAGTAGAAACGCAATCGCTTGGTCTGGCAAACAGTTTTCTTTTGCTCACAATAAAAGGGGGTATTATGCTGTCGAGAAAGGTGGGAGTGGGGG
>CM065699.1:48655964-48663464 GCA_017654935.2 Phymorhynchus buccinoides | reverse complement strand
TCTCTCTCTCTCTATTTCCCCTGTCATTCACCCACCCACCCCACCTTCCAAACATAACATGATCATTCTTTGGGTTTATTAGCGCATTACGTCTTGGCTTAAGGCTGTGTCAGACCAATTGACACTGGCTAGAACACCAAGGCTACATCAAAATGTTGCTATGCTATGCGTGGTTATGCGGGGATTGCCTTTATATAGCCTTGACAAGCTCCCAGCATAACATAAGGCCGAAGAGGGCGTAAAGCCTTATTTCGTCCAGCATAACATCACCAGTCTCCAAAATCCCCCGAAGACGGGAATGTGGCTGCCCACGTGGCGGGGTAATCAAAAACACGTCACACGCGTAATGTTCTCATCTGTAGCTGGTGCACGTCTTATACCACAAGTGTTCAAGTGCATCCGCTGTTGGGATGATCCCTGGAGTCTTTTAGCCAGTGTAAGCCAACAACAATAACGACAACAACAACATCAGCACTATGTTTTGTGTTGTTTTGTTAACACTTTTCTAATAGTACAAAAACAAACAAGTGAACACATTTTTTTATTTGTTTTACAGCCATGGTAACGACTAGGAATGCAGGTTTAAAGCGTCTGCAGGATGTGTGTGGGGTGGGTGGGGGGGGAGAGGGGGGAGGGGGGAAACAGAGGGAGTGATGGGAATGGGGGTGAAACGATTAGGGAGGGGGAGGGGGGAGGGGCTCACACAAATGCAGACTGGGAAATAATCGAGTCGTCAGAATTGAAGGAGAGGTGGGGGGGGGGGGGGGTGGGGGTGGGGGTGGGGGTGGGGGGTGGGGGTGGGGGTGAGGTGACACATCTGGAATGACGTTATCTCAATGTGACAAAGGACATATAAGACGATGTTGATGATGATGATCTTGATGATGATGATGATGATGATCAACCATCAAACACATACAAATTTCCTGTTCCAAGCGTAGCTTCACATTAATATCAGCAAATAATACTAATTGTTCATCAGCCTTAAATTAGCGGTACAATTGAGCAGCAACTTTACTTGGAAGACTGTGATCAGAGGATGCTTTAATTACCTAGTACAGTGGAACCTCCCTTATAAGACCTTCAAAAGCCATTCCAAATGAGGTCTTATAAGGGAGGGGTCTTATAAGGGAGGCAATTTTAATGCTTGCAAAGAAGGGCAATGTCTCAGAGAAGTAGGTCTTATGTGGGAGGGAGTCTTATAATGGGAGCTCTTAAAGGGAGGGGTCGTAATAGGGAGGCAATTTTAATACTTGCAAAGAAGGGCAATGTCTCAGTCAAGTAGGTCTTATGTGGGAGGGAGTCTTATAATGGGAGGTCTTAAAGGGAGGGGTCTTATAAGGGAGGCAATTTTAATACTTGCAAAGAAGGGCAATGTCTCAGTCAAGTAGGTCTTATGTGGGAGGGAGTCTTATAATGGGAGGTCTTATAAGGGAGGATCCACTGTAGCAATGACCATAATATCAACAGTGAAGCAACCATTTTCAACACTCACAAAACATGACTGTCCTGGAGGTAGGAGTTTAAACCACTTGCAAACCCAGCATACAATTTCTTGTTTTTTGTTTAAATAGTCATGGATGGTTTGTTTGTTGTAGTTACTGGCAAATTATGCATGGTGGTTGTTGCTGCCTGTCTGTCGTTTCCGACAATGACTGCCAGATAGCAGAGGGGGCAGCTGCTATTCCGGCGGGCTGGGCTACAATTTGTTTATAGCGGAGAAGCCTTGCTCAGGTGACAAAGGGGTTTGAGGACAAGAGTTGGCGTTGGGGGGAAGGTCCCCAAAGGCCAACCAATCCCATTGGCTGCAGCACTAGGGCCAGTGCAGATGCCCCTCTAGCTATAGACTCATAGTCTTCCACGAAAGGCTAAACTGTACCACGAGTTTCCAATATTGCATATGTAAAACATAATTTATAGTACAGCTCTCATTTACTATTGGCCCTTTCCACAGGCTAATGTGAAGCAGTGATAAAAGCCATTTGAGTAAAGGGCAATCAATAATAATAATAATCAAATTGGACGAATCGTTGTTGCTTTTGCCCGCCATTGATCTAACTAGTTTCGTGAAAAAACGTTCTGTTCTAAGAAACAAAACACAAAAATACCAAACCCCAAATCATAAAACATTAAAGTCCTTCACAGTCTGACAGCAATGGAAGTCTGCAGCAAAAGAAAAAAAAATCAGCATTAATTTAAAAAAAAGTCTTCATCAGCAGATAAACGTGCATACATTAAAAACATGATTTGTAGCAATGTAAAGTGAAGTATTTCTGATCTTTACAATCTGCGAATTTCAGGATCAGTAAGTGAAAGTTCAACCTCAGAAGTCAGAACTAAAGACCTCGACAGGATACACTTTGTTTTGATGATATTTTGCTATATTTCTACAAAAGTCAAATATCAAGGTATGAAAAATCCCACCCCCATCCTATAAAACTATTTAATGATTAAAGAAGCAAAATGTCATAAGGTTTAAGTTGTAGCAATGAATGAAAATCCATTTAACGCTCCGGTCTGGAACAGACACAGTCATATGGGACATTTATAGAAACAAAGATGGTGGGAACGATCCGGGAGGCAACGCCCGAAGGCAGTGCAACACCAGGAAAGTCCCGACTTTTTTTTTAACAATACAGATGTATTGATGAGTATGCTGCTTAAAGCGATAAGTTGTAGCAATTCGATTACAATATTTTAAATAGCCTATCCGCACACAGCAAGAGTTGTCTCCCCTGATACATGAACAAAACAATCCGCATCAGTCATAGAAGAGGATAATAATATATTAATTGTATCCGACCATGTTTTAATTTAACTGTGTACCCAAACATTGGGTGGCGCGCCTCTGGCTGCGACGCGCTCTTCAGGTGGGAGCAACCCGAATTTCACAGAGACGCCTCTGTGACTATAATTTACTTAACCTAACCTAACACTCACACTGGTAATATTATTTTTATGTTCATCAGAACGGCCATTTCCCCACATCAGTGGAAGAGATTGCTACCTGAAAATATTCAATAAAGAGTCAGCTATGTCAGAGGAAAGAACAACTTGAAACACACACACACACACACACACACACACACACAGAGTCTCAAGAGCAAACCAACACAATACTGGATGTGGTGGGTTTTTGTTCAATGGGCTGTTTATGTGGAGTAATGGCCC
This sequence comes from Phymorhynchus buccinoides, assembly GCA_017654935.2. Lineage (NCBI taxonomy): Eukaryota > Metazoa > Mollusca > Gastropoda > Neogastropoda > Raphitomidae > Phymorhynchus > Phymorhynchus buccinoides. The sequence goes on along the minus strand of CM065699.1, from coordinate 48,660,293 downwards.
TTAGCCCTTAATACCAGGTGGCGCTCCACCTGAAGGCATTTTGTCAGCTCTCGTGTTGATAGGGCAGGATTGATAGGGCAGTGGCTGGTGCATCTCAGTGTCCCATCAGCACCTTCGAGTGTTTCCTTTTCATTGTTTCATTCTTCCTTTCTGTTTCTCTCTCGCGCTTGCGCGAGTGGTAAAATTACATCATTCTCGGCCCTTCTACTGGATCAAAGGATGTGAAATAAGCAAGGAGAGTTGTCTGCTGTAGGTTCACCATAAGAGCTCATTTATCAGTGCACCAGTGGATTATCAAAAGACTTGGTCTTCTTCTTTGTGCTGGATCCACTGAACAGCCTACTGAAGACCAACAAGGCTTTCCTCGGGGTATGGGGAGCAGCAAAGGGGAGTAATCCATGTGGCGTCAGATCCTATGATCAGTGCACCAGTAAGTTATCAAAAGACTTGGTCTTCTTGTTGCTGGATCCACTGAACAGCCTGCTGAAGAACGACAAGGCTTTTCTTGGGGAGCACACAAAGGGACGTAATGTATGTGTCGTCAGGTCCCATTAACAGCCTGCTGAAGAACGACAAGGCTTTTCTTGGGGAGCACACAAAGGGACGTAATACATGTGTCGTCAGATCCTATTATCAGTGCACCAGAAGATTATCGAAAGACTTGGTCTTCTTGTTGCCGGATCCACTGAACAGCCTGCTGAAGAACGACAAAGCTTTCCTCGGGGACGGGGAGCAGCAGTGGATGAGGGGGGTCCTGACACTCAGCAGGGCCTGGCAGTCGCGGTCCGAGGCGGAGGGAGGAGCCAGGCTGTGGCGAATCTGGGAGAGGACGGCCACCAGCAGTTCGTCCACGCGGTGGTTGAGGGCCGCCGAGGTCTCCTCGTAGTGGCACTCGTATTTGCCGGACAGCAGGCGAGCTTCTGGAACATTCAGTAATACATCCGTGTGGTTATCATGTTAGTAATATAGATCGAGGGTGCAGGATCGGATCTAGGATAGACTCGAGGGGGTGGGTGGTGGTTGCATTTTTTTTTTAAAAGGAGGGGTCTGGGGCGGTGTAGGCCCCCAGGAGTATGTCTTAATGCCCAAGAGAGGGGGAGGAGGGGGGGGGGGGGGGGGGGGGGGGGCAAAGGCCCTTGAAGCTTTTTAAAAACAACAAATTAAAGTGCCAAAAATCTACCAAAGAACAATACAACTCTCTCACTCTCTCTCTCTCTCTCTCTCTCTCTCTCTCTCTCTCTCTCTCTCTCTCTCTCTCTCTCTCTCTCTCTCTCTCTCTCTCTCTCTCTCTCTCTCTCTCTCTCTCCTTCTCCTTGCTTTTAATTTTTTTTGCAGTAGGGATGGGGTGGTTACGGAACCAACGTAAACCCCTCGCACCCACCCCACCCATGGATCCGACCCTGGCCCGGTGCCTACTAGAGAAAAAGAGGGTTTTTAGGGTAAATGATTTTCTGCAGTAGCGCGTGGCTTTTGTCATTGGTTGACGTTAGTCTGCCGTGGTAGAGGGCCAATAGCATAGTGAAAGCTGTACAATGTTGATGATTTTCTCCAGCTATGGTGGAAGATCATGGCACAGACTAGTCTTTGACTCTGACTCTGCAATTAACTACAGGGAGCGTTTAGCATTAGCTCGTAGCCCTGCAAGCCAAAGGGATTGGTTTGGCGGCCCTTAGCGAACCTTCCCCCAACGCCAGCTGTGCTCGAATACGTTTGGTCGTGAGAGTGGGGATGTACCTTGGGCAACCCGCAACCCCCCCTCCCCCTCCCCACACACACACACCTACTCCTCTCCTCTCACTCACCTTTCTCCTCCACCCTTCTCTGTCGGACGAGGTCCAGCTTGTTGCCCACGAGCAGCACGGGCCGGTCCACGCCCAGGTCCACCCTCAGCCGTCGCAGAACGTCCAGGGCCGAGCTGTACGAGTCCTGGTCAGCCAGAGAGAACACCACCACGAAGGCGTCGGCTTGGAGCGAATCCAGGTCCTGTTCCTGAGGGAACAAAAAAAAGTACAACGTGATGTTACATGCGTGAAAACGGTAACCTTCTTCTTCTTCTTCTTCTTCTTCTTCTTCTTCTTCTTCTTCGTCGTCGTCGTCGTCGTCGTCGTCGTCGTCGTCGTCGTCGTCGTCTTCTTCTTCTTCTTCTTCTTCTTCTTCTTCTTCTTCTTCTTCGTCGTCGTCGTCGTCGTCGTCGTCGTCGTCGTCGTCGTCGTCTTCTTCTTCTTCTTCTTCTTCTTCTTCTTCTTCTTCTTCTTCAGTCTTCTTCTTCTTCTTCTGCGTTCCCAGACCATATGGCCATAATGGGTAAGGCACGTATGTGTCCGGTTTTCAGTTTTCACTGGTCTCCCGCTGCCGTACAGCTGACATATTCCGATTTCGGAGGAGCTCAAAGGAGAAAAATTAGGAAGATTTTTTTTTTAAAGGCAGGAAAATGGGCCAACAAGCAGAAAGATAGTAGATGATAGAAAGCAAAGGGAAAAGGCAGAGTCAAAGAGAGTGGCAGATTAGAGGAAGTTACAAGCACAGAATTTCAAGGTGGGGAAACTATTTTTACGACACCCCCCCCCCCCCCCCCCCTCAGTATCCCCACGGGGAGAGACTCGTGGACTGAGGGGGCGGGTGTCGTCCAGCTTCCCGTACGGAGGCACGAGGCATCCACCCACTGGCCCGAAAAAAGGTAACCACTAGAGATACAGTGGTACCTCCCTATTAAGACCTTGACAAATCAGCTAAGGAAAAGAGGTCTTGTTAGGGAGGGGTCTCAATTAGTGTGACCCAGCACCACAAAAGGGACATTAAGTCGCTGGGCTAGTTTCTCACAACAGGCTTGGAAAGTCAAAAATCTCATTTTGGGTCAGGTTTGAGTTATGGGTATTTTCATGTTCTCTAACATCTTATCTTTCATAACTATAAAGGATAATATTTAATATGGTCTCTAAATGGTCTCATAAGTGTCTTAAAATGAGTAGGTCGATGCATTTTCTTCAGCTAGGCTAGACTTTAGACTGTGTTTTCTCAAAATGGCCGACGCTCACCCTACAAACTTTAAATGCCCATAACTTTGGAACGTAAAAAGATACAAACATTGTACTTGTATCATTAGAAAGAGATTTTTCTGAAGTTTTCAAACGTATAATGTTCTCAGAATGGTCAGTTTGACAGTTAATGTCCCTGGGTCAGATATAATAGGGAGGTGGACATTGAGTAGTCGGATATGAAGGGAAGAAAAATTGGTGAAACCTTTTTTTGGGTCGCATCTTAGAGGGAGTCTTAATAGGGAGGTTCTTAATAGGGAGGTTCCATGTATCCTTTTCTTCTTATTTATAATAAAACTAGAGCGTTAAGACGCTATTGGCCACTACAAAGAACACCTTTTGCAAGAGTGAATTGAATGCCCTTGGTGGGTGGGGGAAGATGGTTGAGTACTGACCAAACAATGCCCTTTTGGATACTGATCAACAAGGGCTTAACTATTGCAATCAAGGGCGTTAATAACCCTACATGCATGTGTACGCAAGTGCCGGCGTGCGTAAGTGTATGTGTAGGCGCTATTGGCCACTGCAAGTAGGGTTATTAACGCCCTTGACGGCAAGAGTTAAGCCCTTGTTGATGAGTATCCAAAAGGGGATTCACTTTTGCAAAAGCAGCCATGAAGTGGCCTCAAATAGGGTTATTGGCGAGAGTTATTCCCCTACCCACCAAGGGCATTCAGTCTTGTAAAAGGTGTTCTTTAATTGCAGTCGTCAATACATGCATGCACACGTTTCCATGACAGCGAGTTTATTCATGTTGCTTGCATTGCATATGAGCTTGCATGCATACTTATGTAAACGTGCGTGTATGATGTATGGTGAAAAAACATGCTTGCGTGTGCGCGTGCACATTCCATGTTTACCTTGTCATCGTCAATGAACTCGACCTTGGACTCTTCCCCGTCCAACAGCACGGACACCGTCGTCTCCGTTTCCTCCGCATCCGCTGAAATCACAAATGACGTCACGTTAGTAATGATGACGTCACAAAGGTCCCGTCAATGTCATGATGACGTCACGTTAGTCGATGGCTCCAGAACAACTTTGTCAATAATGTTCTCCCCCGAAGACGGAGTGTGGCTGCCCACGTGGCGGGGTAATAAAAAAAACACCGGTCACACACGTAATGTTCTCATCCTTAGTAGCTGATGCACTTGTACCATTAGTGTTCAGGTGCTTCGGCTGTTGGGATGATCCCTGGAGTCTTTTAGCCAGAGTACGTCAACAACAACATAATGTTCACATTTTAGTCGATGACATCACCATAAGTACGGTAAATCTAACGATGATGTCATAT
>CM065699.1:48630964-48645964 GCA_017654935.2 Phymorhynchus buccinoides | reverse complement strand
AGCATCCCTAATTTCACAGAGATAAGTCTCTGTGACTAGAATATACCAAATACCAAAAACCAAGGAATAGAGAAGGAAGATAGTGCCTTCTGGTTTTCAACCAACTACAGCTTTATTTCACCTTTCACAGCACACCATACAACAACCACTCCCAAACCGCTAATAACTCACGTGTCACTACGTCAAAGGTGCCCCGGTACTCGGACGTCATAAACTGACGTAACAACGACGATTTCCCGACGCCGGAAGCTCCCAACAGCGCTGCCCGGAAGTAGGACGGGGCCGAACAGGAACCGGAACCGGAACCACTTCCGCCGCTGACCACCCCGCTGGAATTGGAGGCTTCCGAGGTTTCGCTGTTGGCTCGGGGTTTCGCCGCGGAAGAAATCGCCCCCGCGGAATTCGTGTCGCCCATGGTGAGTTCTGCGGAGGCGGCGGAGCCCGTGGACATGAGAGAGTGCGTGGACATCTTCTTGAAGCAGTCTCCGTGATTCACCACGCCTTTTGAGGTGAGTTTGAACGATCTGGAGAGAGAGGAAGAAAGGGAAAAGATGTATTATTGTGTGAAGAAAATAATTATTAGAAGAGGAGTTATGTAAGTACACGTGCATAGTGAAGAGTTCTTTCATTTCCTTTTCACCGTCACAGGCGTAAATTGTTTTTATAAGGTTGACTTATCGCTTTGTTGTTCCTTTTTTGAGATTTCCAAGGTTCATCTATGGCAGGAAAACGGGATTTCTTTCTTCAAACTTTTGTAATCTGGACCGTTATTTACCAATGAAGTAGATGTTAAAGTCTTGTAAATTTTGGAAGACACAGCCTATCAGATGCCAGCAATGAAACATATACCTTTATAATGGTAACGTAAAAGAGTAGTAAAGCTAAAATTATACAATACAGCAACCGGACTGGGCTTGTAACAAACCAAAGCCCAAACGGACAAAAGAACAACATTAAAAGGGAACAGTGAACCTATCTCACCGTGAAAGCACCACTTGGTAAATGCAAAATAAAAAAGGAAACCTTCCAATAAATTATATAGACGGTGGACCTGAAAAGAAAGTCATCGTCCAAAAAGACTCGCAACAAGGACTGACCTGACTCTGCACAGTTTGTCCGAGGACGCAGCCCTGTTGACGGACTCTCGTGAGGCGGAGCCTCGCCCTGAGCCGTGTTTGTGCCGGTGCTGGGCTGAGGACGACGGCAGAGAGTTGGTCCTGGGTCTGTGGACGTTCTTCAGGTCCAGGTCCTGAGGCCTCCTCTGCTTCTTCTTCAAGGAGCAAGATCTGCATTCAGGGAGAGAGAGAAACAGAATGTTACAAGATTCAGTCTGAGCGGGTGAAAATCTCTTTTTGCTTCTTCTTCAAGGCTAGCCATTCCTCAGCCAAAATTTACCATTAAACTTACCTGGGTAGAGAAAAGATTTTGTCTGGAATACTGGGGATTCCTCTGTGACATGCCTAAAATAGGGCCTATCCTTACCTCCCAAAATTAAGAACATAAGGTCACTGGATACCAGACCCTCATTTGATGCCTTTTAGTGACATGGGTGTTAAATCATTGTGGTGCCAAGAGGCGACAGTGGCGATGAAAGGGTTAAAAGTTTCCTCTGCTTCTTCTTCAAGGAGCAAGATCTGCGTGCAGAGAGAGAGAGAAACAGAATGTTACAAGATTCAGTGTGAGCGGGTGAAAAGTTCCCTCTGCTTCTTCTTCAAGGAGCAAGATATGCGTGCAGGGAGAGAGAGAGAGAGAGAGAGAGAGAGAGAGAGAGAGAGAGAGAGAATGTTAATACAAGATTCTATTTCCCCATGTCAACACAGTGTTAGACCACTCATAATGTGACTTACAACTCATTGTTTTGTCCTAGTGAAATATAGTGATATTTTGTGAATAATGTTAACGTGTACACAGACCTTTACAACTCATTGTTTTGCCATGGGGAAATAGTGATATTTTGTGAATTTGTTAACGTGTACACAGACCTTTACAACTCATTGTTTTGCCATGGGGAAATAGTGATATTTTGTGAATATGTCAACATGTACAGAGATCTTTGCAACTCACTGTGTTGTCGTGGGGAAATAGTGATATTTTGTGAATATTATTAACGTGTACACATACCTTTACAACTCACTGTGTTGTCGTGGGGAAATAGTCATATTTTGTGAATAATGTTAACGTGTACACAGACCTTTATAAATCATTGTTTTGCCATGGGGAAATAGTGATATTTTGTGAATAATGTTAACGTGTACACAGACCTTTACAACTCATTGTTTTGTCATGGGGAAATAGTGATATTTTGTGAATATGTTAACGTGTACACAGACCTTTACAACTCATTGTTTTGTCATGGGGAAATAGTGATATTTTGTGAATATGTTAACGTGTACACAGACCTTTACAACTCATTGTTTTGTCATGGGGAAACAGTGATATTTTGTGAATATGTTAACGTGTACACAGACCTTAAACTGCCCCTCTCGCGCAACCGTGAAACAAACAAAACAAACAACTAATACTGTTAAAGAAAAGATTGATTGAAGTGTCAGTTTGTCACATGAAACACAAGACATTCAGGTAGTATTTGGTCCTTTTATTGATGCTCAACATACAGACGTTTCGCATGATACATACGTTATCAATGTAAAAAGAAAGACTGACAGACAGCAAGCAAATAGTAAGAGTTCAAAATAGAAAGAGAAGACTGAGTTAGTTTCTTACCTGGAGTGGGGAGCAGACGACACCTCTCGCACCGGTCCTGTCACCTGAAGATACTGTATCTCCGTGCCGTACATGATTACCTCGCCCGCCAAATCTGTGCTCTCGAGTTTAGATTTCATCGGAGAATCTGTCAGAACGTGGGCTTGGACTCGACACTTTCACAGGAAAACACAGCAACGATGATCTGTAGGTAGTCTCAGAATTGATGTATTTTGTTCTGATTCGATTTTGTCAGAACGTGTGCTGGACTCGACACTTTCACAGGGAAACACAGCAACGATGATCAGATTCTGTAGGTATTCTCAGAATTGATGACGCAATGTATTTTGTTCTTATTCGATTTTGTCAGAACGTGTGCTGGACGTTCACAGGGAAATACAGCAACGATGATCTGTAGGTATTCTCAAAACTGATGACGCAATAACGAACGAAGAAGCCCTTTTATTTCAAGAAAGCAGAAACTCAATCTCAGGATATTATTAATTAAGAAAACGAATAGCAAAAATGGTGCACACGCAAAATCTACGGTCACAATTGGAAAATCGTTCCACCAAAGGTCTTCTATTTTAGACTACTGATTCGTTCTGCTGCCGTCTAGAGCCGACTTCTTATATATACGTCTTTTCTCCCCACACTACCACGTGATGCGTATTTTTAGACTATCGACGTCAGGGAGTGCACGGGAGACTCGGAACTATCAGTGCCAGCGAGCTAGGTGGCCCAGTTATTGATTTGTCTTTTTCAACCCACCCACCCCACCCCTACTCGCATCGTGGGTTTTCCTCGCGCAGTGTCTAGTGCTCTACTCTGATTGGTTGAAAGCTTTGTTGGTTGGCCGGAAAATCCTTATTTCAACCAATGGTTGGCCTGGGTTGAAGCCGCGCGCGTGCGTCATCAAACGGAAAGAGTAAGGAGCTTGTGTTCGCTGGTGCTGGTGATATAGTGGGGTGGGTGACACTGAATGAGAGTGACAGGAGGAGGGTGGGGTGTCAGAGGATGGTGCCAGCTGGTTTTTGAGGAGGGAGAGAGAGAGAGAGAGAGAGAGAGAGAGAGAGAGAGAGAGAGAGAGAGAGAGAGAGAGAGAGGAGATGAAAAAAGTTTGAGATGAAGACAGAGAGAGAGAGAGTCAGACTGAGACAGAGAGAAAGAAAGAGACAGAGAGAGAGAGAGAGAGAGAGAGAGAGAGAGAGAGAGAGAGAGAGAGAGAGAGAGAGAGAGAGAGAGAGAGAGAGAGAGAGAGAGAGAGAGAGACAGACAGACAGAGAGAGAGAGACAGAGACAGACAGAGAGGGGGTTGTTAGGGGAATCACTGCTTGCCAAGATTCAGTGTGACTTGCAGCTGTGCAGATAACAAAAAAAACACACACAAAAACGTTCTATTTCTGACCAGGCTGCTGTAGCTATGCACAGAGTGCGTTCAATTAGCGGGCGCTGTGTGTATAAGTGGTACGGCACCGTCACGTCACTATCAGTCAGCATGCTTCTGGATCCCCGGTAGCTACATGGGTATTTCGTTAAATTTTTGCCAAAGAAGTGGCGTCTAGTAATTTCATGAAATAACTGGTACCTAGTTTCAGTAATTACGTGAAATTACTAGGATTTTTAAAAATACTAATTTCATGTAATTACTAGGGGTCACAGTAAATTCATGAAATTGCTGAACATTTTAGGAATTTCATGAAAATTAATTACTGATTTCACGTAACGTCATATACATCACAATAAATGTAAACTGCATGGCATCTGTTTTTGAGACAGGTGGTGAGTGGCGAAGTGGTTAGGATTACTAAAAAAACCTAGAGTACCTTTATACTAAAAACTAAAGAAATTGAGATGAAAGTCAGTCAGTCAGTGTATTACGCAACACACACACACCTACACATACACACACGCGGCACACAGTGACATGTACGCACACACACACGCTCGCGCACACACACATAATAATAATAATAATAATTGTACATTTATATAGCGCTTTACCTCAGATGAGCCCAAAGCGCTTTACAATCAATGATTAATCAACAGACAACAAAAACAGCATTCAAGAGTGACACCAACCAGCAACAGCGCATATACAAAGCAACTCTCTCTCTCTCTCTCTCTCTCTCTCTCTCTCTCTCTCTCTTCTCTCTCTCTCTCTCTCTCTCTCTCTCTCTCTCTCTCTCTCTCTCTCTCTCTCTCTCTAACACACACACACACACACACGCACACACATAAACACACACATTTATCGAAGCCAACTCGTTCATATCCCATTCGGTAAGCCACAGCAACCGAGCCGCATGGACTGACCACATACACCAACACACATACACAAACACCCTCACACAAAAACGTACGTACACACGCAGACAGACACACAGACACGCACACAAACACAGACACACACACACACACATGCGTGCACACACAACCCACAAAACCAAAACACACACAAGCACACATGTATGCACACATTCATGCTCACACACACACAACACACACACACACACACACACACACACACACACACACACACACACACACACACACACACACACACACACACACACACACACTCACACACACGCACCACAAAACACAGCACAAACCTCTTATTCAATCTTCCCTCACGTGCACACAACGATAGACAAACTGATCAAATATTTAGGGCGCAGCAGGAAAAAGATGGGTTTTAAGAGAGGTTTTGAATGAGGAGACTGAGTTGGAGTGTCGGAGAGGAGAAGGCAGAGAATTCCACAGAGATGGTGCTTGACAAGAAAAAGAACGTTGGCCAGCAGATTTGAGACGGATGGAGGGAATGGAAAGGAGACGAGAATCAGAAGACGAACGTAGTTGGCGAGCTGGGACATAGAGATGAAGAAGATCAGAGAGATACAGGGGAGCTTGATCATTCAGTGACTTGAAGGCAAGGAGGAGAAGTTTGTAGTCAATACGTGATTGAACTGGGAGCCAATGTAGGGAACGAAGAACCGGAGTGATGTGATCGTACCTAGGGGAGCGAGAAATGAGACGAGCAGCATTATTCTGGACCCGTTGGAGCTTAGAGATGAGAATTGATGGACAGCCAGCAAGAAGCGAGTTACAGTAGTCAAGGCGAGACAGGACAAAAGCACATACTAGAGTCTTCAGGGCATCTTGAGAGAGGAAACGGCGGATGGAACTAATTCTTCGAAGTTCTAGATAGCAAGCCTTGCAAACATTGGAAACATGCTGTTTGAAAGAAAGGGTTTGGTCCAAAGTAACACCTAGATTGCGGACGGATGCCGATAGCTTGATCTCAGTGCCATCAATGTCGACACATGTATTCACACACACGCGCGCGCGCGCGCACACACACATATATTCACACACGCGCGCGCACGCGCGCACACACACACGCGCCCACGCACACACACACGCGCGCGCGCGCACACACACACACACACACGCAGGCGCACATGCGCGCACATACACACACACACACTCACATGCACGCAGATACGCGCGCATGATGGCACGCATATACACACACACATAGGCCTACACCGACACGCCATGGAAATATAATTGTGCATTGGAATGAATGAAATTCTGCTTAACGTCCTCCGGTCTGGAACAGACACATATGGGACATTAGTAGATATAAAGATGGAGGGAACGATCCTGGAGGCAATGACCGGAGGCAGTGCGACACCAGGAAAGTCCCGATTGTTTAACAACACATATGTGTAATATATAACCCAAAAAAATAATTTTATTTTATGCAAAAGCACGCAACGAAAGCAAACCCAAGAAACCATGAGAGACAACAAACAACAACAACAGCAACAACAACAACTGACAACAAACAAACAAGATAAACAACAACCGATTTAACCAGCTTCAGATCTTTCAAGACAATGCGGTCAGTCGGTAGACGGTTATAAAAACAAAGTTAGACCTTCATCCGAACTAACTATGTCCCATATGTGCCTTCCCAGGACGTAAAACTCAAATTTACGATACATCCGAACTAACTTTTATGTTGAAGCTTCCTCAATACATCTGTATTGTTAATCGGGACTTTCCTGGTGTTGCACTGCCTTCGGGCATTGCCTCCAGGATCGTTCCCACCATCTTTATCTCTATGAATTTCCTATATGTGTCTGTTCCAGACCGGAGGACGTTAAATGAGTTTTCATTCATTCATCCGAACTAAGCTACAAGAAGGCATGAAAGAAAAGAAGCATTCGACAAAATCCTCAGTATTAACAAAGGAATCACGTCGCATAAAAAAAAGTCTGAATTTGCTCTTCACTTCCGTGTCTTGATATTGATCTGTTTGTTTAACCCTTTCACCGCCAGCCATATTTCAGCCAAAAATGTCCATTGAAATTACCTGGGTAGAGAACAAAATCCATCTGCAGTATTGGGGATTCTTCTGTGACATATATAAAATAAGGTCTATCTTTACTTCCCAAAACTAAGACAATAGGGTCTTTGGATAATAGACCCCGATTTGATGCTTTTTAGTGACATAGGTGTTGAATCACTGTGGTGCTAAAATGCGACTTTGGCGGTGAAAGGGTTAAACACTGAAAATGAAGACAAGTGCACAAATCACAACAACAACAACAACAACAGCAGCAGCATCAACGACAATAACATGAACAACAAAACAACAACAACACATTAAGGCTAGGTTTCTGCAGCTTAATTGAAAAATAACAAGATGGCAAGGCCATGTTATCGTAGTCCCAGTTACCAGCAACACCCACACTACCCCGTCAGACACACACAGATAGTAATGGGAAAATGCCACTTGTTGTAAATTTACAATTATCTCCCTTGAATTCCATCCAATGAGACCAACTGATGACATTCAGGGCAGTTAATTTTGGACTCTATCGTCATTGTGTATTTTTTTAAATTTTTAATAATTTCCTGTATTAATATAGAATTGTTTAGAAATAAGATATTTTGCAACAAAATGGTATTAAGTACCCCCTTAGTATACTTTGGTTTAAATCCACCCATTATCTTTAAAATAATCAATGTTTTTTTTAAAATATTCACAATGTACTCATTGGGATTACGTTGATATGGCTTGTCGTGCTGTAAATCTGACATAGTGTGCAGCATCTGCATGATCTAAGGAATGTTTCTGCCAAATGTCGTTCAGATCGGCTCTGTGGTTTAGGCGCTTTGAAGGGAAACATATTTGGTCACACACAGACGCACATACACACACATACATGCATACATACATACAGACAGACAGACAGCAGAGAAACGCACAGCCCTCGTCCCCATCGTAATGTAGTCCCGGTTTTATAGAACTGGCACTACAAAACGTAATAAAACCTTTGTGCAGAAAGATAAGGAAACTAGGCGGATATTAAATTTTATTGAAACACCAGAGAGAGAGAGAGAGAGAGAGAGAGAGGGAGAGAGAGAGAGAGAGCGAGAGAGAGAGAGAGAGAGAGGAGAGAGAGAGGAGAGAGCGAGAGAGAGAGAGGAGAGAGAGAGAGAGAGGGAGCGAGAGACATACAGAGAGAGGGAGCGAGAGGGAGAGAGAGAGAAAGAGAGAGAGAGAGAGAAGTGAGGAGTGGAGGAGAGGAGGTAGAGACAGACATAGAGAGAGAGAGGAGAGAGAGAGAGGAGAGAGAGGAGAGAGAGAGAGAGAGAGAGAGAGAGGGGGGGGGGGAGGGGCATGAGAGATAAACAAGTAGACAGACAGACGACAGAGAGACACAGAAAGAATGGTAAATGATTTGGCATGGCCTACATAATGGCCTAGACGCAAACAATAAAAACAGACAGTAAAACAGACATATACAGAAATTGATCTGCATTATACAGACAGACAGGGACACACACAGAGAGGAACCCCCTACAGGGGCGGACCAAATGATTCGTAAGGGGGGGGGGGGGGGTTCCGTGGGGAGTCCAGGGAGCAGCATAGTTCCTGGGTTAAGGCGTAATGGCGAAGCCCACGGAACATTTTTCAATTCAGTGATTATTAAAGCAAAAATTGAACCATTTTCTTACTCTTTACCCTTGTATAAAGCACATGCTTGTGGCAAAGGGGGGGGGGGGGGGGGGGGGGGTACCTGGATACCAGAAACCCTGGAAGCCCCCGTCAGATCCGCCCCTGCCCTAAATCATAGTGAAAGATGTAGATGGGGAAAAACAGCAGGGGGGTTATGTAGCACAGGCATAAATCATGATAACAGACAAGGCGCCACACCACAAGTACACGAACAGGGCTATTATAATGCCAGAAGCTACTTTCTCTCTCTTTCAATACACATCTGTATTGTTAACAATTCGGGACTTTACCGGTGTTGCATTGCCTCCAGGATCGTTCCCATCGTCTTTATATCTACTAATGTCCCATATTATTATGTGTCTGTTCCAGACCGGAGGACGTTAAGCAGATTTTTCTTCTTCTCTCTCTTTCAATACATATCTGTATTATTAACAATTCGGGACTTTACCGGTGTTGCACTGCCTCCGGGCATTGCCTCCAGGATCGTTCCCATCGTCTTTATATCTACTAATGTTCCATATTATGTGTCTGTTCCAGACCGGAGGACGTTAAGCAGATTTTCATTCTCTCTCTTTCTTCTCCGGTGAAAGCCAGAAGGTATTATACCACAATAGAGAGTAACGAAGGGGGATAGTACCTTCAGGCTGTCACCCTTGGGAAATAATGATGATACTATCTTCTGGCCCTGCAGACATGCCACAATAGAGAATGAAGAAGGGGATAGTACCTTCAGGCTGTCACCCTTGGGAAAATAATGATGATACTATCTTCTGGCCCTGCAGACATGCCACAATAGAGAATGAAGAAGGGGATAGTACCTTCAGGCTGTCACCCTTGGGAAAATAATGATGATACTATCTTCTGGCCCTGCAGACATGCCACAATAGAGAATGAAGAAGGGGATAGTACCTTCAGGCTGTCACCCTTGGGAAAATAATGATGATACTATCTTCTGGCCCTGCAGACATGCCACAATACGTTAAACAGATTTTTCCATCTTCTTCTTCTCTTTCAATACATATCTTATTATTGTGAATGAAGAAGGGGATAGTACCTTCAGGCTTTCACCCTTCGGGAAATAATGAGACTATCTTCTGGTCCTATAGTCATACCACAATAGAGAATAGAGAAGGGGGATAGTACCTTCAGGCTGTCACCCTTGGGAAACTAATGATAGTAACTTCTGGTCCTATAGTCATACCACAATAGAGAATGAAGAAGGGGATAGTACCTCCAGGTCTGTCACCCTTGGGAAAATAATGATACTATCTTCTGGTCCTATAGTCATACCACAATAGAGAATAGAAGAAGGGGGATAGTACCTTCAGGATGTCACCCTTGGGAAATAATGATACTATCTTCTGGTCCTATAGTCATACCACAATAGAGAATGAAGAAGGGGATAGTACCTCCAGGATGTCACCCTTGGGAAATAATGATACTATCTTCTGGTCCTATAGTCATACCACAATAGAGAATGAAGAAGGGGATAGTACCTTCAGGCTTTCACCCTTGGGAAATAATGATACTATCTTCTGGTCCTATAGTCATACCACAATAGAGAATGAAGAAGGGGATAGTACCTCCAGGATGTCACCCTTGGGAAATAATGATACTATCTTCTGGTCCTATAGTCATACCACAATAGAGAATGAAGAAGGGGGATAGTACCTTCAGGCTGTCACCCTTGGGAAAATAATGATACTATCTTCTGGTCCTATAGTCATACCACAATAGAGAATGAAGAAGGGGATAGTACCTTCAGGCTGTCACCCTTGGGAAAATAATGATACTATCTTCTGGTCCTATAGTCATACCACAATAGAGAATGAAGAAGGGGGATAGTACCTTCAGGCTGTCACCCTTGGGAAACTAATGATACTATCTTCTGGTCCTATAGTCATACCACAATAGAGAATGAAGAAGGGGATAGTACCTTCAGGCTGTCACCCTTGGGAAAATAATGATAGTATCTTCTGGTCCTATAGTCATACCACAATAGAGAATGAAGAAGGGGATAGTACCTTCAGGCTTTCACCCTTGGGAAATAATGATACTATCTTCTGGCCCTATAATCATACCACAATAGAGAGTAACGAAGGGGGATAGTACCTTCAGGCTGTCACCCTTGGGAAAATAATGATACTATCTTCTGGCCCTAGTCATGAGTGCGTCTTAGGCCTGGTACACAGTACATCCGGATTTTCCGCGCGGAAATCAATAAGTAAAAGAAAGAAAGTGGAAAATGTACTGACTAGGGGAACTACGGACACGTCCGCTTAGTTTTTATTTATTGATTGCGCTTGGGTTTCCGTGGAACACCCGCGTGTATGTGTACACGGCCTTAGACATTCAAAACGGGGATTAGTATGTAAATTAGGCCAAACAACCACTCGTTTTTGGAGCCAGTTGTCTAATTTACATACTATATTCCCCGTGTTGACTGCCTAATGACTACAATTCTCAGTGTTTTCGTTTTACTGTTGGTAATGGTTTCAATACACGTGAACATTTTTCACTCTTTCCCCATGGCAACACATTCATATGACAACTGGCCTACCCCTGTTATAATGCGACTTACACTGGGGAAATTAATTATACATCATTGAGGGATATTATGGTGTGCGTCGCGCGCGTATGTATATATACGCGCGCCCGCACACGCTGAAACGCATTGACGCAACAGTTATAAAATTAATGTGAACAAATATTTGCCTTGCATGTTAACAATTCAATTTCGAAACTTAGTCTCTAAAAAATATCACACACACACGCGTGCGCGCGCACCGCATACACAAACAGACTTATACATATTGTCATATACATGCGCACGCACGTACGCACGCCCTCAAGAAGAGAGAGAGAGAGAGAGAGAGAGAGAGAGAGAGAGAGAGAGAGAGAGAGAGAGAGAGAGAGAGAGAGAGAGAGAGAGAGAGAAGAGAGAGAGAGAGAGAGAGAGAGAGAGAAGGTGGGGTGGGAGAGAGAGAGAGAGAGAGAGATACCTGGGTGGGAGAGGAGGTAGAGACAGAGAGAGACTACCTCTCTCTCTCTCTCTCTCTCTCTCTCTCTCTCTCTCTCTCTCTCTCTCTCTCTCTCTCTCTCTCTCAACCGTCGATGCTAATCAGCTTATGTCTTAATGGCTTGTCCGGTGTTGTTCGTTTTTAAAAAATATTTTTTATACTAAAAACATACTCCGACTTGCAAATGAACCCGTGACGGCTCAAATATCGGTTAGACAACACAACAATACTTTTTTGGGTTCATCCGTAGTACGGATAGATAGGATCGACATCGCGGTCATTTATATACATATGTATCGTTAAAAATTCGGGACTTTCCTGGAGTTGCACTGCCTCCGGGCATTGCCTCCAGGATCGTTCCCTCCATCTTTATATCTACTAATGTCCCATATGTGTCTGTTTCAGACCGGAGGACGTTAAACGGATTTTCATCGCGGTCAAGGCCGGTAGGGTCCATGTTCAAACGTAGTATTTTTTTAAAATATATTATTCATCCTCTTTGTATAGTTCGGATGGAGATTTCTGTAAGAGAAAGTACATAGGTTTCGATTACAAATGCATGTAAAGAGAGAATTTCATGACGCAATCATGGGTGCAACTTTTCCTGGGCCTGTATTCACGTTGAGATAGCATGAGACTTAGCATGATGCTAACTTAGAAGCTCTTCCAAAAGTCCTATTAACTCCTATAGGACATTGGAAGAGCTTCTAAGTTAGCATCATGCTAAGTCTCATGCTATCTCAACGTGAATACAGGTCCTGGTATACAAGGATTTCATGTTTTTGAATTTTACCAGAAAAGGAATTTCCCGTTTTTAAAATTTGTCAAACACTATCAAGCATTTGTATAAATGGTGGAAAAAGCAAACTAAAATACCTTCATAAATCGTTTTTGTTCTTCAGCTGCAGGGGGACATTACCCCTGGACCCCGGCCTTTCAGGTTTTTTTTCATTTTGTGTAGTTGCACCCATGTACAATATATGTAGTGAAATCTGGCTTTGATCGAAATAATGTTCTGGTTATATTATAGGGATGTTGATGAGACTGTACCGTAGACAATTAAGTATCCCATACTAGAAATGATGAAATAAGACCTCTTTTTTTTTAACCCCGGATAAGCCTAGACATTTCGGTTAATCAGTTAGTTAGATGTAGGATTCTTTTTACACCCCCTTTTTGTTTAATCCACAAACAAAAGATTAGAGTACTAACAGGTCTGCGCGTTGGTTGGGTTCGCGCGTACCCCCCCCCCCCCCCCCCCCCCCTCTTTGAAATTGTAGAGAAATCACGTCATGTTTGCGTCATTTTTGCGTACATTTTGAGCGGTCTCCCGCCCCCCCCCCCCCCCCCAAATAAAAATCTCACTCGAAGGGGGGGGAATTTTACCCATGATTTGATTAATTCATAGTAGCCTAGTGCAGTACTCCACTTATCTACCTTTCCCGGAGGTTTGCACAGACAAAATGTTGATGCTTTTTATGTGACAATTATGCATCATGTAATAACACTGGTTGAAAGCGCGTCCCCCCCCCCCCCCACCCCCACCCCCCCCCGTGGGGATACCGGGGGGTCTTTTGTATAAATAGTTCCCCCACCTTCTGGAAGTTCTGTGCTTGTAACTTCCTCTAATCTGTCACTCTCTTTGACTCTGCCTTTTCCCTTTGCTTACTGTCATCTACATTCTTTCTGCCTTACCGGTCCATTCTCCGACCTTTTTTCATGAAACACTTTCAAAAAGATTTCCTCCAGCCGAAGTCGGACTTGCTGGGCCTAACTATGTTTTAGTTAGGCGCATAACGGCAGCATGATGCATCTGCGCTCGTAATTGACAGGAAACTGTCTGAGCGATCGAAGAAGAAGAAGAAGAAAGCGCGTTTGAATACAAATGATTAAAGCTACACACAATGTTTCAACGGTAATGGATGCTACCACACATTACTTTTAACCATAAATTGTCGCCTATACATTGTTTTTCAGCCACTAATTGACACCCAAAGACACCATACAATCCTTTCTCTACCTTTTCAACTTGACACTAACTGACACTAATTGTGCCCGTGTTACCATAGACACCTTTACAGCGTCGTGGCCGCTTGACGTCACACATCCAAAGACTAACAACATTCAAGGGGTCAAATCCAGTAGGTTGTTGTCGTCGTTGTCGTTTCCTGGCTTAAAGACTCCGGGGATCATCCCGACAGCCGAAGCAGTTGAACACTATGGTACAAATGCTTTCATTCTTTACGTGAAATCCAGTGGCAACGAAAAGTTGTTATTTGGTCAAAATTTACCACCACCATCCCCCTCCCTTTCCTTCCTCGTCAGTCACACAAAAATCGCATGCAAAAAAAAAAAGGGTGGCGCGCCTCTGTCTGCGACGCGCTCTCCAGGTGGGAGCAACCCGAATTTCACAAATGACAAATACCAAATACAGTCATATTCGAATTTGTTCAACAGACCTGATATTGCAGTACCCCCAGGATCTGCTCAGAGCATTGAATGATGGTTGGTTGATGGTTCGTCCCATGTGTGCTGTTTTGCAGCCGAGTGGACGTAAAACCTAACTGTCATTCACCAAAATACAAATGCTCCAACTAGGGATGAGAACATTACGTTGATAACCCCGCCACGTGGGCAGCCACACTCCGACTTCGGAGGAAAATCTAGAAGGTTATATCAGCTTCCCCCCCCCCCCCCCCCCCCCCCCCCCCCCCCCCCCCCCCCCCCCCCCCGTGGGGATACCGGGGGGTCTTTTGTATAAATAGTTCCCCCACCTTCTGGAAGTTCTGTGCTTGTACCTTCCTCTAGTCTGTCACTCTCTTTGACTCTGTCGTTTCCTCTTCCTTGCTGGCATCTACTATCTGTCTGCCTTACCGGTCCATTCTGCCTTTTCCCCCCAAAAAACCATTTCCTCCAGCCGAAGTCGGACATGCAACTGGGCCTAATTATTTCTTACTTAGGCGCATAACGGCAGCATGACGCATCTACGCTCATAATTAACAGGAAAGCTGTATTTTAGGAACATTTTTAGCTAATAACCTTTTTGGAATACTAGCCCTAACCCTATCCCTAAGCCTAACCCTACCCCCCACCCTATAAGACGGGAAAACGCAACGAACCACAACTGTGACAAATCGCGGTGTACTGCAGTACATAGTGGGGGGTAGGGTTAGGGTTAGGGCTAGGGCTAGGGTTAGTATTCCTAAAAGGTTATTAGCTGAAAATGTTCCTAAAATACAG
>CM065699.1:48615964-48625964 GCA_017654935.2 Phymorhynchus buccinoides | reverse complement strand
TTTCTGTACACCATTCTCTCCACCACTGTTGATGTGTGCTGTGTGGGTGATGGTCATATAGGCAGGTCCTGGGTCATCCTTTCTGTACACCATTCTCTCCACCACTGTTGTTGTGTACTGTGTGGGTGATGGTCATATGGGCAGGCCTGGGTCATCCTTTCTGTACACCATTCTCTCCACCACTGTTGATTGTTGTGTGCTGTGTGGGTGATGGTCATATAGGCAGTCCTGGGTCATCCTTTCTGTACACCATTCTCTCTCCACCACTGTTGTTGTGTGCTGTGTGGGTGATGGTCATAATGGGCAGGCCTGGGTCATCCTTTCTGTACACCATTCTCTCCACCACTGTTGTTGTGTACTGTGTGGGTGATGGTCATATGGGCAGGCCTGGGTCATCCTTTCTGTACACCATTCTCTCCACCACTGTTGATGTGCACTGTGTGGGTGATGGTCATATGGGCAGTCCTGGGTCATCCTTTCTGTACACCATTCTCTCCACCACTGTTGATGTGTACTGTGTGTGGGTGATGGTCATATGGGCAGGCCTGGGTCATCCTTTCTGTACACCATTCTCTCCACCACTGTTGATGTGTACTGTGTGGGTGATGGTCATATGGGCAGGCCTGGGTCATCCTTTCTGTACACCATTCTCTCCACCACTGTTGATGTGTACTGTGTGGGTGATGGTCATATGGGCAGGCCTGGGTCATCCTTTCTGTACACCATTCTCTCCACCACTGTTGTTGTGTACTGTGTGGGTGATGGTCATATGGGCAGGCCTGGGTCATCCTTTCTGTACACCATTCTCTCCACCACTGTTGATGTGTACTGTGTGGGTGATGGTCATATATGGGCAGGCCTGGGTCATCCTTTCTGTACACCATTCTCTCCACCACTGTTGTTGTGTACTGTGTGGGTGATGGTCATATGGGGCAGTCCTGGGTCATCCTTTCTGTACACCATTCTCTCCACCACTGTTGATGTGTACTGTGTGGGTGATGGTCATATAGGCAGGCCTGGGTCATCCTTTCTCATACACCATTCTCTCCACCACTGTTGATGTGTACTGTGTGGGTGATGTCTCATATGGGCTGGCCTGGGTCATCCTTTTTCTTGAGGATGAACCTGGGTCTGTCTCAATGTGGCTGTTACTTGTGCTTTGCTAGGCGAATTGGTGCCGGAAATAACTTTGGTGAAGGGAGTTAATTTTAGAGAGTTACTTTCCCTTATTGCACTATTATCGTCTCTCCTTGCCTCACCATTACTAGCTTTGCAATGCCCAAGGCTTCAGTCGAGAGAGGTGTAGAATATTTTTCTCGTTGCCATGGGAATTCGTTCTTTAAACAGTATACTTTTATTCTACTGCTGGTCCCATTCTTATTTCAGTATGCATGTGCCAGTCAGTCGTTTCCGACAATGACTGCCAGATAACAGAGGGGGCAGTTGATATTCTGGAAGGCTTCGTTAAAATTTGTTTATAGAGGAGATGCCTTTTCCCAGGGTACATCCTCACTCTCGGCCGAAAGGATTTGAGGACACAGCGGGCGTTGAGGAAGGTCCCCAAAGGCCAACCCATCCCTTTGGCTGCAGCACTAGAGCCGGTGCTAAGGCCCACCTCGATTGAAAGTCACAGCCTTCCACAAGAGACTAAACTGTATGATGTTGTTGTTGTCTTACCCTGGCTTAAAGACTCCAGGGATCATCCCAACAGCCGAATCACTTGATCACTACGGGATGAGAACATCACCCGTGTGACCGGTTTTTGATTACCCCGCCACGTGGGGCAGCCACACTCCGACTTCGGAGCCAAACTGTACCATGATTTTCCATTACTGTAGGAAATGTACCAGCAGTAAAAGCCTTTTGAGTTGACGGCGCAATCATGTATTATAGTCTACAGCAACGTTTCATTATTGTGCAGGAATGTGTTTCTACATAAAAAAATCACCTGTGACGTCAATGCAAGGCAGTCTGGTATAAACCATGAACTTCGGCTATAATAATACCGAAGGCCAATAAATAGGTGGTTTAGGTGAAGTTAGAGTATTTAGCCCTTCACATCAAGTGCCGTTCACCTTCTGGAAGTTCTGTGCTAGCAGCTTCCTCCAATCTATATCATTCTCTTTGACTCTGCCTTTTCCTTTTGTTGCCAGCATCTAATTTTGTTCTGACTTAATGTCCCATTCTCCTGTCTTTCACCCTCTTGCATCTTATTATTTTTTGACAAAGGGAGGGATATAAGACGGGATAGTGATTTCCAGTTGGATAGACAGAAGCGCACATTAGGCCTATATTGATTTTTATTTTTATTTTATATTTAATTTTAAAAATGTTTTTAGGGGTGGGTGGGGGGGGGGAGCAGAGTTGAACTTTAGACACGCCCCCCCCCCCCCCCCCCCCCCCCCCCTCATATTACGACCCTCAATCTCAAAGTCTGTTTCTCTCAGCTTGGTGAAAATAATTTATTCCTAGGCTGACCCTAACCCTTTTATTCTACTTCGCCAAAATGACGGAATGCTGCTTCCAGCTGAAAATGTTCACTGAGATGATTGTGTGTGTGTGTGTGTGTGTGTGTGTGTGTGTGTGTGTGTGTGTGTGTGTGTGTGTGTGTGTGTGTGTGTGTATGTGTGTGTGTGTGTATGTATGTGTGTGTGTGTGTGTGTGTGTGTGTGTGTGTGTGTGTGTGTGAGTGTGTATGTGTGTGTGTGTGTGTGTGTGTGTGTGTGTGTGTGTGTGTGTGTTGTGTGTGTGTGTGTGAAGCCAACTTACATCCCGCCCCCACCCGTCCGTACCCCCCTCCGCTTGTGGTATAGTCCCCATCTCAGGTTTGCTTTCCTCTGTAAAAAACAAATCAAAAGAAAAACCCTGTGTTATATTGAAGCCAGTTAAACATAACACATTGGTTTCATTGAATTTGTTCCACAGTCTCCAACAAAGGGGGCCTAGCTTCGCTAGCATTGGTTCGCTTTTGATCACGTGAATAAGTCATAAGTCATAAGTTTCTTTATTGTCCATTGGCATTGTACAACGCACATGGAAACTTGTCTTCCACCGTGTAAAATAAGACGAGATATATCAAAATAATTTGTTTAAATAATAATATGAAACATATATTTACATTGAAACAAATATGTAACTCTCACACCACACCCAATCATTCATCCGCTCTCCGCTATCTTGCTCACTCATCATGCAACCCACCACCACTTCCGCCTTCATGTTTAACCCTTTCTTTTCTTTTTTCCTTCCTTTCCTCCTTTTTTCCTTGTTCCCTTTTTCTTTTTTCGTTTTTTCCCCCTTCTTCGTCTCCCCCCCCCCCCCCCCCCCCCCTTTAAATGTGTTTTTCAGGTAGGCTTTTCCCCCGCTCTCTTTCATCCTATTGTCTGTGTGGCTGACTAAGATGGGCATTTCCAAGAGCCTTAAGTGTTGTTTGATACAAAAATGTCTGGGTTTATGTGTGACCTATCGCTTCTCGGCCTTTTGGCTAAGATTAACGTTATTACTTTACAAATTTACTTGTGGTGGTGCCATAGCCGATGAGGTTTAACCGAGGCGTGGTCACCGCTACAGCTATCTGTAATAATTTAAAAAATCGGGACTTTACTGGTTTCGTACTGCCTCCAGGCATTGCCTCCAGTATTGTTCCCACCATATTTGTATTCACAAATGTCCCATATGTGTCTGATTCAGACCAAGAGGACGTAAAACACAATTTTCGTCGTCGTGTGACCTAGTGTTTAGTGTACTGACACATTCTTATACTGTATGAAGCTGGTGTATATGTGGGAGCGAGAGAGTGTGTGTGCGTGTGCGTGTGTATGTGTGTGTGTGTGTGTGTGTGTGTGTGTGCGTGCGTGTGCATGTATATGCTCAGAAGTGTAGATTACTCAGCGCAATTTTAGTCAGTATTTAAATTCTGTTAGTCTAATTATGCCTGTAATAGGCGAGAAGAGAAAATTAATGTTCAACTTTTCATTTATTCCATAGCCTTACAAAAAGGCGTTGTTGTCAAAGGAACAGGCTATCAAGGTTGATTTATTTCATGAATTGATACTCGTAAACCTTCTTGTAACTTGTATCAAACAATGACTGCAGACATATATAAAGGGGGTTTAGCTTTTTATATTTCAGCAGTCTTTTTTCTATACGAGTTATTAGTTTTCGTAATAAGTTCAATAATATGTCAATGGACTGTCTAAAGATAGTCCGTTTTTTGACTTCATGCCATCGAATTGTTGATCGTTGTTGTTCTTGTTGTCCTTCGTCCCAGTTCACTGGGCAAAGGAGTATACAAGTTTGTCGCGAGGTTGTTTTTTTGTCTGTCCCAAGAATATCTCGTTATTTAGTCATAGTTGTTGTTTCCCCTCTTGTCCCGAAGATCATTACCACTTGTTTTCACGTCATTCTGATAACCAGAGCCAGACTTGTCGGTGCCAGAAGTACTGAAGCACCGCACGGCACTCATCAACCTCTGACCTTAGCGCACTGGAATAACGTTAGGGGGTTTCTTGCCTCGTGTCCTGATGACGTAATTCCTGACCGTTACAGTCCCTAACCGTCAGTTTTGTCCCTAACGGCAAACTTTGAATGGAGACATGGTCGGTTTGTAACTACAGTGGAACGTCTCTTATAAGACCTCCCGTTATAAGACTCCCTCCCACATAAGACCTACTTCTCTGAGACATTGCCCTTCTTTGTAAGTATTAAAAATACCTCCCTTACAAGACCCTTCCCCTATAAGACCTCATTTTGGATGATGTTTGAAGGTCTTTTAAGGGAGGTTCCACTGTACTACTGACAGATTATCTTATAATCTATCAGTGGTAGTTACAACCCGTAACTTAAACCGTAAACCGTAATCTTATAATCGTATGTTTTGTAATGAACACGACGACGTTATGCCCTTAATCATGGTTTCAGTTTCAATGGTCGACTTATGGCGATTATTTGCCCGCCAGGTGGCATAACGCTCGAGTGGGGCTTATCACGCTATATTCTTTTTTGGGCGTAGTGAGAGAGAGAGAGAGAGAGAGAGAGAGAGGGTTGGACTCCTCCCTATCTCTATCTCTCTCTTCACCAGAGGGGATTAGCCCCACTCGAGCGTTATGCCACCTGGTGGGCAAAAGAGCCCGCTAAGTCGCTCATTTCACCCGGGGCATGTTTTGTTTTACAAGAATAGTGAAGTAAGGGAAAGTAGCTCTCCGTAATTAACTCCCTTCACCAAAAGTTATTTTCGGCACCAATTCGCCTAGCAAAGCATAAGCAACAGCCACATTGAGACAGACCTACGTTCATCCTCAAAATAAAAAAAGGATGACCCGGGTCTGCCCATATGACCATCACCCACACAGTACACAACAACAGCGGTGGAGAGAATTTGTGCACAAACAAATGAACATTTATTCAAGAATGGCATAGCCTTCTAGTCTTAATTTCAGAGAGCTACTTCCCCTTACTTCTCTATTATCCTCGCTCCTTGCCTCGCTATTTCTATCTATTTTGAGAATAATAAGAATTCCTAGTTACCATTTTCTTTCTTGACTTGGTCAATGGCCGATGAAGGCTTTCATTAACTGATACTAAAGTCGACAATTTCTACTTTTTTCAGTAAAAAGGCTTGTTGTTTTGTGTGTCCGTGGGGATACCGGGGGTCTTTTGTATAAATAGTTTCCCCACCTTCTGGAAGTTCTGTGCTTGTAGCTTCCTCTAATCTGTCATTCTCTGTGACTCTTGCCTTTTCCCTTTGCTTACTGTCATCTACTATCTTTCTGCCTTTACCGGTCCATTCTCCTGCCCTTTTTTTCACGAAACACTTTCAAAAAAGATTTCCTCGAGCCGAAGTCGGACTTGCTGGGCCTAACGATTTCTTAGTTAGGCGCATAGCGGCAGCATGACGCATCTGCGCTCATAATTGACAGGAAACTGTCTGAGCGATCGAAGAAGAAGAAGAAGAAGAAGTGTACTTCTTCATTGCATTTTGAGAATAATACATTTCTGAATGCTATGTTCTGCTCCCAACTACAAAGTCTCTTACCGAGGTCAGAGAGCTTTAACCCTTTCATCGCCAGCCATTTTTTGGCCAAAAATACCCTTAAACCTAACTGGGTAGAGAAAAAAAATTCTCTGCAATATTGAGAATTCCTCTGTGACATATGTAACATCAGGCCCATCCCCACCTCCCCAAATCAAGAAAACAGGGTCTCCAGACAACAGGCTCTGACCTGATGCCCTCTAGTGACGTGGGTGTAAAACCAATGTGGTGACAAAAGTCGACATTGGCGCTGAAAGGGTTAAGTCCAGTATCTTTGCCGAGGTTACCTGTTTCTAACAACAGCATATGTAGGCCCCTATCATTTGTGGTTATAAATAGATGACCACTAGGACCAATCGTAGACACATAAAAGACACAAGGCGTTCAGGTAGTATTTGGTCCTTTAATGAAAGGACAGCAAGCAAAAAGTAAGAGTTCAAAATAGAAAGAGAAGACTGAGTGTGTGTGTGTGTGTGTGTGAGCTTTTTTCACAAGCAACATTTTCTAACTTTTTGTACGCATTTATTTCTTTAGAGTTAGCACTTACTCGGTATCTTTCTCTCAACTTTGCCATGAATATTGCCTTACTCCCTTGATATCTACTCAGTTTTCCTTTTATATCTGAATTTCAACTCGGTCTTCTCTTTCTATTTTGAACTCTTACTTTTTGCTTGCTGTCTGTCAGTCTTTCTTTTTACATCGAAAACGTATGTACCATGCGAAACGTCTGGTTATTGACTTTCATTAAAGGACCAAATACTACCTGAACGCCTTGTGTCTTTTATGTGTCATTTGTGGTTACTTTCAAAATCGGTGAGAAATATCTGGCTTGAAAAAAAGTGAGAATCACAGGGCTGGATCTAGGGAGGGGGGGAGGGGGGTCCTGGTTTCCGGAAACCCTCCTCTGCCCCAAGCATGTACTTTATGCAAGGGTAAAAAGTAAGAAAACGACTCGATTTGTGCCTCAATAATCACTAAATTGCAAACATTTCCAAAGGGCACTGCCCCTTAACTCGGAATCTATGTAGCTCCCCTGGACCCTTGGGCAGAGATTTTAAACCAATCACATACTACGGCGAACGGGAAAACGTAGTGTTGTTTTCGCATTTCTTTTGAATCTGTCCAGTTTTAATCCCCCCCCCCTCCCTCTCTCTCTCGCTCTCTCCCTCTCTCTCCCTTCCTCCCTCTGTGACGTGTGCTTCACTATGTGTGAACATAAGTTCAAACGTATTAGGCATATAATTATTTTACTGATTTCTCAGTTATCCCAAATCGCCAATATTCACGTTGAGCTTTTTATGCGTGTTTTAGACTCTCGTAATTTTAAAGTGATTTCTGTCACAAATGCAAACTTAACTTGTGCAAACTGAATAAGGTGACTTAGCCATTCTTTTTATTTATTTATTAATTTATTTATTTATTTGGCTGGTCTTTCAAAATTCTCATATCAACCTGTACCAATGTTTATTTGTTTAATCTGAGGATGAGGGATCTGCTCAAATCTAGTGAAAACATTCCCGACTGCTTCAAGGATCCATTATTATATACACCACCATCGAAGTTATTGTCCTTTGCCCCGATTTTAGATCGGGCAAAGGAGTCTGAGTTTGTTGCGATCTGGGTTTTTTTCCCCTGTCTGTCCCAAGGATATTTTTTGAATCGTTTGACAGACTCGCTTGTTAATCATTATTTTGCAATGTGCTCTGCCTGTCTGTCTGTTGTGCTTTGACTGACAGTAATATATGACTAGTGTGTGTCTAATCTATTCACATAAGGACGAAGTGGTAATAAGGACCACACCGTGACGTCACATAAAAGCGGCTTTTCTGTTGGTTTACCACACAGGTAGCACGTGCACCGAATGGCCTATGCCCTTTAACCTGCATTCTAAAAAGCGGTGTCACCAATCCAGCGCTTAATGTGTTATGCCCATGACGAATACGTGTTTTTTTCCTTTCATTTCTTTCTTTTTTTCCATCTTCCATCCTTCCTTCCTTTCTTTCTTATTGTTTGTATTTCCAGGTTTATGATATTAGTATTGGAACGAGAGTCAACTATTAATGCCTCTCTCTCTCTCCCCTCCATCTCTCTCTCCTCTCTCTCTCTCTCTCTCTCTTCTCTCTCTCTCTCTCTCTCTCTCTCTCTCTCTCTCTCTATCTCTCTCTGTCCCTCCCTCTCTCTCTCTCCCCCCTCTCTCTCTCCCTCCCCCTCTCTCTCCCTCCCTCTCTCTCTCTCCTGTCTCTCTCTCCCTCCCTCTCTCTCTCTCCCTCCCCTCTCCTCTCTCTCTCCCTCCCCCTCTCTCTTTCCCTCCCTCTCTCTCTCCCTCTCCCCTTCTCTCTCTCCCTCCACCCTCTCTCTCTCTCTCTCTCTCTCTCTCTCCCCCTCTCTCTCTCCCTCCCTCTCTCTCTCCCCCTCTCTCTCTCCCTCCACCTTCGCTCTCTCTCTCTCTCTCTCTCTCCTCTCTCTCTCTCTCTCTCTCTCTCTCTCTTCTCTCTCTCTCTCTCTCTCTCTCTCTCTCTCTCTCTCTCTCTCGTATCAAACACCAGACTGTTTACATCGGGGAGAACGAGAGCCGAGTGACATCTTGGCACATCACAGACACTGGTGGGAACCAAACCAAGAATACGACGGTCTTTCCCAATCATTAGTATGGCCAGACACTCTTGTTTCGCAACATCAATTTGTTCGGAAATAATCATGAAGGAGAGTAAATCCATGGTGTGTGGGAGTGATCTTGCCTATTTCAATCGCTCAAATGGGGGAAGTTACTCTACCATCAGGTAGATCCCCTGGCTCTCGCCTCGTGTGTTTGAGTAGACGTACGGCACTTAATTAGAACACGTACGTGCGTCGTTCTAAAATTGATGTCATTTATATTTTTTTACGTCACATTTTGCAAGTTCTATCAATTTGTGGCCACTGGCCACCCCTCATTTTTCTAAACAAAAATTGTTTGCAAGTCGCTGACTCATCCTGCGGTTTCAAGCTTCGACGCCATTGTTGCTATGGTGTTTGACCGAGTAATCTAGGTAAACAACTCTAATTTTCACGAAGTGCTCTCCCCTAGTTTTTATCTCCGAAAATCGTCTGTTACTCCTCTCGCTGCAGGCGTAATGTGACATGTCATACAGTGCGTTGCGTTACATGGCAGAGCATTGCCATAATGATATGCCAGTGACGTGTCTTTTTCAAGTCGGTGCTGCCTTCTGTACTTAGCTTGGTACTTGACACAAGTTAAACCTGGGACTCTGTCTCTGTCTGTCTGTCTGTCTGCTACCCTCCCCCTCCCCCCCCCCCCTCTCCCTCGGTCACAAACACACACAGGCTAACTATCTATTAATCCCTCTCTGCGCCTGTCATTCTACTTGTCTGGTTAAATATCTCTGTGTATCACACAAGCACACACACACACACACACACACACGCACGCACGCACACGCACACAGCACACACACACACAGCACGCACGCACGCGCACGCACGCGCACGCACGCACGCACGCACACGCACGCACACACGCACGCAACGCACACGCACGCACGCACACGCACGCACACGCACGCACTACACACACACGCACGCACACACACACACACACACACACACACAACACACACACACACACACATTATAATAAATATGTTCTCTGTATCACTGTCGTTGTCTCTTGTTTTCTCTGTCTGTTTGTCTGTGTCTCTCGCAGTCTCTGTCTCATTCTGTGTCTCTGTCTGTCTGTCTGTCTGTCTGTCTGTCTGTCTCTCTCTCTCTCTCTCTCTCTCTCTCTCTCTCTCTCTCTCTCTCTCTCTCTCTCTCTCTCTCTCTCTCTCTCTCTCTCTCTCATATCTCTCTCATATCTCTCTCATACTGCCAAGAAGTTAACCTTATTATCGACACACCTTGCTCAAGTGCAGAGTGGGTTTTTACCTAGCACTGCAGTGCAAGGTAACCGAATGATTTCTGTGATATGAT